>CM054140.1:58293325-58310825 GCA_028751875.1 Rapana venosa | reverse complement strand
AAGGTAGCCGCATTCCGACTTCAGGGATGATGTTTAAACACCTCACCAATGTGCCTACGTTTTCAGAACATCTTGCGCACACGTTAAAAACCCGTTCCGCTTTTCGGAAGAGTAAGTAGGCCATTGTGTGCTGGTGGGAAGGGATGACAAATCGACAAAACTGCATACATACACATGGAGACTGGATGAAGAAAAGCACACGAGAGCTTATTCCACTGCCCTCGAAATAAAAGAATAAATAAATTAAATTAAAGAAATGTTGCCATCCTTTCCTACGGGGCGCTATTGCCTACTCTTCCAGGCTTTTAACATAATGGGCAAGATGCTGTGCCTGCGTTCGCACACGGGACCTTGGTTTATGATCTCATCTGAAGGACTTTCCAGGGAATGGAGCCGGTACTAATGTTAACTCCAGGGTAAAAATCACCAGGAACGGGTGTCTCGATGTTGGCTCAAACCCGGGCCATCAGATCACAAGTTCAGTGTTCTAACCACAAGGCTATTTGCCCCTACCCCCTTTATTTCTGAACCCCCCCCCCCCCCTTCACCCTCTCTCTCTCTCATGTGTGTCTTATCTTATTATTTTATCTTATTTTGTTCTTTTATATCGAGGATAATGGAATAAGCACTTATGTGCTTTTTTACAACCTGTCCCCGTTTGTATGCGGTTTTGTAAATTCTGTCATCTGTTCCCACCGGCACACAATGGCCTACTCTTACGAAAAGCGGAACAGGATTTAACGCGTGCACAAGATGTTCTTCGTGTGTATATGTGTGTGTGCGCATGCGTGCGTGCATGCGCTCACGCGCGCACACGTCCACGTGTGTTTATACACGTGTGACCCCCCTCTGTTCCCCTCCATAAGCAGTGTACCCTCAAACATCTTTGTTTCAGCAAGACAAGTGCGATCTGATTTTGATGTGTGTGTGTGTGTGTGTGGTGTATGCGTACGTGCATGCGTGCATGCGCGCCCACACGCGAACGTGTGTATATACATGTGTCGACCCTACTGTTCCCCTCCCTAAAAGCAGTACCCCCCAACGACTTTGTTTCAGCAAGACAATGCCATCTGATTTTGATCTAAGACCCTGCGGCCTTGTGATGGCAGGTGAAATGAGATAAATGAATAATTTATTGACTGCGGTCACGTCACGTCACGTCACGTCAGAGCGTGCATACGTTACATGTAATACTTCTGTGAAGGAAGTGGGAGTGTTAGCAGTTTGTCTAGTTTTCCTTGATGAACGAGTTTGAGGTCTTCTAGGGTGTGGGAGTCCTGTGCACCACAGGTGTGTGTGTGTGTGGGTGTGTGTGATGGGGAGAGAGTAGGGGAGGAGAGAGAGAGGAGAGGGAGAGAGAGAGAGACTTAGATCAAATAGTGAATTGCGTTTGATACATATGATTTTTATGTATTTGTGCATGTCTTATTATTTCTTTCACTGAAAGTGAGCTTGGTTTGTGTATGTTACGGTTTGCCACGTCTGTGGCATTGTCAATTTCTTCTACGCCAACCAGATATGGCCTAGGCGAGGGAGAGAGAGAGAGAGAGAGAGAGAGAGAGAGAGAGAGAGAATACGAAAATGAAATTTTTATTGGGTGTAAATGGAAAAAGTTTACAGCTTCTGTAACAACATGCTCTGAACTCTTACCCGGGCATCCCCATTTTCCCTGAAGAAAGACCGACCAGAGAGACAGAGAGAGTCCATGCATGAATAGGTACATTATTCACATTGTGTCAATGTTATATGCATGTGTCGTGGTCACACAAGTACATATTCCGAAGTCAGAATGTGACTACCTTTAATGCTGGGTAAAACTGGTCGTATAATGCAAAATCTTAGCCGAGGAACGAAAAAAAAAAAGAGCAAATATACGTGAGCGTGGAGATGTGCTGTGTGAATTGAATATGTACCTATACACACAAGCCTTGCAAACTCGCGTAGGTGTGTCGTGCTATGTTAATATTTGCGCCCTTCTGCCGGTCAGTGTAGCTCACACACACACACACTGAAGCACACTCTGACATAAAAGCTCCCTTGTATAAATGCAAATAATGCATCGTGCGTGCGCGCGCGCGCGTGTGTGTGTGAGTGTGTGAGAGAGTGTGTGTGTGGGTGCGTGTGTGTGTGTGTGTGTGTGGCTGTGTCTTTGTTTTAACATATCATCCCCTGAAAAGTGGTATTAGATGCCTGAAAGCTCCCCTGTATAAATGGAAATCATGCATTGTGTGCACGCGTTGGTGTGTGTGTGTGTGTGAGTGAGTGTGTTTGTGTATGTGCGCGCGCATGTGTGTATGCGTGCGCGCGCGTGCGTGAGAGAGAGAGAGAGAGAGAGAGAGAGAGAGAGAGAGAGAGAGACACACACACACACACACACACAGAGTCAGAGACACTAGCACATAAACATGTCCGCCCCGAGTAATGTCTATGCATTTTTGTCTCCCCCCATTGATGAATAGCTCAAATAAACAGGATACCTGTGCTGACCAAAACACTGACCGCTGTATCATTATATGTGTCAGGCTAGTGTCCAGTACAACGCCTCTCAGGGGGAATAATCCAGATAGTCTGAAAGCGTGTAGGGGCAATAAATAAAATTAATAGGCAGAAGGGTAACCGATATGCTAGAGCTGTCCAGTTAAGTTATGTCCCTTGTCAGTTGGTCTTGATAGATAGGTAAGTGGAGCATCCTGTAGGTATCGTGTTTTTGTGTGTGTGTGTGTGTGGGGGGGGGTGGGGGGGGGGGGGGGGGGGGGGTGGTGTGCATGTGTGTGTGTTGTATGTGTGGTGTGTATGTGTTGTGTATTTTTTGTTTGTGTGTGTTTTGTGTGTGTGTGTTGTGTGTTTGCGCACGCACGCGCGCGCGCGTATTGTGTGTGTGTGTGTGTGTGTGGAGAGAGAGAGAGAGAGAGAGTAGATAATTCACTGTTTGGTTTTGGGTTACCACCTAGAAACTTCCCTTGTTAATTAATCATTTGTTTTACTTGCTCGTCTGTTTTGCTTTTGTTGGTGAAGTGCCCTTGACAAAAGACATAAACAACCCCCCCCCCCCCCCCCCCCCCCAAAAGAAACAACAACAAAAAAACCCGAAGGATTCATGCACGCTATTAGGGGGAGGGGGGGCTTTGGGATGGGCTCATAGGTTGGTACACTTGCAGACGCACACACACCACGTACACGCATGTACGTGCCGGTTCGCATGTGTGTCTGCAAGCATGCGCAGAGAGAGAGGAGAAGGAGAGAGAGAGAGAGAGAGAGAGAGAGAGAGAGAGAGAGAGAGAGAGAAGAGAGAGAGGAAACAACAATGACAACAGCAACAAAAACATAACATCATCTCGTCCTGCATGGGTAATTTTTGCAGGACCCCCCCCCCCCCCCCCCCGCAAGACCGCATCAAGGGATCAGACATTATAGTTCCAACAGCTACAACTAAAACAGAACAAACCAAAAAAGATTGGTAGAATAAAATAAAAAGAAAACAAAGATTGAACCAGCCACAGGAAGTGTGTGTGTGTGTGCGTGTGTGTGTGTGTGTGTGTGTGCGCGCGCGCGTGCGTGTGTTACTGCTAATATCAAACACACACACACACACACACACACACACTACTAGTTAAAATACTGTTTGATTGGTTGACAAAATTACTGTCGATAAAATTGCGTTATGAAAATGTTTCTAATCTCTCTCTCTGTCTCTCTCTCTCTCTCTCACACACACACACACAACCTTAAAGGACTGTCTTTGATTGGCTGAGAAATTTACTGCCCATAAAATTCCGTTCTAACTGTAAATATTTGTAACGGGAGCCATAACCAGCATGACAGTTGACAAATCGAACTCATTGAAAACATAAACAACATTATTGCTCCTTATATCATTTTTGTACCAACTGCTATATAATATTACACAACTCTTAGCCATAAACATTCCACAAGTAAACCACGTAGTCCTATATTTTTCTCCACTATTGTCCACATTGGTCCACCAAGCTAGTCAATAGCGTTAGGTACGCCCGCTATCATAGTATATAATATAGTGCTAGTCACTAAGGCCTGCCAATACTTGAGTGCTCCCAGGTGACTTAAAAGGCCCGTTCGTCCGACACTCACAATCAGATAAAAGAGATTGAAGAATAATCTTAAGACCCCCTCGAAGAAGAAGGGCGGAGAGAGAGAGAGAGAGAGAGAGAGAGAGAGAGAGAGAGATGAGAGAATAGAAATTTTTGTCATTCTGAGCTAAGTTGATGAAATTGTGTCAATGACATATTCGCTTACTTGGGAGTATGTGTGACGTTGTAGGTGAAATTTACATTGGGGCTGTAAGAGTTTTTTCCTCTTTGCTGTGTACGATTTATGTATGACGTTTTTTGGTGTGTTTAAAAAAAATATATATATATAACTTAGTCTTTGTGTATGAATGAACTTGGCCGATTATTGGTGGGAATAAAATAATCTGTAAAAGTAGGCCCTATACAGCAAAGAAATCAGAAGTAACAGTTCTGTTGCGGGGATGCCCGGAGGCCTGTCAGTATAAACAGCACCCCCACCTTCTGGAAATTACGTTCTTGGAATTTCCTCATTTCTATCCCTCTCTTAGTTTCTGCCTTGTTTCTTTTTCTTCCTGTTACCTCATTCTTGTCTATCCTCTGCCGTCTTGGTCCATTCTCTTGCCCTTTTTTTTCCCCCAGAAAGACTTAAAAGAAGATTTCCCTCCCGAAGTCGAATGAACTTATCAGGCGCTTAACGGCAGCGCAACGCATTTTCTCTTATATGATGGTCAACAATGATTGCTGTTAGAGAGTTCGACGACGAAGAAGTAACTGTATACAATTTAAAACAGACTTGAATAAAGTATAAAGCATCATTTGACGGTGTATAAGGAACAAACGGTGAATCATCAAATTGTGCTCTCTCTCTCTCTCTCTCTCTCTCTCTCTCTCTATATATATATATATATATATATATATATGTATATATATATATATATATATATAAAGGATGAGTAAGGATTCAAACACTGCCGGGACCTCTGAAGAGTGCTCAACCAGGAGCCAAAACTCAGTCAGGTCAGGCCAAAGGCATGGTCCTTACTCAATTATTCCCCCAATGCTGCCTTCAAAGTTTTATATTGTAGTGAATTTTTTCTTTTTTTCGAGTCTTGGACAAAAATCATTTTTATGATGGGAATGAAGTTGTAACTGGTTACCTGCACTTGTTTTTCCTCACTATATTTTGTCAATCATGCATACATACATACATATCTATATCTATCTATATCTATCTATCTATATATATATGTATATATGTATATATATATATATATAATATATATATATATATATAGAGAGAGAGAGAGAGAGAGAGAGAGAGCGAGCACAATTTGATATATATAAAAATATTATATATTATATATATATATATATATAATATATGATATATATATGAGCGAGGAGGAACTCGTCAATGTAATTTCCCATGAACCAGAAACTGTTGATCTAACTAAAGGTATTTCTAGGTCTGTTTTAAAATATTTTATTGTACTTTTTTTTTCTTTCTTTGTCTTGTTTTGTTCATATTATGTCTAATATCAACTCAACGTGAACAGACCTCAGACTCAGCAACAGCAACATCAGCAGCAGCAACAACAACACACGCAGAGAGAGAGAGAGAGAGAGACACACACACACACATACACAGAGCCAGAGACAGACAGACGGAGACGGGCAGGATCTCTGTTTTTTTCCCGTTATGAAGTCGGTCATTCGTTTGACTGATGTTATCACGGCCTACTTGCCAGAACGTCCGAAGTAAGCAAGATAAAAGTGAACTCTCGAGTTTAAAGCCCATTAGCCTGTGTTTTATGGGTACTCGGGGAGGGGGAAGAAAAAAGAAGAAAGTAAATAATTGTCAACGCTTTCCCTCTTCTACGAAGTTGGCTACACAACTACGCCAGTACGAGTAGGAGGAACGCTCTTTCATGCATACACAGAGTGGTGTGGTGTGAATGTGCGCGACACTTTGTGTCTCTGTATTTCTCTTTGTCTTTTCTTCCACTGCCTTGTCTTGTCTGTCTGTCTGCCTCTATGTCTTTGAGTAACACACGCATCCACCCACACATACACAAATAAAATAAAAACACAAACGCGCGCGCGCAACACACACACACACACACACTTTCTAACTCTGAGTCACACACGCACGCACGGACGCACGCTCCAACGCACGCTCCAACGCACTCACACACACCTTCGGATGAGACTATAAACCGAGCTCCCGTGTGCGAACGCACGCAGAATATTTTGCTCACACGTGAAAACCCGTTCCGCTTTTTGGAAGAGTAGGTCGTTGTGTGCCGGTAGGAACGGATGACAAAATTTACAAAACTGCATACACATGGGGACTGGATGAAAAAAATCACATGAGTGCTTATTCCATTATCCTCGAAATAAAAGAAGAAAATAAAATTTTAAACACACACACACACACACACACACTGCTATTGTTTCATTTCTCATTAGGTATGTGAAGTCAGCAAACACGACTTGAAAGCCTACAAGGAGTCCACGAAACAAAACCAACAAAAAAGTGACCAGCTACTTATAACTAGTCAGTCCCTTGACAAACACGCTTACCCCACAATTTTTACCTAACTGGGTCTTAAGTATACACCCATTTTTAAGTGATTGTTACTTGAAAATCCTTTAAGTGGAGGGAAGGGGTGTGTGTGTGTGTGCTGTGTGTGTGTGTGCTCTGTGTGTGTGGTGGGGGTGGGTGGGTTGGGGGGGTATATGTGAGTAGGACCTATGGGCGTGCATACCCGCGCGCATTTATATTTGGAGAGAGAGAGAGAGTGCGCGTGCGCGTGTGTCCTTGTGTGGGTACAGGCAAAAGTGTGTGTATGTGTTTAGGTAATGGGGGGTGGGACAAAAAAATTGAAACTTAAGTCAAATGGGTTCCACTCCGCTGCACACGCTTTAAATATTAAAAAACCTCCAACTTTTTATTTCTTAATTCAGTTTGTGCCCTGAAGTAATGATAAATGATCACCACACGTCAAATCATCATGCATCCGTCTATAAAGCAAAGCGCCTGTTTTGTCACGCGAAACTGTAAACAAACCCCCAAGGCTGTTTTTTTGTGTGAGAAAGGGCCCTGCAACAGTAAGTTGTCGAACTCACAAAGAAGTGTATATACCGGCTCACACTATATAGCGATATCTCTCCACTTCCCTATCTTTCGAACGACAAAAACATGTCGGTCATCCGAAAATGACTGATTACCGTACTGGCCCCCAACAGGAAAAACGCAAGTCTGGGGAGACGCGAAATCTCTCGTTCCAACGTCATCAGTTGCAGTCTGTCCCTACAAGGGGAAAAAGAAAAACAAAGAGAGAGAGAGAGAGAGGAGGGGGGTGAGATGAGATGGGATGATGGCGGTTGTGGTGGAATTGATTATGAGCTGGAGAATATTAAAACAATGGAGGAAAAAGTACAGGGGGAAAACATTGGGAAAGTATCCCTGTCTGTGTCTGTTTGTTCCCCCCTCTCTTTCTCTCTCTATTTTGTTTTGGTAGACCCTAATCAGGGCAAGGGCTGGATGGAAAAAAAAGTATGTGAATGCCTATCTGTAACCCTTGAAAAACAAACAAACATTTATTAATTAATTAATTAATTCATTCTCTCTCTCTCTCTCTCTCTCTCTCTCTCTCTCTCTCTCTTCTCTCTCTCTCAGGAAAGGAATAGGTTACCAAGTTGAAAACAGAAATGATATGCAGGGAAGAAAAAAAATGTATTCACACACACACACACACACGTGTGTGTGTGTGTGTGTGTGCGCGTGCGTGCGTAATTTAATCACTAGACTGATTTCCATAACTTAACAAAGACTCCACGAAGGCTACATTTTTATTTGCGTGAAAAAGAAACCCGCAGGAAATAAAACATTAATCTCTATCTCCTCATCCATCCAGAACGTATAATGTCTTTGCCGTACAGGTTTTCTCCTATAATCTTGCGTTTGCCATTTATGTATATGTATTAAACGCCAGTGTTTGGCTTACTCACATAACAGGTTTGTTGTCATCATCTTCCTACCTTTTTCAGTCTGTTATGATTCATGTCTGCGTCATGGGTTTTCTACCCGTCAAGTGTTTTCCTATCATTTTGACTGTTCTCAGGGGTGCCAAGTGTTTCTTTTCTGCGTGGTAACTGAAGCGACTGAAGCTTTCTTCCTTTCCATTACCTTTTGTTCTGTCCACTCGTTTGGCGTTGAGTCTGGTCGTTCACCTTTTGGGTTGACCCCCTAGTGCTGAGTCATTGGTATCAATTTTTTTTTGTTTCTGTGCGGCTTGTGTTTTCAGTTTCTCATGTTTTTTATATATGGTTTAGATATTCTTTTTTATTAAATAAAGCGTATTACATATAATATGAAGAACAGTCATCAACAGCATAGCAACAACAAGCTTACAGTTTATATTGTGCTCAAAAGACATCATTAGTATGACAACTGGTGGACAGAATATATATATTGTCTACATGATAATGCTCAGCGCTGTTATAAATTCTTAACCTATTTCACATGAAAAATATAAATTATGAAGATATAATTATATGTTGTGATTTGGATTGGGCCAAAAAGCTTTGTCAGTTATTGATGTAAGTTAAAATTGGTCTTTATTTTAGCGTGGCATCACTAAATAAGTAGTATTAGACGACTGTGATGGAGGGGATGGGGGTAGGGGTACAGGAGGAACAGGAGCGTAAAATATATTTGAAGTAGAAGTTGGATAGGGATTGCACGCCTGAGCATGTAAATTCGCCTACTTAGTAACTGTAGTGAGATATCAAAATGTACAAAAAACACGGGATAACTCAGTGGTCGGAGCACTCGCTTTCCTCTAGCCAAGTTAAGCAGCGTCGAGCGTGGTTACCAGTTGGATGGGTGACCGTTTGCGCGCCTTGGCTTCAGTACAGTTCCCCCAGTTCACCCAGATGCAAATGGGTACCTGCCCTCTTTAGGGTCAGGGAAGGTAAAGCAGCGAGGGAGAGGAGATGGGCGCCGCCCTCAATATGCTGGCCCTAGAGAAGTGAGGTCTCTGACGCCTCGCTCCCCTACGACCTTATAGGTTATGGGACTCCTTTACCTTACCTTTTACAAAAAACACAACCATAAAATGAACATAACAGTCAAGTGCAAAGGCCTAACATTAAAATGTTGTTATGCCTTATAATGCTATGTTGCAGTTGTCTTCATCCATCACAGACTCTTCGCATAACAACTGGTACTCTCCAAAAAGAAGGAAACCAATTCAATCCAATCCTGTTGTTTATAGCCCAGCCGACCACAGAGGCCATATCAGGGCTGTCACCTCGTCAAATTTTAAATCTCAGATGAAAAACGAGCGACTATATACAGATTAAAACAGGGTATAAAACCAACTCTACTGTCATTCCCTGTGTTAACGCCCTGGTCAACCATGTGGGTCAACCCAGGACGGGCTCCGCGTTTGTGGGGAAAAAACCACATCAACCACACATAAAATGAGATAAAACCAAAACCAGATTCCTTAAAACAACCTTGCTCTTAGGGGCCAACTATTACACTTTCACTCATATCAGACTGGAAAAGCCTGATTCTCTCAGGAAGTTAAAAAATATGTTGTCCGGTGGAACATCACGAAAAAGGATCTTTAGGGAGTCTGCAGTAAAATGCTTGTGGTGCCTAATATCCTGGACATCTCGTCACTCCAGAAGCAGATGCTTGATGGTTACCCGCACATCACAAGTCACACACCATGGGGTTCCTCCGCTTTAAGGAAATGAACGTGGGTGATATGAGAATGCCCCTGTGTGTATCCTGGTGAGCACTATGAAATCGGAGAATGCCTACCTATATGGCGAGGTACTTGAAAGCACTCCCACACGCGAACTTTTTATCCAGTGTAGTCTTAACAGTCTCACGGTGATTCCCAGGTGTGATGGGTGGTGAGTCAGAGTGCATATTCTGGGTGACCCCCAGCTAAGCTGCAACAACAACGGCATGTTGGGATAACATTGATGTTTCAACTCTACATGGCCTTCTCAAACACTTCAATGTAGTAGAGATGATACATGGGAATGGGGAAACCGAAAGTTTTAGCGTGTGTATATTGCGTGCGCGCGCCCGCCCGTGCGTACACAATAAACCTGATTCACCTTCATCTTCACCTATTCCGTAGTCTCGAGACCGTGGGGGCCCACTGAAGAATTTGCAACCAGCTTCCTCCACTTCGAAGTCCTCTGCTTTCTGTAGCAAATCGTTCCACTCCAGGCCAGTCCACTCTCTGATGCTGTGTTCCCATCGTTTTCTATGTCTCCCTCTTCGTCTCCCTCCTTGTACCATTCCCTGTAGGACAGTCTCAGCCAGTCTTGAAACTACTTCACATTTTTTAAAAAAAAAGCACCCTCAAACTGGTAACTGTTAAGGTGGGGCCAAGGGTGGCTTTGTGACCAGATTCAAGATCAAGCTCGTCACCTGGCATGGCCTAAGTCTTGAGGACAACAAGGATCCCTCCTAACCCGATACCTGTTCTCCCAATACACGTCAACCGACTCATCGATCAAAAAGTAGGCCTATGTGTTCACTTCGTTTGCACCGAACTACAAGCATTAAAACAGGCACTGTATTGACAGTGAAATACTCTCTGTGTACTTAGCCCCACGATGTGGCTGTTTTTCAAGTTGTTGACTGTGGAGTGGGTTTTAGGCCCTACGTGTTGCGTCCCAGGCTACAGTCTTTCTGAATGAAGTGTACCCCCTGACAGAACGATTAACCATGATTCACGCTGCGTGGTTTTCTTTGATTTTTCGTTTTGCACAATTACTAGAAAGTTTCAGCTTGTATTACCAAGTGGTTTTTTCCTCCCTCCTGTTATCGCTTTCTTGCTTATTTTGTTTTAGTGATCCATTCACATATATAATGTTTAGAAATATTTTTTTCTGACAACTGGCGTTTTGAATGGTTTAAACAGTTTTATTCAACAAGCACATTTATAACTTTGACAGGACAACAAGTAGACTTTAAAACAACACTATATAGATGTACAAGTACAAACTGTGACGGATGTCTCCACAACATTTGATTACAATGAATAGTTACTGAATAAACGCATGATATTTCGATCGGTGCTTCAGATCTCAGTCATTTTACCTTTTGCATTTAGGATGTGTAAATCGCTTTCCCTGCTTTGAACAGTGTAGTAGTAGTGGTGGTGTGTGTGTTTGTGTGTGTGTGTGTGTGTGTGTGTGTGTGTGTGTGTGTGTGGTGATGAGAGAGAGAGAGAGAGAGAGGTCCACAGTTGTTGTTTTTTTGTATTTATTTTATTATTTTTTTTTTTTAGAGAACCCGGTAACATGAATTATGACTAATTAATATACAGTAATGCTGATTCCATACAGTAAATTTCTTCCCTCATAAAATAAAGGTCCCGTCTGGACATTGGACATTGGACTGTTTTTAGTTACATGGAAAGCAAAGTACATGATATTCATCGATTTACTTAGCCCTTCCTCGCTGAGGCCAGGACTCTTTTAGGAGGTTGGCGTGTACGTGCAAAGGGCATGATTGCCTTCTGACTAGTCTATCACAACCCGCTTTTGTTGGCTACAACACTTTAGGTACCCTTGTGGCATATCTGACAGGTGACGTTGGTACTCAAGCTCGGGCTTTTAGTCTGTACGGAAAAGTTAAAAGCAAACTCTACACACACACACACACACACCACACACACATACACACTTAAATCTAACCAGTAACGCCGTGCTAGTCTCATGCACTAAACTACCTTTTTCTGCTTATATCAAATCATTGTACACTACTACAGTACTACGTCTGCATTATCCACACAAAAAACTCAGTCAAGCAGAACGTTTCTTCCATTCCGTTAGGCCTATCAGTTTTATATTGAAACTGCAAATCAAATATTAGAATTCGAAAGTATGGCAGCGTTATTTTACACAGGGCCGACAAAAACTCGTAATATCCACTCACACCGTTTATTTCGACTTTTAATCCATTTTCATTCGATATCATTGTTTGATAGTGCCAGCAGACGATTCCTACGTCATCGGTTACGCATGCTCAGAAAGGAAATTGTCAAAAGGCTTTGTGGGATTGAGCAGACGACAGTTACTGCCGGGGACCACGGACAGGTACAAGGTGAAGAAGAAAAAAAAAGACAGAAAAAGGAGGTAAGTACGTCATAGTTTCTGCCTCGACCTTGCACCGTGCCTTGTCGCTACCTCTCTGTACAAGGCCTAACTTCTTGGCCCCTGAAAGTCTGTCCTCGCCTCTCCTCGCTTGTCACTGATATTCATCTCCCCCTCTCCACCTGTCTTCTCCCCCCCCCCCCCCCCCCCCCCTTGTCTGCCACTCCTCTTTCCTGCCTTTCCACCTTCATTGTACCAGTCCTTGCCTTCACCTGCCCCCCCCCCCCCCCCCCCTCTTCCCTCAAAGAAATTGACAAGCAGTAAGAAAAGGTTCGTAATAATTCAAGGTTTAAAAAAGAAATTATGGCGATTTTTTTGTGGATTTCAGTTCGTTAAAAGTTTTGCGGCAAATGTTAGTTTTACAAGTTTACAGCGCAGCTAACTACGACGACAACAAAACAATATTATTGTTTGAAGGTGCCAAGTTTTAAAATGTGTCGATTTTTATATTTCTCAAACGCGGTGTGCAGTCTTATTGATATTCTTATTTCGTAGTTCTGATATATAAGACTAGTTTTGGTGCGTGCTCTCGATGTTAGAAATGAATGAATGACTGCGTGAACTTGGCACTCTTATTCAGCAGTCTTGGCGACAAAAAACAAAACTAAACAATTACCATATTAAAACTGAAAACAAGCCCAAACCCACCTCCTTTTCCCATACACATATTTTATGTTAAATAACAGCAACAAGAACGAATCCGTCTTTGTAATTCTGGAAAGAAGTATAGGCCTGCAGTTAGCGATAACGTCATTTCGCTACCAAGAGATAACAGGAAATAACGAAATCTGAATTTGTATATTATATATCTATGAATTCATGCTTACCCCTTTGCAGGCCCCCCCCCCCCCCCTCCCCACACACACACACACACACACACACACACACACAACCTGCTGACTCTCTCCAAGTGGAAGACAATTTGTGAGTAAAGCACACAGTATATGAGGAAACATTAATTTAGTAGTAGATATTTTAATGATACATGTATACAGTGCATGCATTATTTTGAGCGGCAACTTGATACACTGCAAACTTTTGGAAGATGTTTTGAAACATCAAGTTTCTAGTTTTTTTTCTAGTACTAGCCAATATCACATTCTGACAACTTTCAGTAATATCTAGCACAAATCTAAAGCAACTCAAGATTTTAGGCTGTTCATTGAAACAAGAACAATAACAACAACTGCAGCATCCAAAGAAACCACAGACAATGCCTATTGCTAATGCATGCAATGGCATTTACATTCAAATTGCTTGATGTTTCTTTTTCTGGTTTTGGTTTCAGTGTCTGTCTCTGTCTGTATATCCCTCTGTTTGTCTGTTCTTCTGACTTGTTCTTGCGTAAAAAATGCTTTTTCTACAAAGTAAGAAAAATACAGATAATATCAGTGATAACAACAGGTTTCACCTAGTTTTGTTGTTGTTTAAATTTGTTGTTGTTGATGTCATTTCTAAACTTCACCATTCGTCAAGCAAATAATGTCAGGATTTTATCTGAACATGAACAGAAACCTTAAGTTTCTTGTTTGCTTGCTGTAAGTTTCTGTCTCTGTAAGTTTAATGAATTTACGCTGTCTAAATGAACAAAAAAATGAAACCTATAACCAACATACAAACAGAAACTCATTCACACACTTCCTCATCGAACCACCTTCCCTCTCCACCCTTCCCCCCACATCCCCACACATCTATCATCTCAGCAACAATCACTACTCAACACCAACTGTCACACGCATCAACAGTATTCAGGCTGTTTGTCTGTCAGTTGTCATCAGCATCAGCACCACTAGGCACTGCTGTACCACGATATGACCCCATTATCATAATTATTACCAAACACAACCACCACCACACGTAGAGAAAGGAGAGAGAAGAGAGAGAGAGAGAGAGAGGAGAGAGAGAGAGAGAGAGAGAGAGAGAGAGAGAGAGAGAGAGAGAGAGAGCGAGCAGAACGACTGAGTACCAGGACTTTTTTTTTTACATCCAGAAGGAAAGACAGAGAAGAGACAGACTGGTACAAAGTAGCAAAACAAGGTCTGTCGATCCTCCCTCCCCCCCCCTCTCTCTCTCTCTCTCTCTCCCCGGGCGGGATTGGATGTAAAAAAAAGCACATGAGTGCTTATTCATTATCCTCGAAATAAAAGAATTCGTCATTCTCTCTCTCTCTCTCTCTCTCTCTCTCTCTCTCTCTTCTCTCTCTCTCTCTCTCTCTCTCTCTCCTCTCTCCTCTCTCCTTCCAAAACAAAAACAAAAACACCCAGACCTTCATTACCATACCCAAACCTCAACCCCCCTCGCAAGTCTCCTTCACAACCCCCTCTCTCACCTACACTCCTTCCCCCCTCCCCCCTACCTTCATTCACCTCCCCCCCCCCCCTTTCCTCCCCTCTCCTTTCCCAATCCCTAGAAAGTCACACCTGACAAGAGGGAGAGGGAAGGAAAAAAAAACACACACACACACAACCCCAAACCCGGTTGTGGCTTTCCCGTGTCGGGAGTATAAAAGCGGTAGCACACACACACTCCCCCTCACCCCAAACTTTGTTGTCACTTGTTCGTAGGCCGAGTCTGTTGTCTCAGCGCATCGTGAATCTGAGACAGAACCGCCCTGAGAGAAAGAAAAACAGACAGCTACACAGAGAAACAGAGAGAGAGAGAGAGACAGATTGATTGACAACGTCGTTAGCTGGCTTGTCGTGGGTTTCCAACCATCGACTTGGTTCGTGTGTCGGTGTGGTCTAGGCCTACATACAAAACGTCTGCGGTTTTCCCGTCTTTTGCGGAGAAGGACCTGCCAATAGTGTGTTGGTAGCCTACATATATGATCTATATCACCAGGAAGAGTCTGCGCTGAGCTTGTTTTGCTTGTTGCTAGCCCCCTGTTGATGATATCTTGTTTGGTCTTGTGAGGTAAGCTTGTTTCGATATTTTTTTTAATCTTTTGGTTTTTTGAGGTAAGCTTGTTTTGAGGATTTTGTTTGGTTTTCTGCTAGAACAAAAGTCTGTTTTGCTGTGACACACACATGCACACACACACGCACGCGCGCGCAAGCGCGCGCGCACATACACGCACGCAGCACGCACACGCTGGCGTGCACTCATGTTCATACAAATGAAAGTATATTTATTATATCATTTTATACCAGTACATCTTTTTCTTTAATCGTTATGCGCGTGTATATCTGTGAAGTTGTTTTTTTAACTATAATTTTTGAGTAGTAGAATAAACATACAGATAAAGAGATATTGAAACAAATATATTGAATCAGTTCAACTCGGATAAATATTGCAGTTTTTGAATACTTTAATATTCTGACTGGTTACGCATTTATTAATTTTGTCGGGAGTTCTGTTATGTAGGTTTGATGCATGTAGACCGGGAAAAAATGTTTTCAAAGCTACGCCATACAAACGCTAGCTCGTAGAATCGTAATATATATATATATATATATATATATATATATATATATATATATATATATATATATATATATATATATTAAATACGGTGATAGAAGGGGAGCAGCGAGCGCGCGCGCGCGCACCACACACACACACACACACAACACACACACACACACACACACACACACACACACACAGATTTACACGATAGATTTCATGAGATTTAAACCTCATTTGTTCTTTATTCTTTTCTTCATATCTTCCTTCTTTTTTTCCTTACCATTACAGTCATTTAGGGTTTAGTGAACAAATCAAACGACATCATTTTTCAGTTAAAAGTTGGAAATCTAATTCAAACAGTTTAGCAAATGTGATATTCGTATTTCGCAACTTACTATTTTGGATATAAGAAGAGTGTTTTGATAGGCCTAGTTCGACCATTCCATGTTAATAAGCAAACCTGGAAAATTGGTGTTATGTCTAAGCAGTGCAGGAACTTCTTAGCTGCGTGGCCTGGTAGCGACCTGCCATTCCACATTGCAGTTAGCAGGCATTTCGTTCACTTGGAACAGAAAGAACTTGCGTGTATAGCATTGCCTGAGAGATGATACATCGCGTATTGTACAGTTGCTGTTGTTGCTATCTTAAATCAATTTTTCATCACGAGAAACTATGACATATCAGGCTTTGTTATGTATCTCGGAAAGAATCATCGCGTCATTGTCACACGTTGCAATTTTTAAAGAAAAAATACCACAGCAAGGAGAAGAAGAAGAAGTAGAGAAAGAAGAAGTAGAGGAAGAAGTAGAGGAGGAAGAAGAAGTAGAGGAAGAAGAAGAAGTAGAGGAAGAAGAAGAAGAAGTAGAGAAAGAAGAAGTAGGGGAAGAAGAAGAAGTAGAGGAGGAAGAAGAAGTAGAGGAAGAAGAAGAAGTAGAGGAAGAAGAGAAAGAAGAAAAAGAACAAGAAGAAGGAAGAAAAAAATGATGATGACGATGGTGGGGGTGATGATGTTGATGATGAAGAAAAAGAGCTACTACTATTACGGATGCTAGTGCTACTACTACTACAACTACTTCTGCTACTACAAGTATTACTACTACTTCCATCACAACCACTGCAACTAGTGACTAAAACCCAACAAAAAGACCCCCCCCCCCCAAGAAAAAACAACAACAAACAACATCAATGACAGCACACATACACACATTTTGTCATCTGTTCCCACCGGCACATAATGGCCTTCTCTTTCGAAAATCGGAACGGGTTTTAACGTGTGCGCAAGATGTTCTGCGTGCGTTCGCACACGGGACCTCGGTTGAGAGAGAGAGAGAGAGAGAGAGAGAGAGAGAGAGAGAGAGAGAGAGAGAGAGAGAGAGAGAGAGAGAGAATCCAAAAGAAAACTAAAAGGAGAAAAAAAGGACCGTTGTCAAGTTATTATATTTCTAATACATGACAGAATCACCAGCGAATTGATATTTCACATGGGCGTGTCCATATATGAAAAAAATATCCACCGATGTAAAAATAGGTAGGACATATCGCAGACAAAACCAATCGTCAGCTGTTGAGTAATACCCATACCTGCCCGCCCCCCTCCAAAAAAACAAACAAAAGTCGTTACTATTCCAGCCATCACCATGGCAACACAGCATATAACCATGTTTGGTCACAAAACCCAGAATTTTGGCCTCATTTCTTTCTCAAGACCCCAGATGTGTCGTTTTGAGAGGAAAGCGAATTCATTCCAAGTTGAAAAAAAGCAATTGTTAAATAAATTCTGTTTAGACCCTAAAAAAGAATTCCTCACATCCATTCTTTAGAACCCCCCCCCCCCCCCCCAGTCTGGTGTT
>CM054140.1:58278325-58290825 GCA_028751875.1 Rapana venosa | reverse complement strand
TGGCTGAAACGATTTACTAAACAAGTCATTTATATTCCAAAATAAAAGTGGGTATTTGCATTTAAAGTTGTGGAACAAGGAACCACGAATGGTTTATGACTAAACAATGCGACCCAGAAGCTTTTGAGCTGAACCTGCCTTGTGTATAGCACTCGCTGAAACAACCCAACACTTTAAACGCTTTGGCCTCAGTCCTGCTTCCAAATCAACCTTAAACTTAGCTTATCCCTTTAACTTAGGCCTGGATTTGTTTTTATGGCCCCAAATCAGCAAGCAAAGACTAATTCTGCATCCCACGTTTCTTTTCTTTTTTTCCCTTTATTTTTTAAAGTGCCTCCAGGTACATTTTCTTATCAACGGGAATGATGTTAGAAGAAACACGTCACATCAGATTAAACGCTCAAAACCAGCCCTTCACTTGTGACTTGCTGTCTCCTTTAAACCACTCAACAGCTGGACAAGCCGGTCCACTCAGGGGTATAAATTCTCCCTTGGGTGAGGTGATAAGAAGCGGTGTAGACGAGGCACTAATCGGTAACTGGCAGGTAAGGACTGACATATCGGTACAGCCAGCCAGGGCCCCCATCGTGGGCAGGTAATCGGCCCTTGCTGCAGAGTGGCTGAGATAGGCTAGTGAAGGAGATACCGGCGCTTGAAGAGAGAGACGTACGCCTCTTCCGTGTACTTGCACATTCTCTACAGAGTTTGTAGCTGCAGCCATACTCGTTGGCTCGTGAACCGTGTGTGTTATGAACGAGTTTATGCTTGCTTAATATTGTGGTCTAAAAAACCGTTTTTACACTAGCTTTTTAAGTGAGGTCGTCCAAAAAAACAATATAGGATATTTTTCGGTCAAGATGTGTGAGGCAAACTGTGGTGACTTGGTGTAAGTAAATCAAGTAGCTGTTAGTTGATTTGTTCGTCGTTCTTGGAAGTGTTCTGGTTTTCGAAATACTGAAGCACTTAGGGAAGTTTACGATGATCGATTAAGATCATATGTTGTATTCACTGATTGACAGATTTAAAGAAAGTTATATGACGCTCGATGGACGAAGTATTTTGTACAAAGAGAGTCGAGGCATTCTGTACAAAGAGCAGAAGCATTTTGTGCAAAGAAAAGTGAAAAAGACGAAGACTGAAGCAGACGACGACGAAGAAGAAATGTCACTAAATCTGTTCTGCTCAACTAAACATTTTAGTGAATATTTGCTGCGTTCATATAGACCTCTTTGCTTTCTGGGTATATTGCTGAAAATGCACGTATGTGAAACTCTAGACATGAAGAGAAATTAACGTGGAAACATGCATTACTCAGTGCTGATTCTATTAACCTAGAAGCATAATGTCACAAATGATGCCGTAAAGCTGAGTGCAACTGCTGTCTTATTTTATACACGCGCGCGCGCGCGCTCACACACACACACACTTACACACACACACACACGACACTTACACACACACACACGTTCGTATTCGTCATACGTTCAACACATGTTGCAAAATGCCATTATGACTGAATCGCAGCAGCTGTGCAGAAAATAACTTCTGATTTGATATCATTTCCATCCAGATCCTCCTCTCTGCGCCCAGCTAATCACAACCATGCGATGCATCAGCAGTGAAGGCGTGGACTTCTCCCAGCTGGCCCAACACTCGTCATCACAGCCCCACCACCATCACCACCACCACCCTGATGACGTCACCACAACCACTACTGACGTCACCAGTTCCGCACCTCGCGCTTCAGGCAAAGCCGGGATCGACCTGAAGCCCCTCAGCTTGTCCGACAACTCCTCCTGCTCCTCTCCACAGCTCAGCCCCATGTCTACCACATCGGACTGTGACCTCACCCACTCGGACTCTGCAGTTTTCAAAGACCCGCCCAGAATGTCGTCCGTTCCTTCCCGTTTCGTAACTCCGCAGCAGTTTTCCTCCACAAGTTCCCCGGACCTCATCACCCTTCAAGAAAGCTCCAGCAAACGGTCTTCCTCGGGCATCAGCTCCACGTCGTCTCTGTACGTGAACGGCGACTCAGAATCGGACAGTTCCCGAGCCTCCACGGCCAAGAACACCATCTCCGGCAGCAGCTCGCTGAGCACGCTCCCTGACGAACTCGGTTCCGCAGAAATCCGCTGCGTCTCTGAAAGCCACCTGCTTCAGAAGGCTTCCGCGAACGTCGGAGGAGGAGGGAGGAAACTATTTGAAAGGCGTTTTCGGACTGACGAAATCCTGTCCGATCTGTCCACGAAGCGTCCTGACCTGTCGGTTCTTCAGATGCTGAAGAAGGACGCCGCAGATTCGGAAAGCGCTCCCTCTGTCCAGCTTCCAGAGCGGTACCGTCACGCGCTTCGGAAGAGCGGTTCTTACGGGAACGTGGTCAGTTTGAACCGAAAGGGCAGCGGGTGTGGTGAGCAGGGGGGTCAGGATCTGACGTCCCGGGAAAAAGACCTGGGCACCGCTCTGGCTTGGATCCGTCATGAGATGGTGAGTTGTGTGCATGGGATGGATGTCTTGGCGATGCTTGGAAAGTAAGTGTCTGTACTACTGACTGTGTGATGATTGCTTGTTGTGTAATGTTTTTTCTTCCAGAGAGAGAGAGTCAACGTCAAACTTTTATTTTCAGATGGTACATTGAATAAGCAGTGCATTTGCTTTTTTTCATCAAGCCATCTATCTAAAGAAAAAAAAAGCGAGAAAAAAAGATAAGAGAGAGAGAGTGTGTGTGTGTGTGTGTGTGTGTGTGTGTGTTAGTGTGTGTGTTGTGTTGTGTTTGTTGTGTTGTGTGTGTGTGTTGGTTGGTTGGTTGGATGGCTAGTAGGTCTTCATTTTGTCGTCTTATCCAATGATAAAAAGTTATGATAGACAGGAACAGTAAATGCATATATGCCTGGTATAAGCATGCGCATGCACGTATTATGAGAGAGAGAGAGAGAGAGAAGAAAGAGAAGAAGAGAGGAGAGAGAGGAGAGAGAGGAGAGAGAGAGAGAGAGAGAGAGACATCTCCGCATTGGATATATCTAAAACATACACAAAAAACAAAAACCCCAAATCGTAAGATGAAATACACCTGACAAAGGAACAAGACAGAATGGGAAGAGTTGACTGTCAGCCCATTTCCGGCGGTATTTTTCCAAACAAATACAGCACTTGGGTTAAACAGAGAAAAAGGGATCGACTGTGTGTGTGTGTGTGTGTGTGTGTGTGTGTGTGTGTGTGTGTGTGTCTGCATGCAGAGCATAAGATCAGGCCACCAGACGGAATAGTTGGTCGTGCAAATAATCTTGGGATTGTAACAACATTAAGAAATATGGAGGAGACAGGCAGACGACCGGCAGATTAGACACTGGGAGATACTGTCTGCAGTTATGTCCCCGGGGTTTCTTAAACTAGGCAACTCTACAGAAAAGCCGTGACCGCGCGTGTGTTTGGACTTGAAGTCTGTTTGCTTCAAATCGGGTCAACCTTCTCTAACACGAAAGACGCGATGGACGGATCGCCCTTGGACAGAAATAACGAGAGTCGAGAGTGGGATTTTTTTTTTCGTGGAGGGGTGGAGGGGGGGGGGGGGGGGGGGAGTGTTGTTAACAGCCGGTGCACAGTGTAGAACTAATATTACGTTTCCTGTACGGAAGCGAAATCTGGGATCAGTTAAAAGCTGTCTTTAATATGCCAGGTGACGGAATTGTTGAAACGTGGTAATCAGTTGTAAGTGAATTTAAACTAAATGGGAATGGATGGCCAAACGCAGAAAGGGACCACAGTTAATGGCTTTTTTAAAAATTTGCTTTGTGGTTTTCGCTTTTCGTTTGAATGACGTTTCAGTTTTTGTGTCAAGTTAACTTAAGTGTTTGCAGTAGGTTTGTTTTTTTCCCCCTATACGAATAAGTTATTTACCTTCAACATCAGAGCAAACTTTGATTTTGCTCATTCTACATTCATATTCTCGTATGTTGGAACAGGTGCAGATGAAGGAACAAGACAAGGTCTTGCTGAAGCGATTCATCGAACTGCGGGCCAACATCCTTCACCTGCGCTGCATGTACGGCTCCGCATCCGACATCTGCAGCATGGACGGAAGTACCGTCTCCCTCAACGAAATGCGCAAGCCCGCGCGCCTGCGCAACGCTGACAGTGACGTCACACTGTCGGGGAGACTGTACTCTGCTTCCTCCTCCTTGTCTCTGCCCTGCTCACCTCAGCTGTCGAGACTGAGGTTCAGAAGTGATGATTTCATGTGAGCACCTGGTTTCGGCTCGTTGGACAGACAAAAAGCTTGAATCTGCGTGAACTGAAGATGCATCAAGACTTCCTTTCATGTTGAATGTCTTTATGGTTTCGATGGAAGTCTTCTGAACCGACACGAAAAACAAGGATGCAACCTTGATTCAGAACATGAGGACTATAGATTGAGGCGAAAACGGTCGCGCAGAACTAGTTTGAGAAACTAGAGTCGCGATGAAACTCTTACGGTGCTAAACACAGACATGTATATGTGGAAATTGACTGTAGATCGTACAACAGCGGTGTGGATATTCATAAGAAGGGGATGGGGACATTGTTGGATGGTCTGCTGTGGGCAGCATTTATCTTTTTCGTTCCTCGGCTGCAGTTCCGAGGTTTACCAATGGTGAGATTTTGCGTGTACGATCGTTTGTGCCCACGATTAAGGCAGCTGTATTCCGACTTCGGGAATGGGCAGTGTTTAAAAGGACACTGGCCATTCTGGAAACGGGAGAAGGTTGGAGTGATTTGTTGGTATGATTAGAGGTGTGATTTTGACAGGTTCCATTCGGCGGAGAGTGAGTGATTTTGTGGTCGTAGGCTGGTATTGTTGAGCTGTACTAGTGTGTGTGTGTGTGTGTGTGTGTGTGTGTGTGTGTCGTGTGTGTGTGTGTGTGTGTGTGTGTGCGTGCGCGAGTGTGTGTGTGTGCGTGCGTGCGTGCGTGTGTGTGTGTTAGAGAGAGAATTTCCAGATTGTAATCGGTCACTTGAATGAGTTCGAAGGGCGACTAATGTCTGGACTTAAAACGTGCAAATCGAATCGCTCTTTCCCTTTACATACCCCTACATACATGTTGGTGAAATTTTCTTTAACTGATAACGGCAGGTTTCGCCAGCAGCTGGCTACTTCAGATACACCAATACATAACTGCAGATTAGAAAGCAAAGTGAAGTTGAAACATATATACATATTAATTAGGAATTCTTTGTGCGAACTCTACCTTCTCCTCCCATAAGGTTGATAGCATTATGTGAGCTGTGGAATTTCTCGTTGGGAGCTTCTTTTGGAATCAGTATTACACGTTCTATTTATGAACAATTTCTTCACTGTTTGTATGTATTTATTTCATCCATGAACAATTTCATATAAACCTTTTGTATAGTGAACTAAAGTATACAAGTCATGTGCTTTTATGTACGTTTGTTTGTATGTATGTATGCATGCGCGCGCGTGCGTGTGTGTGTGTGTGTGTGTACGTGCGAGCGCATTGCAAGCTTGTTTTATGTGAGCATTTTTGTATACGTGTAGGCAGGTTCTTACGAGGGAATATCCGATTGTATTGTTTTACATTTTGAGGGCTGTGAATTTCCATTTCTTCCTCATGTTGAATAATGTGCATTTTTTACCATGAAGTTTATACGTCTGTAGACATACCTTGGCTTTATGTGTATTTTTTTTTATTACTGTGGCGTAATGTAGTAAAACTGCGTTTGTTCTTTTGCATCTTTTATGTTCACTGCACTTATTTGCATGTCAGGGTTACTGAATGTATGGCAAGAGCTCTTCGTACACGTGTGCTGTGTGTGTGTGTGTGTGTGTGTGTGTGTGTGTGTGTGTGTGTGAGAGAGAGAGAGAGAGAGAGAGAGAGAGAGAGAGAGAGAGAGCTTCATTTATAGCCCACATTAAAAATATAAGTGGTGCATTAGTATACACTGCATGTCTAGGTTTCTGCTATTCTTAAAAGTCATTTGGCGCTGATCATGTAGTTTTGCATTTCGATCTTTTTTGGTTATCATTTTGCACAGAAAATGATTTTGTCATTGTTTCTGACAATATTGATTTTTATTCTGGTTATGGAAAAGAAATAAACGATCTGGTTAATTTAAATTTGTCTGGTCTTTACGGTGTGCTGTTTGGCTCGGAAAAGTGTTTAAAATATTTTTCAAATATATATTTGGAGACCAGTAGTTCGCTAGGATATTCAATTTTTTTTCAAACAAACAATACCCCCCACCCCCTCTTCAAGCCTGAGGGCTAAATACTAAATCAAAGAGTAGTCTCACCTGTGGTCGTCTACACATATTCTATTACCCCCCCCCCCCCCCCCCCCCCAATTTGGCTGGGGGGGGGGGGGGGGGCAGCGAGAGAGAGAGTGTATTTTAATTTTATTTCTTTTTAAATTTATTTTTATTGAAATCTTTTATATCGAGGATAATGGAATAAGCACTTATACGCTTTTTTACATCCAGTCCCCGGATGTATGCGGTTTTGTAAATTCTGTCATCTGTTCCCACCGGCACAGGATGGCTTACTCTTAAGAAAAGCGGAACAGCATTTAATATGTGCGCAAGACGTTCTGCGTGCGTTCGCACACGGGACCTCGGTTTAGTTTCATCCGAAGGACTTATTGGGGGGAGTGGAGTCTGCACTGATGTTTACTCCAGGGGAAAATATCCCCGTGAATGGGAATTAAACCCGGGTCGTCAGACTGCGAGCGCAATGTTCTAACCACTAGGCTACCCGTGTGTGTGTGTGTGTGTGTGTGTGTGTGAGAGAGAGAGAGAGAGAGAGAGAGAGAGAGAGAAGAGAGAGAGAGAGAGAGAGAGAGAGAGAGAGAGAGAGAATGATATACATCAGTCATTAAAAAACCGGGAAAAAACCCATCGAGCTTTATTTCAAAATCGGGGAATTTTCTGTACAGATTTACAGATCTCACAAATTACAACACATAAGGCAAGAACTTTCCTTTACCTGTCATCTATAACAACCGTAAGAAGCCATATAAACAGGCAAGACACTTCCTAACTTGTAATCTAGAACAAATCTTAAGGACAAAACTTAATGAATATTAAGGTAACAACAACCGTATAAACGTAATGATTAAGTATACGACGGTAAAACACGGATAATACATACAAACTTTTCATGGGATATCTGTCTGTACAACAAAAGGCAGTAACTTCTCTCGCTCTCTCTCTCTCCCTCACACACACGCACGCACGTGCGCGCGCGGCAAACAACCCCATCTCCTTCCCTCTTTATTCCAAACGAATATTGCAATCTCACAAAAACAAATACAGAATGAGTGGGATAAAGACAAAGGTGTTTTTTTTTCAGTGAAAACAAATCACAACCTGAGACGACTGAAATACCTAGTAGTACAATTGAATTACAGAAAAGAAAGATTAACAAATTAAAGTATAAACAACAATTATAATTTACACACACTGTGTAATATGCACACAGTTTGTCTTTGAATCACACTTCAAATTAAAAAGAAAAAAACGTTTGAAGTTAAAAACATAATACGATTATAAAAAAAGGAAACAAAACAATAAACCAACATGATTATCATAGGCTATGGCAACAAAGGATGATATGTTTCAAGACTTAACTTATGGACGAAAGTAGTTAGCGTGTTAATTATGAATAGTCTCATCTTAACAACTAATAAACAAAATCATGATTAAAAAAAAAGATTTAGGAGAATAACGTTCTGTTCACTTTTGTCACACACACACACGCACGCACACACGCACGCACGCACGCACGCACGCACACACACACACACACACACACACACACCACACTTTCTGAACAAAAACAAAACACCCCGTCCCATAAACTCAAAATCTGATAATCCTGAAAAGAACACCAACCAAAACCGTAAAGCCCAGGCTGAATCACTGACATGACTTCAGTCCAACGGCAAATTTGTTGAAGACCCAGTAATTGAACAATCCATGGAATTGATATACAAGCTATTGCATTCGTGCCAATGACTCCACAGGTTGCGTTGGAAAGATAGATAGATAGATAGAGAGACAGAGAGAGACAGACTCAGAGAGAGACTGAGAGAGACAGACAGACCGACCGACCGACAGACAGACAAAGAGAGAGAGAGATGCTCAGACCGGCAGTCAGACAGACAGACAGAGAGACAGACAGGCAGTCAGACAGACAGACAGAGAGAGGGGAGAGAGAGACTGAGACAGACAGAAAGAGATGCACAGACCGGCAGTCAGACAGACAGAGAGAGAGACAGAGAGAGAGAGAGAGAGAGAGAGAGATGCACAGACCGGCAGACAGACAGACAGAGGAGAGAGAGAGAGAGAGAGAGAGAGAGAGAGAGAGGCAGAGAGAGAGAGAGAGAGAGAGAGAGAAGAGAGAGAGAGAGAGAGAAACAGACAGACAAGACAGAGACAGAATTTTGTATCGATCAACGTGTACCGTTCCAAGCACAGAGGAGTTGCTCACATAGGTAACTGCTATCTCACATAATAATATAATTATGGACGGGATGAAATAATGCAAAATATGAACTGCAACAACAAAAAGAACGAAATAAAAAGAACAGAATCGAGAGCGATGCTACTTGAATGAAATGTGCCGAGACCCCTGTGAATGCTGCAGTCTCCTGGAGACATGACAGGGAGTTCACAAAGCTGGGTAGTGTCTCTGCCCTCTGATAGATAGCGGGAATGCATGGGAACACCAAATATTCTACAAATGTGACCCGTTGTGTTCTCAATCTCTTTCAATCCACCATTTATTGTTTTGATTGCCCAATACTAACCGACCTGTTTAAAAGGAGAGGAATAGGTAGTCGTGAAAAATATGCCACTGTTCAAGAAGTTTTATATGACTCTCAGCAGTTCATAACATCAGTTGCTGAGGTTATATATTCTTCCCCAGAAAGACCTATGCTGTAGAAAGTTGTGAGAATATAAATATACATACATTAGAGATAGATAGATAGATAGATAGATAGATAGATAGATAGATAGAGAGAGAGAGAGAGAGAGAGAGAGAGAGAGAGAGAGAGAGAGAGGTTGGTTTGAATGAGGGTGTGTCCTTATCACCAAGTAGTGAACGGACATTAAACAAAAACTAAAAAATAGATAGCGGTGATGTGATGTGATGTGATGTGTGGTGTGTGTGTGTGTGTGTGTGTGTGTGTGTGTGTGTGTGTGTGTGTGTGTGTGTGTGCTTGTGTGTGTGTGTGTGTTGGGTGGGAGTGTGTACATATGTTCATTCGCAGGTTTGTGTGCGTGTATGTATACGCGCGTGCTTCATGCGTGTGTGTGTGCTTATGTGAATACATGCAGATATTCATGTTAGAACGCTTGCGTTCTTTTAATTGTCTATGCACGCGCGCGCGCGCGCGTGTGTGTGTGTCTGTGTGTGTGTGTGGTGTGTGTGCTTGTCTACACATGTGTGTGCATACGTATGTATGTGGGCGTGCTTGTAAGAATGTGTCTAGATGCGTATTTGCGAGCTAAGGTAAAGTAAATGTGTGTGTGTAAGCGTGTGTGTGTGTGTTTAAGTGTGTGTGTGTAAGTGTGTGTGTGTGTGTGTGTGTGTGTGTGTGTGTGTGTGTGTGCGTGCGTGCGTGTGTGTGTGCGTGCGCGCGTGTATGTGTGTGTTTACCTATGAGTGTCTGTGCATGAGATAAAATAAGAAAAAAAACCCATCCAGAGAAATAATGGGAGGGGCAGGGGTGGTGGGCATTAAACAACCTATACTACATCAAGAAACACTACAAAAGTTTGCCAACAGGGCTTCTGACTAAACAGTTAAATATCTCCAATATAATCACATTATCGGCCAATATTTGTTCCAAAGACATTTTTGAAATCCTATTACAATTGTACTAGAAAAACATGGTCGAAGTACTTCACAATGTGTGTGTGTGTGTGTGTGTGTGTGTGTGTGTGTGTGTGTGTGTACGCGTGCGCGCGCGCAATCGCGTGTGTGTACGTGTGAGTTCATATAAGATGAAAAATCACTCGGGAATAATGATCACAACGCTCAGAAAAATTTTGGCAAACATCCAATCCAGTAACATCTACATGTATATAAAAATCCATGAAACGAAAAATTCACACGCGAAAAGTTTTTAAATCGACAAAAATTCTTGTTATCTTGATCACATTTGGGAGAAGTCTGCTACATAAAAGCTAAAATAAAACTACACATATAGTTAGGATTACGAGTTTCACTATAAGAACATAACAGAACACAGATATTTACAATGAAAGCGCCACAACATTTGTTGTTCATCAACAAATACATGAAATAGAAAAGTGTATTGATTCGACTTAGTTATCTTCAGTACCTACTATACAAGATTAAGAGTTTCTTTATGCAACACATTGTAGTTTTAGGTATCAATGATTGCCTTGGTGTAGAAAAACTGGAAGTTTCTTATACTAATGATCATTTGTGCTAACATCATGAACTTTCTTATGATGATGATTATACTTGGGGAAAACCCTATTTTTTAAAATGATGGTTATTCCTGGAAAATATGAAATTTCTTGTAATAATCATTATCGATGGAAATTCGCGAAAATTCACATTCCTATGACTATCCGAGTGAAGATCATATTTTAATTTCTTACAATATGATTATTCTTGGGAAAACTTCAAATGTCTTGTAATCAAGATTAAAGGTAAAGGTAAAGGAGTCCCATAACCTATAAGGTCGTAGGGGAGCGAGGCGTCAGAGACCTCACTTTTCTAGGGGCCAGCATATTGAGGGCGGCGCCCATCTCCTCTCCCTCGCTGCTTAATCAAGATTACTGGTGGGAAAACGTGAAATTTCACATGCATATGGCTTTCCGAGGAAAGATTATATTGATTATGATACATGTTATTTTATCGAAGAAAATGAATGAATGAATACAACAATATTGCACTTGATGTATGGTCCATACGACTAAAAGAGTGAATAATTAAAAAAAATTGAGTAGTTAAGTCTGTGAAAGCGTTTGGTTACGCGTCCGTGTGTTTGTGCAAGCATAGATACTCGTGTGTGTGTGTGTGTTGTGTGTGTGTGTGTGTGTGTGTGTGTGTGTGTGTGGTGTGTGCGTGCGTGCGTGCGTGTGTGTGTTGGTTTTCTTTTCCTGGCGTAGATAATATTTTCGTCCAAAATCACTTGTTCTGTTTATTAAGTATTTCATTTATTGCCTTTCTTTCATTGATCACCCTATGCCTTAATTACTATCCTCGTTTAGTTCTACTTACAGTACATCAGCATCCATGTAAAATTATCTGGACAGTTTTTATCTACAAATATGTACAGTTGCTTGATGCTTGACGTTTGACGTGTTTGAGATTTTTTATATTACAAAATATTGTCCTCTACAAAAGTTATTTATTACTTTAATTATTGTCATTATCACTTTCATCATTAATCAAAAGTGATTCTGAAATTCTGTTAAATTTTCCCCTGTGCATCATTTTCTTGTACTACTCTATTCTCCCAGCTGTTTCATACAGCTACATTTTTGTCTTGGTAAGTCCATACCTTATCCCTTGACATTTCATTCCCATTTTTGCATACTTGTGCATATCTCTGTGGTGCGTTTCGCGTATGTTTTCTCCTTTTGCTTCTCCGTTTTCCCTATTCGTAATTGTTTTATCAACACTTTATTTTACTGTCAAAATCCTGTTTGGTAATTTTTTGCATCCATCCTTTACCGCCTCACACCAATATCTGATTCATCACTGTGTTCTGTACCAGGAGAGAGCATCTGACTGATTTTTTTCTTCACCTTCATTTCATTTGTATCATATATTTGTGATTTAAAAAATGTTGACACCATACAGTTATATAATTTATAATTCTCTCTCTCTCTCTCTCTCTCTCTATCTCTCTCTCTCCCCATTCCCCCACCCCCCCCCCCCCATCTCTCCCCTTTCTCTCTCTCCCTCCCTTCCCATAACTCCCTGAGGAGTTGTGTTGGGGGCACTGCACTGCACTGAATCTTTCAGGTCGCGTCTCTCGGGCAAATTGAACTTGACAGACAGAGCCCATCCCTCTCCAGGTAATCATCATTTTACCGTGACTGTGAACAGTCAAATCAATATTAAACTTACTGCCGGGGGACGGGACAGCCTAGCAGTTACAGCTCGCAATCTGACAGCCCCGGGTTCGAAACACCGCCTGTTCAAGGTGATTTTTCCCACCCTGGAGTTAACATACTAGTGCTGACTCCACTCCCCTTAACGTCCTTCAGATGAGACTATAACCGAAGTTTCGAGTGTGAACGACCATGGCGCAAAACATCTTGCTCATTGGTTAAAAACCCGCTCCATCTTTCAGAACTGTGGGCCATTGAGTGACGGTAGGAACGCATGACAAATTAAAAAAAAAATCTCTCATGGACACTGGTGTCGTGTTTGGATATCATCCCCGAAGTCGGAATGTGGCTACCTTAATGGTGAACAAACGGTTCCATACACAAAATCTCTCCATTGGTGAACCTCAGAG
>CM054140.1:58270825-58273325 GCA_028751875.1 Rapana venosa | reverse complement strand
AGTGCTTATTCCGTTATCCTCGATATAAAAGAATGAAATAAAAAAAAACATTATTATTATTATCATCATCATTATTATCATTATTATTATTATTATTATTATTAAGAAATATGTCTCACTTTTGTTTCTGCTTGAGAAGCTCATCCAGTATTTCTGTGGCGTTCTTGTTCTCCAACACATCCATGTAGTCCTCTCGGTCAGACACTACCATCATGGACCAAAACTGCAACACACACAGAATGTAATAATAATGTATGGAATTTATATAGCGCTGAATCTTGTAAAGTAAACAAATCAAAGCGCTTGCATTCAAATCATTCACGCGCATGCAACCATCCATAAATATCAAGATAAACAAATATCAAATTTATATACACAACACACTTAGGTGGGGGGTGGGGGGTGGAGGTGAAGGTAGCTATTGAGAAGTAGGAACAGATAACAGGGGAAGATCTCAAGTAGAGTATAGATGCGTTTTGAGGCATGATTTGAAAGAATCAAATGAAGGCTTTTTGCGAAGTGGAAGAGGGAGGTCGTTCCATATAGAGGGACCGGAAACAGAGAAAGAGCGACGGCCAACAGTGGTTTGTTTAAATCTGAGTGTTCGAAAGCACAACGTATCTACAGATGAATGAAGGGAACGGGACGGAGTGTACAGGTGAAGACAGTCACAAAGATAAGAAGGTGCAGATTTGTGGAGACATTTGAAACAAAGGGTATTAATCTTATACTTTATTCTTTGTGAGACAGGCAGCCAGTGAAGAGATCGCAAAAGAGGAGTGATGTGTTCAGATTTTTTCTTTCTAAGGACCAGTCGAGCTGCAGAGATTTGTATGCGTTGAAGGGAGTGGATGGATGATGCCGGCAAAAGAGCGAATGAATGAATGAATGAATACTCTTTCATTTTTCAAGGGTTACTTATAAACATTCACATACTTTTTCCCCCATCCGGCCCTTGCCCTGATTAGGGACTATCGAAACAAAAGAAACAAGGAAAAAAAGTATACACGAAAAAATCCAACAATAACATCAAGAGATCAACATATTAAAACTGAACGACCTTTATTTTTCAAGGATTACAGAAAAGCATTCACATACTCTTTTTTTTCATCCGGCCCTTGCCCTGATTAGGGTCTATCATTCAAAACAAAATAAACAAAAACAAGAAAAAGTATACACAAAAAAAATCAAACAATAACAACAAAAAAATCAACATTTTCTTAAAAGTGCAACCAACCCACACATAATCCCAAACTGACCTGAACATTACTGTCAAAACAAATACACTAATGAGAGATAGAGTTAGATAGATAGATAGATAGATAGATAGATAGAGAGAGAGAGAGAGAGAGAGAGAGAGAGAGAGAGAGAGAGAGAGAGAGAGAGAGAGAGAGAGAGAGAGAGAGATCGATCATTGCTTCCCTTTAAATAATAGTTGAACAGTGGGCTAAACCTCAATTCCACATGCCAGACCTGCTTGTAGCTGTCCAGAACTGTACTGTTACATAGCAACAGGAGAGATAGATAGATAGAAGATAGAAGATAGAGAGAGAGAGAGAGAGAGAGAGAGAGAGAGAGAGAGAGAGAGAGAGAGAGAGAGAGAGAGAGAGAGAGAGAGTGAAGATAATTATATCCTTGCTTCCCTTGAAATACTAGTTAGGCTAAGAGTGTGCTAAACGTCATGCCAGACCTATTTACAGCTCTAGGCTGCCCAATACGAAAGAAAAGCATGGAACGAATATGTGAACGGAATATAGTTATTCGCTCTTTATTTGTCAGGACGGGTAGATAGATGGTGACATTTATTTTGCTCCCCTCAATCTGTTGAGGCAGGACCAAACTGAAGTAGTCAAGGGGAAATAAGCGTCTAAAAATATTGGCGGGAAGATTTACTTCCCTTTAGTTAGTTTTTTTTGTCCCTTTGCGTTATAACGTGATTTTCAAAGCGAAAAAGAACTTGACTCATTTGATGTAAAACTAGTTTATTTCACATCCACTACTTTATATCCAATACGAACAGTTGAGCATTTATAAACGCTTGCATCAAACTAAAGGGACAGGATTAATTAATTAACAAACACATGTCATCAAACCATACAGCTACCTGGTTCCAGCATTTAATTTCAAAATGAAGTCTGGGCCAAAAGGTCAGTCAGTTGGTGGGCGGGGTTGTGGGGAAAGGGGAAGGAGAGAAACGACAAAGACGAGAGAGAAGAGAGAGAGAGAGAGAGAGAGAGAGAGAGAGAGAGAGAGAGGAGAGAGAGAGAGAGAGAGAGAGGAGAGAGAGAGAGTAGGAGCAGTCAGTAGTGGATAAGAGAAATATAAGGGACTTCAACAACTAATTTACAAAACTGCATACACATGGAAACTGGATGTAAAAAAAAAAAAGCACATGAGTGCTTATATCATTATCCTCGAAATAAAAGACTTTAAAAAAAAAAATGCAATACAGCGAAAAACATGTTTATGTGACCAGCAACCCCCCCCCCCCCCCCCCAAA
>CM054140.1:58253325-58260825 GCA_028751875.1 Rapana venosa | reverse complement strand
GTGTGGTGTGGTGTGTGTGTGGTGTGTGTGTGGGGGTGTGGTGGGGTGTGTGTGTGTGTGTGTGTGTGTGTGTGTGCGTGTGCGTGCGCGCGCGTGTGTGTATGTTCCATGGCTAGAGCTACCAGGCTCACTAACGGTAAAATTTTGCAGTTGAGACCGTTTGCCATGATAACGATAATAACAATGATGAACCAGAAATGCACCAGTATAAAATCATGGTTCTCTTTGTGTAATTAAAGCGCTTTGATTTTGTTTGGTTTACAAGATTCAACGCTATAAAAATTCCATTTATTATCATCACCATCATTTCTTCTTCTTCTTCTTGTTAATGCAGTGTTGTCAAATGAGGTGTAACAAAACAATGCCCGAGGCAGTTGCAATGGTGGTGGCGGTGGTTGTGGCAATGATGATTGTAGTGGTGGTTAAGAGGATGGTCGTATTAGCAATGGTGATGGTGATGGTGGTGATGACAATGAGGATGAGGATGCGGCGGTAAGAGCTGCAAGTGGTGACAGTTATCGATTGATCTAAAGAGTCCTCTAGCATTACATGCAAACGTAGCTAAAAGGTAAAGGTAAAGGAGTCCCATAACCTATAAGGTCGTTGGGGAGCGAGGCGTCAGAGACCTCACTTCTTTAGGGCCAGCATATTGAGGGCGGCGCCCATCTCCTCTTTCTCGCTGCTTTGCCTTCCCTGACCCTAAAGAGGGCAAGGTACCCATTTACAGCTGGGTGAACTGGGGGAACTGTACTGAAGCCAAGGCGCGCAAACGGTCACCCATCCAACTGGTAACCACGCTCGACGCTGCTTAACTTGGCTGGGGGAAAGCGAGTGCTCCGACCAATGAGCTATCCCGTCCCCAAACGTAGCTACGTCCTTGTAAAAGCCCTGTAAACCTGTCCCCCCAGATCAGGACAGTTTTCTGTTAGTTTAGTTTGTGTTTGTTCATGTTTATTATAATGCAGTAGTTAGGTACAGTGCAAACATACAATCCTGCCTCCTGATCTAGAGGGTTGTGTGTGTATTGGCTTCGCTTTTTTTTGTGTTTGTGTTTTTGTCTACTTTTTTTGGTCATGATGCAGTCAGGAAAAGTGCCAGCGTACCATTTCAGTTTCAGAAAGTTGATACACACTGGGTGCGACAGGCAGCCGACTCGTCCGTGCTTTACCATGTTCTGAAACACAGCACCCCCCAAATTGTATGATACACAGACATAATATAGACATATCTCTGCGCGAGTGCGCGCAGACACAGACACACACATCTAATATCACGAAATGTGAAAAGACGTTACATTAAAGAAGAATACACACACACACACACACACACACACACACACACACACACACACACAGATGGTGATTGTTCTCGACTGTATGATGTATATAGTGCATGGTTGCACGATGAAGATTGCATGATGGAGACTATAATTATATGATTGCACAGTAGAGATTTATACATGGTTGCAGGATGAAGAAAGTACATGATTGCGACAGTGTGTGGTTACAGGATGGACACTGTGCATGACTTCATGATGTATACTGTACATGACGTCACGACGGACACTGCACATGACGTCAAGATGGACATTGTACATGACGTCAAGATGAACATTGTACATGACTTCATGATGGACACTGTACATTACGTCACGATGGACACTGTACATGACGTCATGATGGACACTGTACATGACGTCACAATTAACACTACATTACGTCAAATTGTACACTGTACATGACTTCATGATGGACACTGTACATGACGTCAAGATGGACATTGTACATGACGTCACGATGAACATTGTACATGACAAAATGAAATATAAAAAAAAGTCATATGAGCGCTTTGATTTGCTGCTTTACAAGATTCATATAAATTCCATACATTATTATTATTATAATGGACACTGTACATGACGTCACGATGGACACTGTACATGACGTCATGATGGACACTGTACATGACGTCACAATGGACACTGTACATGACTTCACGATGGACACTGTACATGACGTCAAGACGGACATTGTACATGACGTCATGATGGACACTGTACATGACGTCACGATGGACACTGTACATGACGTTACGATGGACACTGCACAGGACTGGCACTCTGACTCACGTTGAGAGCCATCAGGGGCTGGAAGTCTCCTCGTTTCTTGGCCTCCTCGATGCATTTGCTGGAGCAGTTGAGAAACTTGAAGTTGTACTCAATCTGAAAGAGAGAGAGAGAGAGGGAAAGACAAAAAAAGAGACTCATCTTTTATGTCTTTGATAGGAACAGTAAGGAGAAGCAGCAGCAGCAGTAGCAGCAGCAGAAACAGCAGTATCAACAGCATGTATCATAGTGTAAGGGTCACATTAGCGTTAACAGCAGGAGCAGAAACAGTGACGAAAACTGTAGCTGTAGTAGTAATAGCAGGAACAGTGCTAGTAGTAGTAGGAGGAGGAGCAGTGCTGTTGGTAGCAGCAGCAGCAGCAGCAGCAGCAGCAGCAGCAGCAGCAGCAGCAGCAGGAGTAGCAATAGTATTAGCAATGGTAGAAGTAGTAGCAGTAGTAGCAGTAGCAGCAGCAGCCGTCGTCGTTGTCGTAGTAGAAGTAGTAGTAGTAGTAGTAGTAGTAGTAGTAGCAGTAGTAGTAGTAGTAGTGGTAGCAGCCCCACTGTCATTAGCAGCAGCAGCAGTAACTAACAAATAAACATAAACAATAAAAAAACAATATTATGAATGGGTTTTCAGCTGTACAACACACATTTTGGACATTTTCAAAACTCGACACCGATTGCATTTTGAATTATTCTATAATAAACAATTTTACACTTCTTAAAGGAAATCGGTAAACAAGCAAGAGATGGTTTTTCTTCTTCTTCGACGAACGCTCAGACAGCAACTATTGTTGTCTGTTATATGAGCGAAAATGCGTCACGCTGCCGATAAGCGCCTGACAAGTCAGGCCCAGCGCATTCGACTTCGGCATAAGAAAGAATTTTTATCTTTTAAGTCTTTCTGAAAACAATGGCAGCAGAATGGACCGAAAAGGCAGAAAATAGACAAGAAGGAGGTGACAGGAAGAAAAGGAACAAGGCAAAAACAAAGAGAGAGATAGAAAAGAGGCAATTTCTAGCACAGAATTTCCAGAAGGTGGGGATGCTGTTTATACTGACAGGCCCCCGGCATACCCACGGGGGAGAAAAGCGATGGTCCATCTTACTCACATAGTATTCAGCGCTTTTCTTATCCAGGCTGGAGCTCGTCTCACAACGGTCTAGAACTGCCTGGATCACAGAAAACATGTCGAACACGGTTAAGCAAATGTAGTAAGAATGTGTAGACAAACTTTGTGAAATAAATGTAATGAAAATCTGTAGACATACTTCATTTCCTTGAAATCGTAGAATGTGTAGACAAACTTTGTTAAATAAATTTAATGAAAATGTGTAGACCTACTTCATTCCTTGAAATCGTAGAATGTGTAGACAAACTTTGTGAAATAAATTTAATGAAAATCTGTAGACATACTTCTTTCCTTGAAATCGTAGAATGTGTAGACAAACTTTGTGAAATAAATTTAATGAAAATGTGTAGACCTACTTCATTCCTTGAAATCGTAGAATGTGTAGACAAACTTTGTGAAATAAATTTAATGAAAATGTGTAGACATGCTTCTTTCCTTGAAATCGTTACCCTACCCCCTCGCTCTCTCACCAGGGCGTCTTGCGCACACGTTAAAACCTGTCCCGCTTTTCAAAAGAGAAGGCCATTGTGTGCCAGTAGATGACAACATTTATAAAACTTTATGCACATGAGAACTGGATATAAGAAAAAAAAGAACATGAGTGTTTATTCATCATCAGAGGGACGGGATAATCCTAGGGGTTAGAGCATTGCGTTCGCAATCTGACGACCCGGGTTCGATTCCACTTCAAGGGGATATTTTCCTCTGGAGTTCACATCAGTGCAGACTCCACTCTCCACTCGACTCTTCGGATGAGACTATAAACCGAGGCCCCGTGTGCGAACGCACGCAGAACATCTTAAATCCTGTTCCGCTTTTCGTAAGAGTAGGCCATTGTGTGCCGGTGGGAACAGATGACAGAATTTACAAAATCGCATACACACGGGGACTGGATGTAAAAAAGCACATGAGTGCTTATTCCATTATCCTCGATATAAAAGAATAAAACAAAAAAGAAAAAAAGAAAAATAAATTCTTCACGTATATACACGAAGGAAAATACGGCACTGACAGGTCTGCACTTGAAGTTGACCTGGAAGATCGTTAAAATTCCCATCCCTTAATTCACCAGAAGCCACCTACCACCGCCGAGATTCGAACCCACGACTTCACGGACCCATGGTACTGAAGTAAAACGATCTTAACCACTCGGCTATAGACTTCAAGTAGCGTCCTGTGAACCCCTACGAGCACCAAGAGAAGGGTACATACAGCCACTGGTACTGTCCTCACCTCACAGCACACAGGCATGTGTTCTATGAAGCCTAGGAAGGGGGACCCGTAAGGGACCGACGGAATCATCAACGTTTCCTCCCACCTGTCACACCATAACAACACCCAACAACACACGGTTATGAGAGAGAGAGAGAGAGAGAGAGAAGAGAGAGAGAGAGAGAGAGAGAGAGAGAGAGAGAGAGAGACAGAGAGAGAGAAGGCGAGTGTGTACTAGTGAAATGATAACTTTTTTTGTTAAAAACTTTTTTAGTCAGTTTTTTTTTTTACATTGCACAGTTACAAAGGATACAAAACATATAAACATATTTTAGAGAGAGAGAAAGAGGGAGAGAGGGAGGGAGGAGGAGAGAGAGAGAGAGAGAAGAGAGAGAGAGAGAGAGAGAGAGAGAGACAGAGACAGAGACAGAGAGACAGAGAGACAGAGAGACTGTCAGGTAGACAGTCAGAGACAGAAAGAAAGAGGGACAGCCTGACAGGCAGACAGACTGACCGAGAGGTCCCAAATGGGCACAAAGCTCAATACAGGCATGACATGATCGGTTGCTATACATTCTGTGCACTAAAACAGAATCAGGTTTGTGTTTTTACATATTTCGTACTAGTGTCAATTTTTTTTTCAACAGAAGGCCTCCACTGGAAGGACCGTAGACAACATTGATATTCACAAATACTGACTGTTTTGACTACTGTTTTATCAAACAGAGGTTGATATGGAATCCATCTAATAATGAACTTTGTTATGTGTAAAGTTCTTACGAGAAAAATGTTCCTCGGATAACTTTTTGACGCTACATGAACAGACGCACGACCAGCGTTATATTCCTACATTCTGTAAGCGAAAAGGGCGTTCAATGAAAGGTTGCACATGCAAAAGGTTCACCTTTTTAAGGGTTAACAGGATGCATGCATGCATGCATGCACGAATGCACACACACACACACACACACACACACACACACACACACACACACACACACACACACACGCGCGCGTAAAACACACACACACACACACACACACACACACACACACACGCACCTACAATTGCACTCACACATCCCGACCTGATTTTTTGGGGGTGTAATCCACCACCCGCTCACTGAATCCTCCCTCCCACGGCCCCCACCCACCCAACACCCACCCACCTCTTCCCCCACCCACCCACCCCTTCTCCCACCCTCCCACCCCTTCTCCCACCCACCCACCCACCCAACCCTTTCCCCACCCACCCACCCACCCCTTCTCCCACCCACCCACCCACCCCCCACCCCTTCTCCCACCCACCCACCCCTTCTCCCACCCACCCACCCACCCCCCACCCCTTCTCCCACCCACCCACCCACCCCTTCTCCCACCCAAACCCTACCCCACCCAACCCCACCAACCAAGCCAACCCCACAAAAAACCCCAAACGAACCTGTCGTGTTTGACCACGGCCATGGCGACGTCGCAGAGCTTGAGCTCTATGACGTAGTCGAAGAAGGTTTTGTCTTCCTTGTCCCTCTCCACGCTGGCTCCCAACGTCAGCAGCAACGTCACCGCCCGCACCCGGCCCCTCTGGGCCGCCACGTGCAGGGCCGTCTCCTGGCCATCGTTATATGTATTAGTAATAATAATAATAATGATGATGATAATGATAATAATAATAATGATAATAATAATAATAATAACGTATGGAATTTAGATAGCGCTGAATCTTGTAAAACAAAACACATCAAAGCGTTCAGATGACTTAAAATTTTTTTTTATATAAATGCGTTTAATTTTATAAATGCGTGTGTATGCTGTTTTAAAAAAAAAAAATTTGTCATCTGTTCCCACCCGGCACACAATGGCCTACTCTTTCGAACAGCGGAACAGGATTTAACGTGTGCGCAAGATGTTACACTGTGTGTGATGTGGCTCGGAGAGAGAGAGAGAGAGAGAGAGAGAGAAGAGAGAGAGAGAGAGAGAGAGAGAGAGAGAGAGAGAGGATGTAGTAGCGGTGGTTGTTGTTGTGGTGGTGGGGGTGGGGAGGGGGAGGTGGATGGTAGGGGAGGGATGGTGAGGAACGGGGAAGGGGGGGGGGGAGGGGGGGAGGGAGGGAGTCACTGCCCTGTCTTGGGCTGCCACGTGCATAGCCGTTTTCTGGTCATCATCATCATCATAGTTATTACAGTGTGTGTGATTTGTGAAGGATGGAGAGTGGATACAGAAGCGGCGGCGGCGGCGGTGATGTAGGAGGGTGGGGGGTGAGGATAGGGGAGGAATGGTAGTGGGGGTTGGGGTGGGGGGTGGGGGAGGGTGTCACCGCCCTCACCTAACCTCTCTGAGCTGCCACACACACACGCACAGCCGTCTCCTGGTCATCATATTTATTTATTACAGTGTGATGTGGGAAGACAACATCAGAGAGTGGGCTGGCCTTGAGGTGGAACTATTTGCTACGGAAAGCAGGAGACTGCTGGGAGTGGAGGAAGCTGGTTGCAAAATCTTCAGTGGTGCCCCGAAGGTCTACAGGACTACGGGATTGGTGATGGTGAAGAGGATGTGGGGGATAAAGAGTGGATACAGTTTGGGTGGTTGTGGTGTTGAATGGGTGTTGATGAGGGAGAGAGATGGGAAGGGGGGGGTGGGGGATAAGGGGGAGAGGAGGAGTCGTGTGTGTGAGATGGGAATAGAGTTATAATGTAATGCAAGGATAATGGGAAAAAATGATAATAAACTGTATAATATCATAACATCACTGCTACTACTGCTGCTGCTAGAAGATTCTATTGAAGAAGGAGGAGGAGGAGAAGAGGAGGAGGAAAATAGAAAAAAAGAATGGAGAAAAAGAGAAAAAAGGAGGGGGAGAAAAGGAGAAGGAAAAAAAGTGAAGAAGAAGAAAAGGATAAATAAATAAAGAAAAAAATAAAGGACAGACCATACCCCCCCCCCTAAACACACACACACAGACACAGACACAGACACACACACACACACACACCATACACAAACAATCTTGCCATGGACACAGCTGTTCATATTGTTCATAAACAAAAC
>CM054140.1:58240825-58245825 GCA_028751875.1 Rapana venosa | reverse complement strand
TTAATCACTCTTTGTCATTTTTCGCTTATTGAAGGGTGCGTGGTGTGTGTGTGTGATATTGACTTCTGCCCCCTGAAACCAGTAACATGGATGATTTGTATTTTATTACTCTTTGACATTTTTTGGGGAGAGGTTCGTTTTATTGAAGAGAGAGTGAAATAGATTGTGTGTGTGCGTGTTGTGTGTGTGTGTGTGTGTGGGGGGGGGGGGGTATTCCCAGAATATCATAGTGGTTAAAGTGATGAGCTCGCAATCTGACGGAGCGGGTCTCAGCCACCACCGAGATATCCATTTGATGGCATTTTTCTCCCTAGAGTTAACGTTAAATTGTTGTCATTGTCATTATTTCACTCACTCACTCACTCTCACACACACGCACGCACACGCGCACGCACACGCACACACACACACACACACCGACTCCACTCTCCCCAAAAAACTATATACACACGGAGACTGGATGTGAAAAAGCACAAGAATGCTTATTACATTATCTTCGAAATAAAGAAAATAAAACTAACACACACTACATAAACAAAATATCCGTCGTTCACAACGACATAGTCACAGAATCAGTACAACCAGCAAAATGCTCATAAGAGTACTTTAACAAACATAACCCTTTCTTCCGCTGGCCACGCAACTAAAGTATTTGTTAAGTCATCACACGTAAAACTTGAAAACAAGACACAACCGTTACACAAAACTCTCTTTCTCTCTCTCCCCTTTCTCTCTCTCCCTCCTCTCTCTTCCTCCGTCTTTCTCTCTCTCTCCCTCCCTATCTTGCTCTCTCATCCCTCTCTTTTCTCTCTCTCATCCTCCCTCTCCTCTCTCCTCCCCCCCTCCTCTCTCTCTTTCTCTCTCCATTTCTCCCCCCTCTCCCTCTTCTCTCCCTCCCTCAACGCGTACAAACTTGAAGACAAGACACAACCATCCACAACAAAAACACCTCTGTCTGTCTGTCTGCCCTTCTTTCTTCCTCCCTTTCTCTCCCTCCCTCCCTCCCTTCCTCTCTCTCTTTTCGCTCGCTTCCTCCCTCCCCACTCCCCCTCTCCCCCCCTCTACCTCCCCCCTCTCTCTCAACCTCCCCTCTCTCTCTACCTCCCATCTCTCTCTCTTCTCTTTCCCTCCCTCCCTCAACACGTAAACACTTGAAACAAGACAGCCATCACACATAAAACCTCTCTCTCTACCTCTCTTCCCCCCCCCCCCCCCCCTCTCTCTCTCTCTTTCCCCTCCCTCAATACCTAAAACTTTAAGACAAGACACAACCATCACACAACAAGCCTCTCTTCTCCCCCCCCCCCCCCCCCCCCCCGTCTCTCTCTCCCCTCCCCCTCCACCCCATCTCCCCTTTCCTCCCTCTCTCTCCTCTTTCTACTACCCCCCCCCTCTCTCTCCCCGCCCCATCCTCCTTCCCTCCCCTCTCTCTCCTATCCTCCTTCTCTTCCCCCCTTCTATCTCCCCCCCCCCCCCCCCCCCCCCCCACCACCTTCTTCTTCATTTTCCCCCCCTCTCTCTCCCTACCCCCTCCCCCCCACCCTCTCTCTCCCCCCTCTCCCTCTACCCCCATCTCCCCTCCTCCCCCTCTCTCTCTCTCTCTTTCTACCCCCCCCCCCCCTCTCTCTCCCCGCTCCCATCCTCCTTCCCTCTCTCCTTCCTCCTTCTCTCCCCCCCCCCTTCTATCTCCCCCCCCCCCCCCCACCTCCTTCTTCTTCATTTTCCCCCCTCTCTCTCCCTCCCCTCCCCCCCCCCCACCCTCTCCTCTCCGTCCCCCTCCCACCCCATCTCCCCTTCCTCCCTCCCTCTCTCTTTTCTTCTCCCCCCCCCCTCCTCCTCTCTCTCCCCGCTCCCATCCTCCTTCCCTCTCTCTCTCTCTCTCCTTCCTCCTTCCTTCTCCCCCCCCCCCTCCTTCTTCTTCATTTCCCCCCCTCTCTCTCCTCCCCTCCCCCTCTGACCTTTTCCAGAAGAAAAAGCACCACGGCCTTGTGGTTGAAGATGGCGGCCCGGTGCAGAGGGGTCATCTCCATGGCGTCGGTGACTTGCAGCGCGGCCACGAAGTTGTCGGACTGCAGGCTGTGCATCATCTGCATCATGCACAGGTTGCCTTGCGCCGCCGCGAAATGCACCGGCGTCGACTTGTCGTCCTGAGGGACCACAAGCCAACAGACAGTTTTGTTTTGTTGGTTGTTTTTGTGTTTTTGGCGAGCAAAATTGTCCGTGTTGTTGTTAGCGCCGTCAGCGTCTGGGCTTTATCCCAGTTCTTGATTAAACCTTTGACGCTTGGGGGCAACAACAGCAAAGTGAGAGGCTGTGGTATGATCAGTGGCTTTCTTTCCCACTCATGGAATTCCCACTTTACAGCTTAGTCTTTAGTGATCGACTATGACTCTCTGACTAGGAGGCTTGACTCGCACAGTCCTTTATGTGCTGCTGCAGCCCTGGGGGCTGGTTGGGCTTTGGAGAACATCTCCAACGCTGACTGTCCTTATACCCACCTGGCCGAGAGAGTGGGAATGTACTGTGGGCAAGGTATGTCCACTATAATCAAATTTCTGCCCAATTTCCGAAACAGCAGCTGCCTCCTCTGCTGTTTTGGAGGTCATCGTCGAAAACGACGGACTAACATACATTGTCCATGTTGTATTAGAGACATGAAGAATTTTTTTGAGGTAGGGGATAGATGATACTACGGGTGGTTAGAACGTCGGGTTTCGCACAGTTATATGATGAGAGGGTCGGCGGGTTTGAATATCTGAAGGCTCGTTTGAGAGGGATTTTTCAGAGATTCAACATTCGCTACCATCAACAGTTGGTTATCCGATGAAACAGAAATTAGAACAAAACCAACATTTCTTACCATTGTGTACAGAAATAAATTATTCGCCATCTCGCATTCAACTATAAGCTTACAAACGATGCATCTTATGTTTTCACAGAAGATACACTGGTTTTTAGCAAAAAGTGACAAAAATGGCTAAACATAAGATCAATCATCGATGAAACCAACATAATCAAGTAGTACATACAAAATAGCACTTTACAACATATCCCTCCTCTCTCATACATACACCCAAAAATCAATAAGTATATCCTCCATCCAAGGCATATAAAACAATAATAAAGCACCCAATTATCAAATCAGCGGAGAAAATTTATCATTTAAGTATAGGCCCTAAATTTACTGAATCAAGGAAAAATAATTTTCAAACCAAAAAAAGTCACGAAATAGATGACAAAAAGTGAAAGACAAGACGTACTGACAGAGACTGAAGATAGGAGCTTTTTGTTTGTTAGCTTGTTTGTTTTCCTTTAGTTAAAACGTGTGAGTGGGAATATAACTTCTTTTTTAAAATTTTATTGGGGGGGGGGGGGGAGGGGGGGTACCTGTTGTGCGTTGACTGGAGCTCCTGCACGTAGACAGACCTCAACAGCCTGCAACACACACACACACACACACAGCACACACACACACACACACACACACACACACACAACACACACACACACACACACACACACACACAACACACACACACACACACGCACGCACGCACACACGCACACACACACACAATCTAAATTAGTAAAATACTACAACAGCAATACAGTGAGAATGTCTCAACTCATAATGTTATCTGTCTTCAAGTTTACCTTCGCCTAAGGACATATGCACGACTCATTGAGACTTGTTTGCTATTCATTCGCCATATTTCCTTTCCACAGTCACTCAAGTTTCTGCAAAGCACTTCACTTCGCTCTTTCACAGCCCTCAGTCCACGATTATAATTTATTTATTTATTTATTCTTTTATATCGAGGATAATGGAATAAGCACTCATGTGCTTTTTTTTTTACATCCAGTCCCCGTGTGTATGCGGTTTTGTAAATTTTGTCATCTGTTTCCACCGGCACACAATGGCCTACTCTTCCGAAAAGCGGACCAGGATTTAACGTGTGCGCAAGATGTTCTGCATGCGTTCGAACACGGGGCCTCGGTTTATAGTCTCATCCGAAGGACAGGTACTGAAAGTAAGGAAGGGAGGGAGGGAGGGAGAGAGAAAGAGAGAGAGAGAGAGAGAGAGAGAGAGAGAGAGAGAGAGAGAGAGAGAGATGGAGATGAGAGAGAGAGAGAGAGAGAGAGAGAGAGAGAGAGAGAGAGAGAGAGAGGGGAGAGAGAGAGAGAGAGAGAGAGAGAGAGAGATAAGTGACACTTTGAGGACGCACCTATTATTGTCATTAATTTTGTTTCCCTTCCTGTGCTAGAGGTCCGAGGTTCACCAGAGGTGAGATGTTGCGTATGCGACAGTTTTCCCCAACAATTCAGGTAGCCACATTCCCACTTCGGGGTTTATTGTCAGTTTAAAACTGGAGTTGCCAAAATTCGCGTGCATAATCATGTCAAATACTTTGAAACGGAGAAATAATTCGAACATTAAAACATTGTAGTCTTTTGGCTATTTTTTGTCACATTTTAAAAGTCTTCCTGCCCGTATTCAATTGCAAATTTAGAAGAAAAAAAAGAAAATTACACACACATTGCACATAAACACACATACACACGCAGAGAGAGAGAGAGAGAGAGAGAGAGAGAGAGAGAGAGAGAGGGAGAGAGAGAGAGAGAGAAATTAAACTTGTCAAAAACAAGTGTTGCTCAGTTTGCATACTTATTACGAGGATCCTACATCATACATAAACAGACCGACGGACAGAAAGACAAGAAAGAAGAAGAGAATGCGCGAGAGAGAGAGCGAGAGAGAGCGAGAGAGAGCGAGAGAAAGAGAGCGAGAGAGAGAACGAAGAGAGAGAGAGAGAGAGAGAGAGAGAGAGAGGGAGAGAGAGAGAGAGAGAATTAAACTTGTCAAAAACAAGTGTTGCTCAGTTTGCATACTTATTACGAGGATCCTACATCATACATAAACAGACCGACGGACAGAAAGACAAGAAAGAAGAAGAGAATGCGCGAGAGAGAGAGCGAGAGAGAGCGAGAGAGAGCGAGAG
>CM054140.1:58220825-58235825 GCA_028751875.1 Rapana venosa | reverse complement strand
CACACACACACACACACACACACAACACACACACACACACACACAAACACAAAAATCACACACACACACATCATCATCATCATCATCATCATCATCATCAGTCACGGACCTCGACAATCTCAACGAAGCCGAGGTCACAAGCGATGTGCAGAGGCGCCATCTGGCGCTCGTTGAGGATGGAGTGGTCTGCCCCTGCCTGCAGCAACGCCGCCACGATCTGCGCGTGATTGTGACGTGCGCGCTGTGCAGCGCCGTGTCCCCTTTGTAGTCCGTTGCGTCAAGGTCTGAACACATAATTTTTGGTAAGGAAAAAAAAAAGTTTGGTATCAACATATAATTTATTAAGTGTACAGGTAAAGTAAGTTGGTGCGCCAGGCAGAGTGTCTTGCTATCGTTTTGTCAGTGTCTGTCAGTGCCAGCGTTTTTTGTCTATGTTTTGGTCTGTCTGTCTGTCTGTCTGTCCTGTTCTGTCTCTCTCTCTCTCTCACACACACACATTTGCCATTGTTAGATATTTATTGCATAGTCCCCTTGAATATCTATTGTAGTTACATTATTGTTATTTCACGTTTCCACATTGTTCAGTTTAATTTTTTTTTTACTCCTGTTTAAGCGTATTATCATTATTACTTTTCTAGGTTCTCTTTTTTTGTGTAAAACGATACCAACACCGATGCTATTTCTTAACCTTTCCGCCTTCCACTTCTTCCTCTCCCTTTTTTAACCTCCATTACACTTTCCACTTCCCTCGTCTAATATCACTTAGAGTGAACAGACGTTAAATTGAAGACAACACCACCACAACACACACACACCACAACACACAACACACACACACACACACACACACACACACACACACACACACACACCAACACACACACACACACACAGGGGGAGGGGGCAGACAAACAGATTCAGTAATAATTTCACTCCTATCAACACTTCAAAAATAAAGTGAAGAGCAACGTCTTCGTTTTCACCAACAAAAATTATACATACTCATTGTAAAGTAACATTTTCCAAAGACGGTATACACAGTCCTAGTTAAGGTTTAAGACCAATAACTGCTTTCTTTCACATTCAATAAATCTGCCTATTCTCCCTCGGCTGATACATTCATTTATTCATGCTATGCATACTTTAGGTGACAGGATAGCTCAGTGGTCAGAGCATTCGCTTTTCCCTAAGCCAAGGTTAAACAGCGTCGAGCGTGGCTACCACTTGGATGGGTGACCTTTTGCGCGCCTTGGCTTCAGTGCAGTTCCCCAGTTCACCCAGCTGTAAATGAGTACCTGCCCTCTTTAGGGTCAGGGAAGGTAAAGCAGCGAGGGAGAGGAGATGGGCGCCGCCCTCAATATGCTGGCCCCTAGAGAAGTGAGGTCTCTGACGCCTCGCTCCCCTACGACCCTATAGGTTGTGGGACATCTTTACTTATGTATACTTATTCCCACCCCACCCAAACTAATTCTGAAACCTTATCTTAAAAACTTGGCTACATTGCAGTTCAGTGCAAAAATGCAGACAAATTTACAACTAAAAATATTGGAAGTATGGTCACTCAGTCCAAGATTTAAATTCTAAACCGTCATGCGGCGATTCTGAATCAGTAAGGGAGTTTTCATTATCCTCTAACCCAAGTGGCTGGTCTTAATATCCAAACAATTTATCATGCAGTCCCGTAATTGACCAGAAACACAAATACTAAACTACCACAGTTTCTTGTACATACTTTTAACACCATAAACACTTGGAGGTCTTGTTACTTGGATAAAGGTTCATTTCAAACTTACACAAGTGCATGGAATTGTAATGTTATCCTACTTCATTCGGTTACTAGGTTAAGTGGTTTTTATTTCCTCTTAAACATCTTCACGGGCCCTCTCGTTTCACTACATTTCCCTAATTCCTGTTGTCAGTCACTTGAACTGTTTAAATTTTCTTAAGTGCATTTTTTTGTTTGTTCCTCGGCTTGAGCTCCGTGTTAGTTCACCAATGGTGAAATTTTGCATATGCGGCCGTTTTTCGTCCACTATTAAGGCAGCTGCATTCCGACTTCGGCGATACCAGTGCGGCCAGTTTCTTGAGTCTTTTTTTCCTGATCTGAAGTGCAGCTTTATAGTGCGTGTGAATGTTGATAACACAATGCTCTTTGTTCCTTTCAAGTTTCTTTTTGATTGTTGTTGACAACATTTTGTGAATACATATTACTGTTTTTAAAGTATTCTTGTTTTTGCCAGTATTTCATGACAGTTACGTGTTTGTTCGTATTTTTGTATTCTAACCAGGTGGGGTAAGGTAAGGTAAGGAGAACAAAAAATCGCGGATTTTCATATTTCTTTAGTGTGTGATTTCAAGACGAGAAAAACAGCAGTTTGTGCCTGGTTATCTTACCTCAGTAAGACAGACTCTGTCTCCCTCTATCCCTCTGATCATATAACTTATTTCAGACAGTATACAGACAAGCACTTTCATCTCAATCTTCTGCTATTTCCGTGCTCTCAAAGGCAGATATTCTTCTTCAGAATCTTGCTTCTGCGCAATTCTCGTCTATCTAAAAGTATCCGCTTCGCCTTGATATATCAAAATAGTTTATCTTCCCTGGGTTTCTTTTTCAGTAAAAAAAAAACAACAACAACAACAACCCACACCTTCGCCTTAACATAACGCTAAGCATTTATAAATCATTTCCTTGTTTCGGAGATATATTATCTGCTTTCTGCGTTCAACGTGACCAAAAACTTCGTGGAAGTGAAGTATTGCTGGTTTCGTTTTCTTTGTGGAACAAACTGTGTTCTGTATACCATCACTTTTTTTGTTTGTTTGTATTTTTTTCTTTGATGGGGGAGGGGGGGTGGGGGGTAGCTCCTCGGACAGGACTCTGAAGTTCACCAATGGTGAGATTGTTAGCATATCAGACTGTTTGCCCACCATTAAGGTAGCCGCAGTCCGACGTCGGGGATGATGTCTAAACACGACACCAGTGTGCGTGCAGGTTTTTCCCCCTCTCCTTCTAATTTGTTGTCTGTTCTTAATACTGGCCACGATGGATGTGTCCTTTCAAAGGCGGAGCAGGTTTTAACGTGTGCGTAAGATACTATGAGTGCGTTCGTACACGGGACATTGGTTTATAGTCTCATACGAAAGACTTTCGGGGCAGTGGAGTCAGTACTGTGTTAACTCCAGGGGAATATCCCCTTGAATGGGCGTCTGGGTGGTAGGCTCGAACCGGGCTTGTGTTGTGTGTGTGTGTGTGTGTGTGTGTGTGTGTGTGTGTGAGAGAGAGAGAGAGAGAGAGAGAGAGAGAGAGAGAGAGAGAGAGAGAGAGAGAGAGAGAGAGAGAGAGAGCAGACTGACAGATAGACGACAGAGAGAGAGACAGAGACAGAGACACACACACACACACACTCAGAGATTGTATCACCTTTACAAACATGCGAGTGGCGTTTGTAAACATGACTGTGTGAGTGTACGCCGTACAAGCCCGCCTGTGTACGTGCATGCGTGTATGTATGTGTGTGTATGTATGTGTGTGTATGTGTGCGCGCGCGCGTGTCTGTGTGTGTGTGTGCGTGGTGTGTGAATCAGCGCCTGCACTTTCACAATGAGTTTACGCTTACGTCTTAGGCCTAGCTTACTCCTACATGCCAGCATGCATCCAAGATGCCAAGGCAGACACTGTGCTCATGCTTTCACAAGTACACGCTCGATGAAAACGTCACAGCGTGTATCAACTTACACCACATCTGCCGACATGCTGAAAATAAAAGATTGGGATGAGGGTGGGATGGCCCAGTGATTCGAGCCTTGAGCTTGCGATCTTCTTCTTCTTCGTCGAACGCTCAGACAGCAACTATTGTTGTCTGTTATATGAGCGAAAATGCGTCACGCTGCCGTTAAGCGCCTGACAAGTCAGGCCCAGCGCATCCGACTTCGGCACAAGAGAGAATAGTTACCTTTTAAGTTCTTTCTGGAAAAAAGGCAGGAGAATGGACCAAGAAGGCAGAAAATAGACAAGAAGGAGGTGACAGGAAGAAAAGGAACAAGCAGAAACAAAGAGAGTGATAGAAAAGAGGAAATTTCTATTCTGACGGCCCGGGTTCGAGCCACCACCGAGACGCCTGTTCGAAGAGACCTTTCCCCTGGAGTTCACACCAGTACCAACCAACTACGCTCTCCAGAAAGTCCTTCGGCTGAAACTATGAACCCGAGATCCCGCGTGCAAACGCACGCAGAACATCTTGCGCACATATTAATTACAACTCGTTACGCCTTTGGGAAGAGTATTTAAAATTAAAAAAAAACAACTTTTATATCGAGGATAATGGAATAAGCACTTATGTGCTTTTTTACATCTTGTCCCCCGTGTGTATGCAGTTTTGTAAATTCTGTCATTTGTTCCCACCGGCACACAATGGCCTACTCTTACGAAAACCAGAACAGGATTTAACGTGTGCGCAAGATGTTCTGCGTGCGTTCGCACACGGGGCCTCGGTTTATAGTCTCATCCGAAGGACTTTTGGGGAGAGTGGAGTCTGCACTGACGTTAACTCTAGGGTAAAATATCCCCTTGAACGGGAATCGAACCGGGGTCGTCAGATTGCGAGCGCAATGTTCTAACCACTAGGCTATCCCTGATCATTCGTGCCGGTAAGAATGACCATAAAAGAGAGAGAGACACAGAGAGAGAGAGACAGACATACAGACAGACAGACAGACATCTCATGCACACTGGTGTTATTTTTTGACGTCATTCCCGAAGTCGGAGTGCCGATACTTTAACGGTGGACACACACACACACACACACACACACATACACACACACACATACACACATACATAACACACACACACACACACACACACACACACACACACACACACACACACACACACACACACAACACACACACACACACACACAACACACACACACACACAAACAAAAGTCGCGTACGCTTAAATCTCACCATTGGTAAACCTCTGAGCTCTAACTAAGGAACAGGAGGGATGTTGGCGGGGGAGGGGGGGGGGGGGATGGAAAGAAAAGAAATTAAGGCAGACATACAGGAAAGGGGAGGGGGGGGGGGGGTTATAGGTAAGTAAGTGGGTGGGAGGGTATTGTATGTAAGAATGGTGGATGGGGCGCAATCTGAGATGAGGGCAGTGTCCCGAAATCCAATCAGCCAGTGAATCATTATTGCGAGGGAATGCAAGTTCCATTCTTGCACGCGTATAGAATATAGTACGTGTGTGTTTATTAACTGAATGTCTGTTTCGATTTCTTTTGAGGTTTTTTTTCCCCTCCCGCGTGTTGGACAGGTTAGTTGGTTTTCTTCGATTTTGTGTCTATTCACAACAAGTTGTATTAGACAAGAGGGAGGGAGGGAGGGAGGGAGGGAGAGAGGGAGAGAGAGAGAGTTGGTGTGTGTGTGTGTGTGTGTGTGTGTGTGTGTGTGTGTGTGTGTGTGTGTTTGCCTTTCCGTTTGCCTGTGTTTGTGTGTTATTATCATTATTATCATCATCATATTTATTATTATTATTTTATATCGAGGATAATGGAATAAGCACTCATGTACTTTTTTCATCCAGTCCCCGTGTTGTATGCAGTTTTGTAAATCTTATCATCCGTTCCCACCAACACACAATGGCCTACTCTTCCGAAAAGCGGAACGGGTTTTACCGTGTGCGAAAGATGTCCTGCGTGCGTTCGCACACGGGACCTCGGGTTTATAGTCTCATCCGAAGGACTTCAATCAAATCTTCGATCTATATCACACAATCCAGGGCCACTTGGACAATGTCCGATCAATTAGCATGCAGGTGTGGATTTCTTGTGTGAGTGCGTGGGCGCGTGGATGCGTGCGTGTGTGTGTGTATGCTTGCTTGCGTGTATGCGCGCGCGTGTATGAGTGTGCGGGCGACTGTGTATGTATGTATGTATGTATGTATGTATGTTATGTATGTATGTATGTATGTTGTTTTAAATATGTATGTATGTATGTATGTATGTATGTATGTATGTATGTATGTGTGTATGTATGTATGTATGTATGTATGTATGTATGTATGTATGTATGTATGTATGTATGTGTTGTGTGTATGTATGTATGTATGTATGTATGTATGTATGTATGTATGTATGTATGTATGTATGTATGTATGTATGTATGTATGTACGTTCACGAATCATCCAAGCCCCCGAAGAAGTCTAGTCCTCACCTGCATTCTGTTTGATGATGAAGTGGACGATGTCCAGATGGCCGTGTGTGGCGGCGATGTGCAGGGGTCTCTGGCCTTTGTCGTTCTCTGTCTCCAGACGGCTGGGGTCACTGCTGAACGCCTTCATGAACGCCTCCAGGTTCCCTCGCGACGCCTCCTGCAACACACAAGAAGCAAAACGCTTTGCTTTGGTTGTGGTGTGGTTGTGGTGTGGTTGTGGTGTGGTTGTGGTGTGGTTGTGGTGTGGTGTGTTGTGTTATAGTCCCAGCGGAGTTATCCGGGTTGGTTTTTCTTTTTTTGCTGCTCCGAATGTATTTGGGTGTACAATGCGTTTTGTTTTTGTGAATACACAAACTTGTTTTAAAAAGCCAATTTCCTTTCTTTCTTTCTTTCTTCGTCGAACGCAAATATCCGATTTAATTAAGGACTGCCGCTGTAAAGCAACGAGGAATATTGCATTGTGTGGTATTGCAATGTATTGTATTGTGTTGTATTGTTATGTATTATATTGTATTGTATAGCGTTCTACTTTTAGCCAGGGCAGATTTCTCTGCGTGAAATTCGGAGTGCTCTCCCCAGGGATAGCGCGTCGCCATATTATAAGAGCAGCCCCACCCAATACTCTTTTTTTTCCTTAAAATTTTCTGGTCTGTATGTGTATTTGTTTCCCAATTAGAGTGGGCTTTTTGCCAGGGATAATTATCTTTATGCTGTGGGTTCTTTTACGTGATCTGAATGCGTGTTGCACACGCGACCTGGGTCTTTCGATTCCTCCAAAAGACAAGCACCCAAGACAACCACACTACGCCTAGCGGGGGGAAAGGGAAGTGGGGAGGGGGGGTGGGGTAAGTTGAGGCACAAACGGGGATCAAACCTTCACCTTCTCGCTTTCTAGGCAGGTGCGTGACCTCCAGGTCAGCAATCCACCATAATCTATTTCACTTAATCACTAGCTAACCGCCGGCCGTTGAGCCCCCCCCCCCCCCCCCCCCCCCCCCCCCGAGGACCTCTCCTTTCTGAGCAAACGTCCCCTGGTCAGTTCAGTCTTATCACATCATCGCAGCTTGACCCCAGTCAAAAAGCTGTGTCAGAGGTAGAGGTAAAAAACTAAGTGCCAAGGCCTGTTTTTAGATGTTGAGATTGGTTTCAGCCGTGACAAGCGCTTAACATAATAATCCTGGTGTGTGTGTGTGTGTGTGTGTGTGTGTGTGTGTGTGTGTGTGTTTTATGTCTTTACTAGACAATGGTCATTATGGTGCGCGGGTGCACGTGTGTGTGTGCATGTGTGATAAAACTGTGTTCATATATTGGTGTGTGTGTGTATGGGTGTGCGCGTGTGTGTGTGAGTGCGCGCGTGCGTGCACGCGTACAAAAAAAAAGTTTATATCTTTTCCAATGAATGGTTTTTGCAACATTGTATTCCTACATCGGTGTGTGTGTGTGTGTGTGTGTGTGTGTGTGTGTGTGTGTGTGTGTGTGTGTACGCGGTGCGTGTGTGTGTGTACGCGGTGCGTGTGTGTGCGCGCACCTGGGTTTGTGTATAAGTATGATAATTTTTTAAGATATCTTGGAATGTTTATAACAATCTGAAATGTATTTTTCTTGTGTCTTGTGAGATAATTATAGGTATCAATGTGCCTGTCAGTATTGTAATTGCCCTTCATGGGATGATTAAAGTGTCTTTGACTTGACTTGACTTGACTTGACTATAGTCTCTTTTAGAGGAGAAGAAGAAGAAGAAAAACAACACCCTTTTCTAAAGTCGGAAGTACGGTTGCTTGTTTGGCGAAGTACTTGGAAAACAGTCATGCGCGCAAACTTCTCATCCAGTGTGTATTTAATACGATCTCAGGGAGATTCCCAGGTGGGATTAGTGGGACCTAGTTGGGGGTATTCAAGGTGAGCGCCAGAGTGTCAATCAGGGGAGTGCGTGCAGTAACAACAACAACAACAACAACAACAACAGCAGCAGCAGCAGCAGCAGCAGCAGTAACGTCTCACATGTGAACAGATTAAAAAACCCAAACCCTCTCAGTCCCCCCCCCCCCCCCCAACCTTTCTTTTATTTCGAAAAAGAGCTAGAACAACTGTTGAAAAAATAAATCGCTCTAAACACAACAAAACCGTTAAAATGGATACTGTCTACCAAGTTAAGTGTGTCTGGTATAGTCTCGTTTTTAAAGACATTTATCTTTGAATAAAATAAATAGCAGATAAGCAACAGTTTGAAAACTTCGAAAAGAACCAGAAAAAACTGTTGATGATAAAAATAGCCTTAAATAAACCGAAAGGTAGGTACAAGTTAAGTGAGTCTGGTATAGTCTCATTATCTTGATAATACACACTCTCTGTAGTCTACGCTACACAGACACGAACAACCAGACTTCCCCACTTAGGGCTGTATAAACGAAAGCCACCCATGGATACAGTTTGCATCCGAGTCAAACGGATTGAAGACCACTACTTGAGAAAGGAAGGTGGCAGGATGGTTAAGACGTTTGCCTGCCAACAAGTAAACCGTGAGGTTCTGGGCTCGATTCCCAGCCTCGCCCTTTCTTCCCAGTTTGACAAAAAAATCAAACTGAATGTCAAAGTCCTTCGGATGAGACTATAAACCGAGGCCCCGTGTGCGAACGCATGCGGAACATCTTGCGCACACGTTAAATCCTGTTCCGCTTTTCGAAAGAGTAGGCTATTGTGTGCCGGTGGGAACAGATGACAAAATTGACAGAACCGCATACACACGGGGACTGGATGTAAAAAAAAGCACATGAGTGCTTATTCCATTATCCTCGATATATATATAAAAAAAATCATGTCATCTGAGCGCTTTGATTTGTTGCTTTACAAGATTCAGCGCTATATAAATTCCATACACTATTATTATTGTTACTACTGTGTACATTCAATTTCGTTTCACAGCAGCTAAGGTAGGGGAAAGTGAACGAGCAAACTTTGCTGTTAGTGGAGAGTCAAGTCTGTATGTATGTGCAGGGCACACAGGTCTGGGCCTCAGTGTGCTTGCTCCCTCCCTGCTCTGTACCCAGTCTTTCCTTCATCGTCTGCTATACCGTCCCCTTTCTCCCCATTCCTATGTCACTCATCCATCATCCTCGCGCTAGTTAAGTACAGTTTTCCTTACAATGTCTACCTCCTCCGTCTATTATCCTACCCTACCTACCCTCCTTCTTCATCACCGAGAAAATGAGCCAGTAGTGACCCGCACATTTACATATTTTACATGACCTGCACGTTTTGAATGCTCTACATCTTGAAAGATAAAAAAAAAATTAATAGCGTTGTAAAGCTATCGCGCGCCACTGTAGGCCTACTAAACCATTCACAAATACTTGTTCAAACTTGCCCATTTTCTAAAAAAACAAACCATCAATATTCTGCTTTCTTTTCTGTTTCTACTACGCAATTTTTGGGGTAAAATTCGTCAACGACCATAACCGTTTCACGGCATTGTTTAACAAACAACGTAATTTCTGTCCTTTGTCCAGCTTCCCTACTCCATTCCGGTTCCCATTCTGAGCTCTGTATCTTCTCCACCCGACCCATTTGCAGACACACTTAACGCTATTGTTGTGCACCGATCCGATGTTGGAAAAGGTTAGCCGGGCCACACACAGGTCATCAGCTTTTCTGACCGCGTCCGTCAACACAAGTAATGGAACTTGCACAAAGTTATTTAATCAGCACAAGGATCGAGTTTACCAGCGTAAACAGACGTAAAGGACTTGCACAACATTCGGAACAAGCGTCAGCTACGTTTTGTTTTTGGCGAGCAAAGCGTTTGGAAATAGTGTTGCCGGGTTGTTTGCTTTCGTTAAAAGGTCTCTAGAGTGGCGGCCGAAGACCACCAGTCTCTTACGGGTCGATTTTTGGTCTTCTGTAGTCTGCGTTAACCTTGTAGTACATACGATAAAGACTTGATGCCGGGAATCAGACTACGTTACCCTTTTTCCCAGTACTGTGGGCTTTCTTTTACTGGCTACATCTCGTTTCTGCAATGGAGTGTGATTTTTAAGTACTACAAATGGGTACACTTTGTATTCAAAACGAAGTTTACTGGTGGAATTTGATCATCAATGCAGTATTTATAAATACCACAAAGGTTGGGATGTTGTTGTTTTTTAAATCTCTCTCTCTCTCTCTCTCTCTCTCTCTCTCTCTCTCTCCTCTTCCTCACTCCCTTCCCTTCCTGAATGAAAACAAAATAACAAGCAAACAACATGACAACAACAAAACGCCATGTGTCCTTTCTCAAAGATTAAAAAAAAACCCAGACAGATTCAACGTGATTACACACACTTACACACACTTACACACACTTACACACACACACACACACACACACACACACACGAGAGAGAGAGAGAGAGAGAGAGAGAGAGAGAGAGAGAGAGAGAGAGAGAACAGTAGCAACAGCACAGCACAGCGCAAATGGCAGTTTGCCTCAAAGGGAGGGAGCGGGTTGCTGACGTTGTGTTAACACTCTCAGTTGTGTGCCAACAGTGTAAACCATCACACCTGGATCATACTGCCAACTACGTAGGTGACCAGAACAGAAAACAACCAACCCACCAGCATCGCAGACGACTTTTCAATGATAAAAAGAGAAAAGGAGAATGGGCAGCAGTGACAGAAGTAGTAGCAGTAGCACACTAGTAGCAGAAATAGTTAAAGAAGCAGTAGCAACAGTAGTTGTAGTAGTAATAGTAAGTAGCAGCAGTAGTAGTAGCAGCAACATTATCAGCAGCAGCAGTAGGTAGTAGTAAAAGAAGAAGTAGTAGTAAAATAATTAGTAACAGTAGCAGCAGTAACAGCAGTAGTAAGCAGCAGCAGAAAACAGTAAAACCATTATACTAATGTAAATTTTGACACACACACGGGCACATGGGCGTGCAACCACGCACATGTATCCATTCATCTACTCGTTTTGTTGTGTGTGTGTGTGTGTGTGTGTGTGTGTGTGTGTGTGTGTGTGTGTGTGTGTGTGTGCCTGCGTAGTGACAGAGAGAGAGACAGACAGAGACAGAGGGACAGACAGAGACAGAGAGAGACAGATGTGTATATGCGTACCAGTTCAGACACTTCAGTTTCTGATTTATCAATCAATGAGACAGAAAGAAAGAACATACTTTACGATGACTTCATCCAGTTGCAATGGCCGGGGATCAACGTGTGTGAGCACTTCAAAATGTTGAGTGTCATGGTAGTCGTGTATACTCTTACCGAGTTTCTACAAATAAAGTTGTTTCAAATGTTGAGTCGTGATAGTCATGTATACTCTATGGAGAATCTTCAATGAAGTTGTTTCACAAATTTTGTGTGTGTTCTTTTTTCAAATCTACGTCAACAGCTGAATCCCTGAATAAGCTTTCTTTTAAGCCGTGTTTACCTTTGAACTAGAGAAAAAAACCCGCTTCTCTTTAGAAAAAAATACATTCAACAATTGTGTGACAAAGACTGATTATAAAATGACTTTTTAAAAAAGCTTCTGCTGTTGAACAGTTCATGTGAATCTGACCTGTTAGTATTATCCGTTTCTCTTTTTTATAAACATCAAAGAAAGAGTAAAACCTAACCCCCCAAATACTTAACTACTCCAGCCTCAGATTGGTTATAACCTCCCCTTGGTTAAAACCTGTTGCTTCCTCGGTAACTTGAAGTTTAGTTGACAGACTTAAACTTCAGCTTCGTTAGAAATTGTCGTTCGTTGTCTAAGGAAGTATGGAGGAAAAAAAACCCACCTCTACACGACGGTTTTTATCTCATAAATTTTACGTTATTATAGCAATAGGGCATAGAAGTTATGAGCAAAAGTTATCTTCATCCACTGATTAAAGTGGTAATGTATGGAAAGCTTTTAAAAAAGTTGTCAGCTAGCTAACTTGTCCGTTTTCTTGTACTTTTTATCGAGCTACTAGTAAACAACAAATGCATACATGTAGGAGACTCAACACAACACTACCCAAGTCTCGAATGCCCCCCCAAAAAAAAACAACAACAACAACAACAACCCAAAAAACAACCAACAAAAAACAACACCAAACACAAACAGAAAAACCCCCCAACAACAACAACAACAAAACAACAACAAAAAACATCCCAAAACAAAAAAACACAAAAAAACCCAAACAAACCAAACAACAAAAAATCCCAAACAAAAAAACCCTCCCTGCAATCACTATATCTAGAATTCCCTTTCAGCATATACAACTATCAAAACAAGCTCCAAGAGCGAACCGTCAGAAGCTCTGAATCTTCCTCTAGTAGGATAGTACTTCGCGTGTCACGGTTAGGGCCGCGATTAATTAACAGATGAAAAGACCTCGATACCCTCACACACGGCGTTTCACGGTCGGCCGGTGAAAAATGAGGAGAGTCTGACGGAATGTTTCCTACATCCTCACTTTGTCGCAGAACGCTCAGAAAAACATGCACATCAAAAGTAAGCCGACTTTTTCATTACCCTAACGGATTGATGAACATGCTGTCTGTCTGTGTGTGTCTGCTGTGTCTGTCTGTCTGTCTCTCTGTTTTTTGTTTCCCGGTTTGTTTGGGGGAGGGGGGGGGGTGTTGTGTTGTTGTTGGGTTGTTGTTGTTTTTTGGTGATTGTTATTGTTGGGTTTTCCTTTGTTTTTTTGGTTTTTTGAGAGCATGGTGTAAAAAAAGCCCTGAGCTTATCCATTTACTCTCAATAAAAAGTTTGAGTTCGAGTTCGAGCTCTCTCTCTCTCTCTCTCTCTCTCTCTCTCTCTCATCTCTCCTCTCTCTCTCCATCTCTCTCTCTCTCTCTCTCTCTTTCTCCCCTCTCTCTCTCTTTCTCCCTCCCTCTTTCTCCCTCCCCCCTCTCTCTCTCTTTCTCCTCCCTTGCCCCTTTCCTCTTAAGGATTATGTTTTAAGTTTTCAAACATTCATTATTTGGATAATCTTGTTTGTAGCATGAAAAGAACATGTAAAACTGATGCAAATAAGCTCCCTCGCTCTCGCTCTCTCTCTCTCTCTCTCTCTCTCTCTCTCTCTCTCTCTCTCCCTCTCTCCCCCCTCTCTCTCTCTCTCTCTCTAATGGCCACGCAGAAACCCAGACACCTTCGCTTCAAGGTTTTCATTCAAGCGAGGAGGGACATGTAGTTAGTACTTCTTTTGATCTACCTACGATGCTCACCACTGTAGCGCTAGTCTGTAGTGCGCGTATCACGTGCAGACATGAGTACAGCAACAGTCATGGTTTCGCGGGGAAAACCTACAAAGGCTGTTTAATGGGGAGCGCTAATTGCCAGCGGCTGTGAGAAGGTGTAAAGAGGAGGGATGGGGGGGGGGGGGGGGGAGACAAAGGGAAGGAGGTGGGGTAGTGTGGGGAGGCCAAAACACACCCAAACACGCACATGTGCACACACGCACACACACACACACATCCACATCCTTCAGATGAGTCTATAAACCGAGGTCCCGTGTAAGAACGCACGCAAAACATCTTGCGCACACATTGAAACCCATTCCGCTTTTCGGAAAAGCAGGCCATTGTGTGCCAGTGGGAACGGATGACCAAATTGACAAAACTGCATACATACGGGGACTAGATGAAAAACACCACAAGAGTACTTATTCCATTATCGTCGAAATAAAAGAATGAATAATAGATAAATAAATTTCACACACACACAGCATGCGAGCTTGTTTATCTGCATAGGTATTGATTTATGAGGACTGAGCCTTCTCATTAGGGACCCAGTTGACTACATCACACCCATAGTGTGTAAGTGTGTTTCAGTGATAAGTGAATAATGCTTTTAAAAAATAACACCACAGTGTTAACTACAATCACAAGCTTATTCAATTCAATGCTGCAGAATTTACACTCCCTTCCCCTTCCAAAATGAAATAAAACTGCAGTGAATGGTCCACGTCTACCATGAATTGTCTTCCTCAATTGTATTTTGCTATCCTGCACCTAGCAATGTTATACTCTCTCCCTCCCTCCCTCCCTCCCTCTGTGTGTGTGTGTGTGTGTGTGTGTAACAGCAAGTTTCTTAATGAAGCTAGCCTAGTTGATAATACTGTTGTTTATGGGACACAAAACAAAGTCATGCATATGGAGCTACCGCTTTTTCCTGAATAAACTAAGTGCGTCTGTCTGTCTGCCTGCCTGCCTGCCTGCCTCTCTCTCTCCCTCTCTCTCTCTCTGAACAGGAGGTCTACTTGCATGTCTCAAAAGTTTGGGCAATGACACACTTGTCTATTTCTTGCTCGTTTAAAAGGTGTGTGTGTGTGTGTGTGTGTGCATGCAAGCACTTGCGTGTGTGTCCGCGCGTGCGTGTATATGCGTGCGTGCGTGCGTGCGTGGATGTGTGTGTGCGCGCGCGCGCGTGCGCTCGCGCGCATTCTTGTATATGCGTATGTCTGTGCATCTGAACAACAGCACGGGCGCACGCACACCAGCTGTATGAATATGCACGCGCACGGTATTGCATGCCGAATTCCCATTCCTACTCTCTACAATCTACATTCCATTATACTACATACATCTCACCTTCCATATCTAGTTCTTTCCGGATATTTTGGGGGAGTTGTTCTTTTTCGTGGCTGGTTCTGTGTGGGCGTGTGTGTGTGTGTGTGTGTGTGTGTGTGTGTGTGTGTGTGTGTTGTGTGTGTGTGTGTGTGTGTTGTGTGTGTGTGTGTGTGTGTGTGTGTTGTGTGTGAGTGTGTGTGTGTGTTGGGGGATGTTCTGCTTTTGTGTGCGTGTTTATGTTTATTTTTGGTGCGTGC
>CM054140.1:58193325-58213325 GCA_028751875.1 Rapana venosa | reverse complement strand
TTACCACGTATTTATCGATTTTAAGAAGGCATTTGACAGGGTGTGGCATGCAGCTTTGTGGGCAACCATGAATTTGTACAGCATCAATGCAAACCTGATCAGAGTCATCAAACAGCTGTACAGCGAGGCCTCCAGTGCAGTGTACTACAACAACAACATTGGAGAATGGTTTCGAACAACAGTTGGAGTAAGGCAGGGCTGTCTACTCTCACCCACTCTTTTCAACATCTTCCTTGAGAGAATCATGGCTGATGCACTGGAACATCATGAAGGATCAGTCAGCATTGGTGGCAGAACGATCACAAACCTCCGCTTCGCAGATGACATTGATGGAATAGCAGGATCAGAAAAAGAGCTTGTCAGCCTAACAGAACACTTGGATAAGGCCTCCAAAACATACGGCATGGAAATCAGTGCAGAGAAGACCAAACTGATGACTAATAACACCAACGGCATTAGCACTGATATCAGGGTTAATGACCAGAAGCTGGAAACAGTTCAAAGCTTCAAGTACCTGGGAGCCATTGTATCCGACCAGGGATCCAAGCCAGAAGTAGTATGCAGGACTGCACAGACAATAACAGCTTTGTCAAAACTAAACACCATCTGGAGAGACAAGAATATCTCACTTATCTCCAAGATCAGACTAATGCGCTCCCTTGTCATATCCATATTTCTGTATGCCTGTGAATCATGGACCCTGACTGCAGATTTGGAGAGAAGAGTACAGGCAGTGGAGATGAGATGCTTTCGGAGACTCCTTGGCATCTCCTACAAAGACCACATAAGCAACGAAAGCGTGCATAACAGAATCCAGCAAACCATTGGACCCTATGAGAACCTTCTAACGATCGTGAAAAAGCGTAAACTTAAGTGGTATGGGCATGTCACAAGGTCCCAAGGAATTACAAAGACAGTTTTGCAAGGCACTGTCCAAGGAGGAAGAAGAAGAGGCAGACCAAGGAAGAGCTGGGAGGATAACATCAGTGAATGGACAGGCCTAGAACTCAACAAAACCCTGAGAAAGGCAGAACAGAGAGAGGAATGGAGGGAACTGGTTGCTGAGTCTTTGAGGGTGCCCCCACGGTCGTCAGACTACGGGACAGATAGATAGATAGATAGAACACGGTGTAGTTATAATCATAGTGTTTTTAGCTGCCGAGTTACATTAGGCTAGTATGAAGGTCAAAATTGTTTGTAAAGACTACTGAAGAATTGCCTGCCGGATGTAAGTATAAATGATCGTGGTTTCCTTTGTGTCACTGTTAAAAAACGACAGTAATTTAAACAAATATATACCAAAAGGAATAACCTGTTTTCTAAAGTATATGCAATGACGTTTCATAAACTTACATATAAAGTAGCCTGGAATAATTGCTACTGATAGAAGATAAGCTAAGCAGCTAAACAAATAGAAGAAATGATCCAAAATCTTTCAGGAAAAAAAGGAGACGTACAGACGAAATCAACCACTCACAAAGGAACAGAAAATACTTTCGCAGCGATAGATACACGTCAGTCACTACACTAACTTTTATCAGATTGATCCTTTCTCCAACAATTTTAGAAACTATGATTTAAATGATAAAAAAAAGATATAAGTTGAGTAAAGGTTTTATAAAAAATATTTCAAAAAATCATGTCTCACAACAATGGAAATCAGATATAAAACGTTTCCGAGGAAGGTGCAGATTCGTACAAAATTCTTCTTGTTTTATCATTCGGAACAGCGTATTATATGCACATGGCTTTCAATATGATGTTTGATAGTGTTAAACTTCCCAATCAGCTCTTGAAAAAGACGACACACAATTGTCTTGTGTACCAATTTAGTCAAGAAAAATCACTGTGAACAGTATTATATATATGTTTAAAATCAATTCTGATATTAAAGGAAAAAATGAGGTATAAAAAGGAAAAAGAGGAAGCAAAGTCTGATCTTGTTGACAGCAAACTGTAACCGAATCACTACAAGTTATTGCAGATCTTTTGACCGTCTTTTCAAACACATCTTCTAAACACTTGTTTTCTTTGACTAAAGAAAACCACCGCTGTTGCTCCTATAAATCAGACCGCAAAGATGGAATCGTATGCGTAACAATTCATTTGATTCTTCACTGTACCGTGTAGGAAACGGTTATCTTTTCTTTTAAATTTATGTATCGACATCCATAAATACCTTTGGTAATGATACTATTAATGTAGAAACAGTAGTGCAGGAAAACAAGTGCAGGTAACCAGGTAGTAATGATACTGTCTTATTTCTTTACAATATGGATTCATCCTTTCGAAGGTAAACTTTTTTTTTACATATTCATAGAGCTATTTGCTTTAAATTTCATTACGGTCAGTGTAATCTGATACTTCCAGCACATTTGACCGTGCCTGGCGCTAAGAGCTTACCAATAAAAGGCAATGCATAAAATAAAGGTATACACATATAAGGACAGGTCTTAGTCTGATTTACATGGATTTCATATGGGTCGTACCCCACCCGGGCAGTGACAATTACGGGTGAACTATCTGATTTGTAACAAGGGTGCCATAGGTTACGCGCTGTGTCCTCTTTAGTTTATTGGCTACTTCAAAGTATCTCGACCTCATTTTGTTTTTGTTTTTTCTCTACGTTGTTGACGTCGCAAGGTGCATTAGATTGAACGCAGAGTTCTTTACAGTCAACACAAATATACTTTTTTTTTAGCCTCAATAAGGGCTTCATTCGTATACTGGAAAGATGAACATTTGAGATAAACGATGAACCGTCAAATAATAAGAATTTTCGTTTTTTCTTTCTTCCTTTTCTTTAGTGTGACGTATGTTCAGTGTTAGATAAGGTAGGCACACACGCATTCATACTTAATAAAGAAAGAAACAAAACAGGAAAATAATGATAAAGGGTTATGCATAAGAAACCACGTGATAAATTGGTTAATTAACGGTCAATTAATTAATAACTGAAATATTTAGTTTCACATTAAACAGAGAATTTCACGAGCTGATGGTAGCTCTATATGAAGCCCTTTATTCAGAACGTAGACATTGCTTAGAACTACAAAATTCTTGTTGGAAAATAAAAGGCATTTTAGCCACCAAATCACAAATTCCCAAGAAACAATATTTCATGGCCAGTATTGTAGTTTATTCATGTACCCCTTCCCTTGCTCTTATGTAAGTCTCATACATTCAAACAGCAAATGATGGACCGGTCTTACATCAGAGTAGATATATCATCATGGTTTAAGGTATTTCGAAATAATGACTTCTCCTTACCTTGAGCAAGAAGAACTCTCAAACTTTCACATTTAAGAATACTTTGAATTCAGTTTAATTATAAATTTGTTTGAAATAAACATAAATTTAGAACAAAACTTTGGCTTCACTATCATTTCCAAAGGATTATTTCTCAAATGGGAGGACAGAAAAGCCCAGTGGTTAGATCTTGAACTCGCGATCTGACGATCTTGATTCGAGCCACTGTCGAGACACCCGTTCAAAGGCATTTCCCTCTGGACTTAACATCAGTACTGACTCCATTCCCCCGAAAATCCTTCGGATGAGACCACAAACCAACGAACGTCCAGTGTGCGAACATCCGCTCAACATCTTGAGCAAGTGTTAAAACATGTTCTGCCTTTCGGAGGAGATAGCTATAACGTGCTGGTAGAAACGGATGACAATTTGTTTTTAAAAGAAAGAAAAGCTGCACACCGGTGTCGTGTTTAGATGTCATCCCTGAAGTCGGAATGTAGCTACCTTACTGGTGGGTAAAAACGGTCGCATACGCAAAATCTCACCATTGGTGAACCTCAAAGCTCTAGGAGAAAAAAACCCGAACAACTCCCCCCCCCCCCTCACCCTTCCTGGATGTTGACATGTTAGCACAAAACAAGTTCTTACAGTCATTTGTAAAGTTGATTGTTTGCCGATTTATATAGGTCCAGTGAACGACACCGCACGTGAAAAATCGTCTTTGTAAACAATGTGATACGATGTACATACACGCACGCGCGCGCGAAAACACACACACACACACACACACACACACACACACACACACACACACACACACACACACACACACACACGCTTTTTTTTTTCTTTAGATAGATGGCTTGATGAAAAAAAGCAAATGCACTGCTTATTCAATGTACCATCTGAAAATAAAAGTTTGACTTTGACTTTGACACACACACACATACACGACAACTCAACACCACAAAAGCATTAAACAATGTCACAGGGCATCACCTCCATATCCTTGCAATCTGTGGAGCAGGCCCCCATCGCCCTCTGTCTTTGCCGCCGCTGCAGTGCCGTCATCATCATCACCACACTGGCAGAACCAGAGTCTTGACCATCACACACAGGGGTCATCCCTGCTCGCCGAAACCCCGCGTCCTGCAGTCTCACCAGCCATTGTTTCACGTGCCGGACCACGCCACCCACAGGCATTTAGGATCGATCTTTTTTTTTTGGGGGGGGGGGGGGGAGGTTTATGCGTCAGCTTTCTTCGGTGATGTCTTAATGCTTGATAGCTTTGACGTTGTGCCTACTGATTGTTTTTACAGTAGTCTTTCATGTATGATTACACACTCCCGTTGTTGTATGAGTCAGTATTGTGCTTTGATTTAAAATAAAATGAAATTACTTAAGAAATGAATCCCTAAGGCGAAACAGTCATGTTGTCCCCAAAATTTAAGTGAACACTGTTGTTGTATGAGACAGTATTGTGCTTTGATTTAAAATAAAATGAAATTATATAAGAAATGAATCCCTAAGGCGAAACAGTAACGTTGTCCCCCAAAATATAAAGTGAACGTAAGTCTCAATTGTATTTGGACTTACTGGAGAAACCCAGTGGTCAAAAAAGGAACAAAAATGATAAAAACCAGACGTAATTTTTTTTTCAACACCAAAAGGAAGTGCTGTATCACTCTGTACTCTCTATCACACCGTGTCAAAATCGTTCTCCCTTCGACATATTCAAATAGATCTCAACCTTTTTTTTTTTTTTAAATGAGTCCTCCACCGCATATATATCACAAGAACGACACAGGCTGTTAGCAAATCTGTATCAACATTGCCAGGCCTGGGGTTTCATCAATAAGGTAACGATGTGCAAATGGACGTGGAATCACACTGGCATCAAGTCCAGTTCAGGAAGCAGCCCAGGACCGTTTCCCTGCCCCGCGTCACGCCCTCAGGGCTGTGGACAAACAACCCCCGAGTTTACCAGCAAATGCAGAATGGCTAGGCGACCTGGGACTGCTGCCTACATCAACGATTCCAAAGCAATTCGTGTAATGGTGTCGACTCCAGCGTTGGGGAGATGACCGTACCATACTAACAATGTTGATTTGTCGGGTCGATAACTACAACCTGATCAGGAGTCTGATTGTGTCAAGTTAAACAAGGTTGTTCATGCTGGGTTTACGTTAGTTAAACAGCCTTTACTTGTGAACTAAGTGATCGCTTTACATTACCAAAAAAAACATTGCTGTTTTTCTGCAGAGTGGGATGATCGTGCTATACAATAAATATTGCTTTCATGAAAGCTCTCTGGTCAAAGCCTTTTCAAAGGATGTTCTGTGGTTATTTCAACACTTCGGTTTTCAACTTCAACAATGCAGTTCTTTACTTTGACCATTGTAGTTTTATTAAGTCAATGCTGATTTTGAACGTGCTTTTTGTTGTACGTCAATATATCAAGATTTTAAAAAACAACAACTTAACAATGATATACCCCCCCCCCACACCCCCGATTTATATGCATTAAGGATTACAAACAACACTGTCTTGATGTCAACTCTTTATTTAACATATGGTATTGAGATCTTCGGGGACGGGATAGCTCAGTGGTCGGAGCACTCGCTTTCCCCCAGCCAAGTTAAGCAGCGTCGAGCGTGGTTACCAGTTGGATGGCTGACCGTTTGCGCGCCTTGGCTTCAGTACAGTTCCCCCAGTTCACCCAGCTGTAAATGGGTCCCTGCCCTCTTTAGGGTCAGGGAAGGTAAAGCAGCGAGGGAGAGGAGATGGGCGCCGCCCTCAATATGCTGGCCCTAGAGAAGTGAGGAGGTCTCTGATGCCTCGCTCCCCTACGACCTTATAGGTTATGGGACTCCTTTACCTTTATTGAGATCTTCATACAACAATTTTATTGTTTGATTGCCCAATTCTTCTTGACAAGTATATGTATTCAACTGTTCATGACGTTTTATATGGCTCCAAGCAATCCGTGATGTCTTCTTCTCCTATAAGTCATTTACTGTAATTCGTTGTGGCATATATGTGTGTATGTGTTTATGTATGTATGTATGTATGTATGTATGTATGTATGTATGTATGTATGCATGCATGCATGTATGTATGTATGTATGTATGTATGTATGTATGCATACATGGTATGCATGCATACATACATACATACATACATACATACATACATACATACATACATACATACATACATACATACATGTATGTATGTATGTATGTATGTATGTATGTATGTATGTATGTACGTATGTATGTATGTGTATAAACATAATTATATATGTATGTACGTATGTATATGTATAAATATAATTATATATATATATATATATATAGAGAGAGAGAGAGAGACAGACAGACAGACAGACAGACAGACAGACAGAAGCAGAGAGAGACAGAGGAAGTGTGTATAGGCGTTTTGGTGTGACTGCGGATGTCTAAATCACCGAGTAGAGAATGGACATTAAATAAAACAAAAAACAGAATTTTAATTTTGCTTCGATTCAAAATGTGGTAAGATTAATTAAAGAAGACGACATCAGGAAAAAACCGGAATAGCCCTAACTACACACATTTTTAAAATTCAAGACAACCACTTAATCAAAGGGCAAAATGAGAGGTTGAGGAATATGGCCTCCTTCACTTCAAGAATAAGTTTCACGAAGGCCGCACAGAGAGAGAGAGAGAGAGAGAGAGAGAGAGAGAGAGAGAGAGAGAGAGAGAGAGAGAGAGAGAGAAAGAGAGAGAGAGGAGAGAGAAGAGAGAGAGAGAGAGAGAGAGAGACAGACAGACAGAGACAGAGGCACACACACATTATAATAATAGGTAAAGGTAAAGGTAAAGGTGTCCCATAACCTATAAGGTCGTAGGGGAGCGAGGCGTCAGAGACCTCACTTTTCTAGGGCCAGCGTATTGAGGGCGGCGCCCATCTCCTCTCCCTCGCTGCTTTACCTTCCCTGACCCTAAAGAGGACAGGTACCCATTTACAGCTGGGTGAACTGGGGGAACTGTACTGAAGCCAAGGCGCGCAAACGGTCACCCATCCAAGTGGTAACCACGCTCGACGCTGCTTAACTTGGCTGGGGGAAAGCGAGTGCTCCGACCACTGAGCTATCCCGTCCCCTTCATTATAATAATATATAATAATAATAATAATATATCATAATGTATGGAATTTATATAGCGCAGAATCTTTCAAAGGAACAAATCAAAGCGCTTATATATATATATATATATATATATATATATATATATATATATATATATATATATATTGTGTGTGTGTTATATATATATGTGTGTGTGTGTGTGTGTGTGTGTGTGTGTGTTGTGCGTGCGTGCGTGCGTGCGCGCGCGTGTGTGTGTGTGTGTACAAAGCACCCCTCCTCAACTCGATCTGAATCTCTACCAACACTCACCCACTGTGATTTTTTCAATCAACAGAGGAGAGCATGAACAGCAGAGAGAAGAAGAGTTGGGATGGAGATAGCGGGAAGAGGCAGGGGGACGGGACAAGAGCAGACTGTCATCAAGGTGAACAGGCAGGTGTGATTGACATGGGGGGCTGCGTGGAAATTGCTGGAGGTGAAATATTCATGGCCATCAGGGTCCGGGGGGGAATGGGGGGGGGGGGGGGGGGGGAGAAGGGGGGGGGGGCAGAGTGAGTGCGGGGTATTCCGGCATATCGTCACACCGTTCATTATTCACGATCTGAGGGCGCCCCTCGTTAGTGCCAGAGTCTGAATTAACGCAAGACCAGTCAGTTTTTCAAGCAAGACCAGTCAGTTTTTAGTGTCGTGTCGTAAATCACTGCTGCGCGACCAATGTCCAGATCGGACGGTAGCCAAAGTGTAAGCGTGCATAGCCATGGTTTCGGCCCTCGCCAAGCAGCTTTGTCCCGTACGTGTATCGATGCTTTCTTAAGTGCCGAGGCCTACGTTCAAAATGTTATGATATAAAATGTTATGTTGATATTTTATCTTCAGCCATGACGAGCTCTTAGGACGTAACAACTTGCGCTCGCTCCTTCAAAGGAGAAAAAAAATCCCTGAAGTCGGAGTATAGCTGCCAATGTGGCAAGGTACTTGAAAAAGAATAATACACGCAGATTTTTCACTGAGCGTGCACTGTCAATCTCACAGCGATTTCCCTGGTGAGATCCGTGAGTTAACCAGCGCATTGTTCTGGGTGGGTGACCCCCAGGTGTGAAGCTGGGGTGGGGGTGGGGGGCAGTGCAACAACAACATATCCACTTTTATCGGTTACCGATATTTTGATGATTTTGTTCACTACATAGCGTGTTACAGCATAGCTGCTTTAGACATCGTTCAGCATGATCTAGAGTATTGTATCTCCCCCCCCCCCCCCCGACTCCCCGTCCCACGAAAAGCAACAGATCAATGAACAAACACAAAAACAACACAAAATAGAAACATCGACTTTACATGAAAGAAAAAGTTACTTCCACTCTAAAAATACCGCAGTAATTTTCACCAATAAAAAGTGTGCTTTGACACAGTCCATGACCCAGACTACAGTTTCTCTGAACACACTGGACCCTTCCCCCCTCCCCCAAAAAAAGAATGTTAGTATGCATTCACATTATTAATATAAAAGTGCTCTATTTGTGAATGCCATCACCAAGACATCTCAAGCTTTGAGGCTATGAATCAAAGCTCCGAAAACCAAACTCAAGTTCATGGTATGTTAAGGAAGAGTGATGGCAGAGAGGCCAAATTCTGAGTTCATAGAGCTTGATACTCGCAGCTTTACCAACTTTTTGTTTTTGACCAGCCCTCAACCCTGACAGAGAAGCATATCTCGCAAAAGTTGTGGAGAAAATCCACCCCGGAAAGCGAAATGTACAAAAATGATTGCATCAATGCAGGAATCATTTGTTGGGGAGACAAATCAGAGGAAAACCCAACAGGAAACATTTTTACATTCCGAGAGTGCTGGTCCGCATTCAGGTCATAACAACTAGATTCCCTTCTGCTGATGCACCTTTTCCCCCTGCCTAAACCTGGATTTGAACCTGCGTTTCTAGTATGTTGCATGCCTCCAGGCCAAACTGGAGTTTTCTTGTTTGTTTTTGTCTTAACATCAGACAAGACCTAAGCTCCTCAGCCAAAGAACTGTAGTAGTTGTGCTGCAATGGATCCCTTCCCACTATGATATAGGAGCCAAAGAAGGCAGGCAGCAGCTTGGAGCAGCCAGCCAGCCCACCCAGTGTTCTACAGCGAAACAAGGACAATCCTGAAAAACAGTTTCAGAAAAGCCTGGCGCCAGTGCGTGGACATCGGGCCAGAGGACGACAAGGGTGGCGTTCTTGAGCTAGACAGAGCTTCTCAAGTCATCATCTTTAGACTGTGCACAGGGCACTGCTCACTACTTTCCCATCTCCACGGCCTGAAAATATCCCCCACTGAGAAGTGCCACAGAGGTACAGACCTACACACACCCTCCCGTATCCTGCAGTTCTTTCCTACCTTCAGCACTCTGAGACACAAGACGTGGCCAAGCCCAGTAGAGCTAAAAACAACAACAAACCCAAACAAAACTGGGGACTGGCAGGATCACAACCACAGACTGCAGACTTCGCCATCCAGACCGGACTAACAATTTAGGCATGGCCAGGGAACGCGGAAGAAGTGTTTGCCTTCAAGCTACATGACTGAACCCCTATGCCTTGAAGGTACGTACGAACCACCTGCTGCTGTTGGTTGGGAAATCATTATGACGATGGCGGTTGTCCCCCCTCACTCAATCACATCCACCTGGACCCCTTCTCAGCTGCCTCTGCCATTACTTTTACAGCGCTGTTCCTTCCAGAAACCCACAACAGACTGTTTTATGAGACCACATGCAGACTAGCCTGCTAGCCCTTTTCCTCCAATTTCTATGGAGAACACTTTGGTTCGGAAACCAGATCTTGAAATCCACTTAGCTGACGTTGACCAATGCATCACCCAGTATGCAAGCTAAGATTTGAGCTCCTACTATAGGTTTGTGTGTGTATGTGTGTGGTGTGTGTGTGTGTGTGTGTGTGTGTGTGTGTGTGTGTGTGTATAGGTGTGTGTGTTGTGTAGGTGTGTGTATGTAGGTGTGTGTATGTAGGTGTGTGTATGTAGGTGTGTGTGTGTTGGATTTTGCACGCATGCGCTATCACGTATACGTGTATATGCCCTTGTGTACGCAAATGATGGCGAGAGACCTGAAACAAAAGGACGTTTCGGAAACACTGTTGACTGCCGACTGAACGAATAATAGTTTCCTCAAAGAACAGCCATGAATACGATGCTTGTTCAAACAATGGCTACATATTCGTAGGGTGACCTTATGATACTTTTTGTGTACTAACAGCCCATTCGCAACACTTTCGGCACCAGACTGTCTGCTGGTTTGTGGAATATTGTAAACAGTCAGTTGATAACGTTCAGTCCGTTGTGAGTGTCTCTCTTTAACAGTGTTACCAGGCACCATGGCTATGTATGTATCACTATGCTATTATTGTAGCGGATTGTCCTGAACATCACTGTGCCATTATCGTATTTCCTGAATATTACTATGCTATTATTGTATTGGATGGTTTTATTTTTTTATATTTTTTATTTTATTAAGGATAATGGAATAAGCACTTGTATGCTTTTTTACATCCAGTCCCCGTGTGTTTGCAGTTTTGTAGATTTTTGTCATCTGTTCCCACCGGCACACAATGGCCTACTCTTACGAAAGCGGAACAGGATTTAACGTGTGCGCAAGATGTTCTGCGTGCGTTCGCACACGGGGCCTCGGTTTATAGTCTTATCCGAAGGACTTTTGGGGAGAGTGGAGTCTGCACTACTGATGTTAACTCCAGGGGAAAATATCCCCATGAACGGGAATCGAACTCGGGTCGTCAGATTGCGAGCGCAATGTTCTAACCACTAGGCTATCCCGTCCCCCGTACTGTGTCAGGTATACTGTTAAACATTTTTTTAGGTCACATCGGGCAACTCTGGACACAATCGAGGTTTTCTCCTCGGGGACACAACTCCGATAGTACAACCCCCTCATTGTCGCATTTACCATGGGCCCTTTTCATGACTAACTCTGGTTGTTAGTAGTTGTGACGCTGCTGCGATAAACCCCTCATCAAAAGGAGTGCCGGACCAATTTCATCATTGTCAACACATAAGCTTGCACAATGCACGTCACACACACACACACACACACACACACACACACACACACACACACACACACACACACACACACACACACACAGTGCCGACCAATTTAATTATTGTCAACACATAAGCTTACACAATGCACACACACACACACACACACACACACACACACACACACACACAACACAGTGCCGACCAATTTCATTATTGTCAACACATATTAAGCTTGCACAATGCACACACACACACAACACACACAACAACACAACACAGTGCCGACCAATTTCATCATTGTCAACACATAAGCTTGCACAACACGCACCGCGCGCACACAAACACAACACCACACACACAACACACACACACAACACACTGGGAGGGGGGAAACAGACACAGACATGCAACTCGCAGCAAATTGGTAAAAAATATGTCAACAGCCTGGATTAGCAAACAGCGCCGCTATGGAAGAGTCCACGAATAAACCAACCGCTGCCATGCTACTGCACTGATGATGTGCGACTTTGAATGCCTGACTCTACCGCTCTACGATGAATCGTCTGTCTGCCCGCCCGCCTGATGCAGCAAACAAGCCTTGTCCATTAGTTCCACAAACACGAGATCAGTGCACGTCGTCGCTTGGGGGAGGGATTCACGCGCTTTCAACCGAAACTCGCAGCCCACGCCTAGTAGGGTTTGATCGAGATTGTGCTTCAGTTTGTCACCGTCGTGTTTGTTTTTTTCCATGTGGTTGGTTTATAACCACGACGCAGTAACGGTGCAAATAAACGATAAAACGGGAACAAAATTAACAAACCTCCCAATATACGATGATGGTTATAACCAAGAAAAAGTCACAAAATATGATCATGATGATAATAAGGGACGGGGTATCCTCGTGGTCACAGCGTTGCACTCGCGAGTTGATGGCCATGGAGGGAGCCCGGGCTCGAGCAACCACCCCGATCAAAGGGTCCCCCCCCCCTCCCCCGAGTTAACATCAGTGCTGACTCCACTCCCCTGAAAGTCCTTTAGACGAGACTTTAAAACAAAGGTCTCGTGTACGAATGCGCGCAGAACATCTTGCACACATGCTAAAACCCGTTTCACCTTTCGGAAGATTAGGCCATTTGTGCCAGTAAGAACGGACGACAAAAACGTGTTTTAAAAAAACCAACGCACGCGCGCTGGTGTGTTCAGGCATCATCCCCGAAGTCGGAATGCCGCTGCCTTAATGATGGGGGCAAAAAACGGTCGCATACGAAAAACCAAGCACCGTCCCGATGGGCGCAAAAAACGGTCGCATACGAAAAAATCTCATCATTGGAGAACCTCGGAGCTCTAGCGGAGGAACGAACGGAAGGGAAAAACAATACAGGATTGTGATGATGATGATGATGATGATGATGATGATGATGATGATGATGATGATGATGTGTGTGTGTGTGTGTGTGTGTGTGTGTGTTGTGTTATGTGTTGTGTGTGTTGTGTGTGTGCGCGCGCGCACATTTGGACTTGGTGGAACTATTAATTGTTACTGGTTGTATGACTGTGTAAGAATGAGTTGAGTGCAAGTGCTTTGATTCGTCTCTGCTAGATATAGCGCTATATAAATTCCATTTATTGTTATTTATTATTATTGTTATGATGGCGGAGTCTTTGCACTACACTGCTCGGGCACATATAAAGGCCCTATGGCTTTACAGTAGATAGATGAATAAATAAATAAACAAGCAAACAAACGAATGGGTAAATGAACCGGAGTTTTACGAAATCAAATTAAGTACAGTAAATAACTTATCAGGCAATACCAAAAAAAAACACACCAGAGCTGGGGAAAAACAATAAAATCAAGTTAAAACAAAATAAAAGTAAATTATACATAAAACACCCACAACGACTAGTGTCTCTGGTTCAATAATTTAGTCCGATACCTTTAAATAAACAGCAGACGATAAATCAGGGACTGAATTTCAACACCAACAAAAAATGTCATTACAGCAAGCTGCTTTCGACGCGCGTTGCTTTCATGATAACTAACGGTCCACGTGAATCAGTGGTCCTGTCGTATAGGCCTAACGCGCGCCCATCAAGAAACCATGGTCTTGGGTTCAAATCCCATCTGGACTCCCCCCCCCCCCCCCCCCCCCTGCATATTCATAGACTGTCTGGGTCCAGTCTTTTGGATGACGCAATAAAACCAGATGACGCAATAAAATCAAATAGAACAAAACCTCACGGTACCAAGAAATTTTACCATGGCAACATAGACCACTCTCGTGGAGTAACATACACACAGACTGAGAAATGAGGCAGCCATGTCAAAATTTCAGGGAGAGAATTAAACCTGACGTGGAATAAAATATAACAAAATACAATCAAAGGGCATAACGAATCGGGAAGGGAAAAACGGCTGGGTGGACGAGACAAACAGATTCTGATCCTAATGATCCTAAAGGGCATAGGTTCGAATCTCAGCGATACAACATCTGGTGCCCACGTTAAAACCCATTCCGGTTTTCGGAAGGGTAGGGCATTGTGTGCCGGTGGGAACGGATGACAAAACTGACAAAACTGCATACACACGGGGACTGGAAGTTTAAAAAAACAACACATGAGTGTTTTGATTTGTTGCTTTACAAGATTCAGCGCTATATAAATTCCATACATTATTATTATTATTATTATTATTATTATTCCATTGTCCTCGAAATAAGAGAGTAAAAACACAACCCAAAAAGGTGACAGAGAAATAAAGCGGTTCAGAACAGTTGTGGTCAGTGTAAAGACCGTTCTGAAGCGTTGATACGTGAACTGAACGACGTCCAGTTAGAATATTCCTGCTATTGGGACGCTGATGCCGAAACTATTCACTGGTACATCAAACGAGAAGACAAGACACACAGTTACCAGAAAAAATCCGTGTAAGACTATCAAGGCTTTGTCAATAAAAGTGATCTCCGAGCATACAACCCCCACACTGATGATACCCAGGCACACGCAGAACTGGAACTACACACGCTATGAAGGCTGGTTGGTCTTTTTACATAGTACAAGAAGCATGCTTGACTGCAGAGATTGGTCAAGGGAACGTCTTTTCGTGACAAACGACTTCTTCAATCATAAAACACTGATAAACGACACACGTGATTGTGTACATCATTCATAGGGCACTGATGGGGGTTTCCGTGTCCTTACACTCTCGCCGCCGCCGCGTTCGACATTGTTTAACAGAGTCGTATAGTTAAAGGGCTTGACAGATTTCAGCGGTAAACTTCATTCGTTCTCTCTCTCTCTCTCTCTCTCTCTCTCTCTTCTCTCTCTCTCTCTCTCTCTCTCTCCCTCTCTCTCTTCATCCCTCCCTCCACACACACACACACACACACACACACACACACACACACACAACACACACACACAACACACACACTCACACACACACCGACACATACACCCACACACACCACACACACACACACCACACACACACACACACACCCCACACACACACCACACACACACACACACACACACCACACACATACACACACACATACACACATACACCACACACACACACCACACACACACACACACACCACACACACACACACCACACACACACACACACACACACACACACACACCACCAACACACACCACATACACACACACACACACCACACACACATACACACACACACACATACACCACACACACACATACACACACACCACACACACCACCACACACACACACACATACACACACACACCACACATACACACACACTCACACTCACACATACACACACACACACACACACTTAACGCGCTCAATCACGTCAGTATCTGCATTATTACTTGCACACATGTTTTGCATTCATGTTCACAGACGGGCAGGCAGTCACCTAGATATACGCAGGCACGCATGAGCAAATACACACTCGCACACACGCGCGCGCGCACGCACACGCACACACACACATACACAGGCATGAAAACATAAATGAATATTGAAGAGCTGTACGATTTATGACAACCTCCTATTCATTATCGAATCGCAGGTGCGTGAAAACATTCGTACTCACGACGTGCGTGCTCTCTTTGCGCACGCGCGCACGCGTATACACACACACACGCGCGCGCGCGTGTGCGTGCGACTTTCAAAGACTGACGTTTTCCTTATTTCGATCGCGTGCGTGCTTCCGCACAAACACAATTTATAAAAATGCATACACACGGGAAATGGATGTAAAAAAAAAAGCACATGACAGCTTATTCCATTATCCTCGATATAAAATAATAAAATAAACATAAATAAATTAGATAAACACACATGGTGTGGGTGGAGGCATAGACATGCACACGCACTGCGTTTACACTGGAAATGAACAAAAATACTTGCACACAGAGAGAGGGGGGAGAGAGAGAGAGAGAGAGAGAGAGAGAGAGAGAGAGAGAGAGAGAGAGAGAGAGAGAGGGGGGGGGGAGGGAGGGAGGGAGGGAGAGGGAGGGAGAGAGAGAGAGAGAGAGAGAGAGAGAGAGAGAGAGAGAGAGAGAGAGAGAGAGAGAGAGAGAGAGAGAGAGAACCATTGAAACTGTAATTGCTGACAATACCCACAACCCCAAACTGAAAGTCCCCACAAAGAGCGACAGAGCCCTGACCACTCACCAAGGCTCTCCAAGGCTCTTGACAAGAAACATCACCACCCTCTGTCAGCCACCAACCAGACAACCAGCCAACAGAATCCCTCTAGGGCTATGAGGACTAGCACACAGACACCCCAGCCATCACGCTCAACATCCCAGGTGTTGGGAACAAACAGTGCCACACAGAAGCTGAACTAAAGTCACTGACACTGGAAGCACTGAACACCAAATAACCCTCACAATACTTGGGCAAGAACATACACAGATGGATGTGCTGAAGAAGCGGTGACAAAAATGGAGAAAGCGGGGAGTACATCAGATTCCTTAATGACAGGACCATCGGGAAGTCTTTGGCCACAGGCACCCCTGTCCACCAATGACCGTGTTGAGGCCTGAGCTCCGCTACTGGCAGCCCAGACTTTCAACCTGGATAACACTCTTACCTACCAACACAGTGTTCCTTCCTGAATGCAAGTCCATCCTGCAGCAGAGTCTCCATGTGCCAGGGGGAAAGCAGATCCTAAGAGACATCAAACATGAACTAAGCCTCCTCCAACAAGAGAACTGTAGTGGTACTGGAATCGATCCTTTCCATTGTGGCAGATCACCTACTCTAAGCAGGCAAGCAGTGTCCTACACCGAATCAAGGACAATCCTGAGAAACAGGTTCAGGAAAGCATGGCGTCAGCGGCTGGACATCGGCCCAGAAGATGAAAAGGACGACGGCATTCTTGAGCTAGATAGAAGCTGCTCACGTCACCATCTTAAGACTGCGACTAGGACACTGACAGCTCCTATCTCCACCGCTTGAAAATATCCTACACTGACTGTGCCACAGGCCCACAAACTGCCTTCCACATCCTGCAGTCTTGACCTACCTTCAACACTCCGAGACAGCAGACGTGGTGGCCCAGCCCAGTAGAGCTCTGACAGGAAAAACTGTAGGGACTGGCAGGGTTACTAACACGGACGGAAGACTTCGCCATCCAGACCGGACTAAGAATCTAGCATAGGCAGGGAACGTGGAAGAATAAATAGCTGTTCAAGAACTCATAAACACGTTTTGACAGTCAATGGCTGTACAAAAACTAATAATAAACACGTGTTGATTTACAACCACTGGCTGAACGAAAACTAATTAAACAAGTACCCCTTCCCCGTCTATTCTACTAGCGATCGACTGTTCAGATAAAAGAACAATTTGTTTTTATTCCCCGTCTCTCTGTGAAGGTATAGCAAAGCTGCAGCTTTGCAAGAATGTGGAAGACAAGGTAATATAAAGCACAAGCACACACACACACACACACACACACACACACACACACACACACACACAGTGTGACAGACAGACAGAGGCACAGAGAGAGAGAGAGAGAGAGAGAGAGAGAGAGAGGAGAGAGAGAGAGAGAGAGAGAGAGAACTCGAACTCGAACTCGAATATTTTAATGGGGGAAATTTGGGAAATAAGCCAGAGGCTTCTTTACACCAGGCCCTCATGGGGAAAAATTTGAAACAAACATGAATAAACCAATTGATCAACAAACAAGATAATGTCAAAAAGCAAAGAAATAAATCATTCAAATTGCCATTCAATTATTGACTGAAGTCATGAAATCAATGAAAGACCACAGAAGTAAACCAATCAAATAAATAAACAAAACCAATTAAACACTGACAAACTCCCCTCCCTGACACCCCCCTCCCCTAAATAGACAACCCTCCCCCCAAAATCAACACACACACACACACACACACACGCGCACGCACACACAAACACACACACACACACACACACACACACACACACACACACACACACACACACACACACACACTACGCGTACATATGCACAGACACGCAACTACACTTGCGAGCTTGAGAGAGAGATAGAGAGAAAGATTCATATTGCATAAACTTTGTTTAGCCATTACAAATGGAATAGGAGAGGGGCAGAGGTGTCCATAAAAACCAGAAAAATTCATCATGAACATCTACGGCATGGAAACTATGTCACAACGTAGCTTCTTTACTCGTTTTATGGCCCGTGCAACTTTATACCGCAAACACGTGATAAGCTCGTGATAACCTAGCTTGCATGTAGGTACAACTGTTCCATTGTGCAGTCTCTCTCTCTCTCTCTCTCTCTCTCTCTCTCTCTCTCTCTCTCTCTCTCTCTCCTTCCTTCTTCTTCTTCTTCTTCTTCTCCCAATTCCTCTCTCTCACCCCCCACCTTTTCCCTTCTAGCTGTCAGTGGAGAGTGTTTTCATTTGTTCAGGACAGGACTGAATTTGGCAAAGAGAAAATGATGCATACAGTTCAAGGTATTTCCAGTCTCCATATTATGCTGTTATGCCAGTCACACATCGACAGATTGTTTTTCTCACAGTAGCATGCTTCCATTGTTTTCCTCACAGTAACACGGTTCCATAAGCTGGTCTAAGAACTAGCAAGCCGCAAACAAACTTACCAACTCTTTGACCCTATGACAGAAAACTGACAGACGTTGGCACTAGGCCTAAGGGCCAGGCTTGGCATAAAGCCATACTGGTCGTCTGTGATAGAACACTCATTTTGTTTGTGATCTAGTGACCTGGTCAAAGAGAGTTGGAACAAACATGCAAGAAAGCAGTCATCAGAAACGCTTTGACAACAGTTTGGAAAAATCAGAATGATCCAAACCCTAAACACACACACACACACACACACACACACACACACACACACACAACACCTGATTTAAAACCATTCCTGTTACAAAACTGGAAAACATTACTTTAAAACCCTCTTTAATGAAACTGACCCTTCATTTCAAAATGAGTCGCTTGTCACCTCCGGCCTTTTACCGCTAGAGCCTAAACTATGCAGTAGGGATGTCAGGTGCTGATTTTGGATAAAACTGATAATGTAAACATTTCCGAACCGGAAAACATCAATAAAATAATAATATCTAGTTTCTGTCCTTATCAAATCGCAGCTTCCTCCTTCACACTGTGGCAACTATATCTGGCTTGAGTTAAAACTTTATCCAATGAAAACGCTCAAAATAGGGAAGCAATCGTTAACAAAACGTCACTTGGGGGGGGGGGAGGGGGAGACGTGACGGGGGGGGGGGGGAGATTTCATTTGTCTCATTGACCGAGACGAACATGTGACATAGGTCAACCAACGAGGAGATGCTTGTCACAATAATGGCGTCGTCCGCTTTGAAACTACAATCGATAATAATACTTCAAAATTCTGCTCGTTCTGCCTATGTTCTGGATGGATAGAACTCAGAAGAGCTTTAGTAATGAAGTGAGGACGATATTACAACCGATTGCAGTGCTAGTTAGAAAAACATAAGCGAAAACGATGCAGCCGATGATCACAAAATCCCTGACGTGTCTGAATTGAACACGAAACAGATTGCTGGTCCCTCATGAACAGAAAACTAACAGCACTTCTGATTCAAGCGTTGAAGATAATAACAGTTAAATATATATTTGCCAGTATGTTTTATCTCAACATCACTGAGGCAGTCAAACTGAATACTGAAGTTCTCAGACAGCCAAAAAAGTTAAGTGTTTTGACTGCAAGTGCTAACTGCTAAAATTAGGAAGGAAAACAAATGAAAACTTGATTCTGGCTAAGAAGTTTCATTAAAATATAGTACACTTTAAAAGAGCTTGCAGTTTTCATCAGATGAACTACTGGCAAAAACTGAATAAGCAGAATGTATTAAAGGTGAGAAATTGTGTGTGTGTGTGTGTGTGTGTGTGTGTGTGTGTGTGTGTGTGTGTGTGTGTGTGTGTGGCATACCAGTGTGTGCACATGTTTTATGAGTTTTACACACATGTTAGTGTTGCACAAAGCTGTGGCTAAAGAAATTACAGTGTAAGGATTGTGTGTTTTCAGAGTCTAAAATT
>CM054140.1:58175825-58188325 GCA_028751875.1 Rapana venosa | reverse complement strand
AGAGTTGTCACTTCGGCCTCCGGTAGAGTTTATCTTGAAGCCGCTAATACACAAAATGTTTTATTAAAAAGAAAGAAACAGAACACGAAAGAAAGAGAGAAGATGACGATGAAGAAGAAGGAGAAGGAGACGAAGATGATGATGATGGTGAAGAAGAAGAATGAGGAGGAGGAGGAAGGACGGAGAAGAAAAATAAGGAGAAGAAGACAGAGGAGGAGAACTATGAAGGAGGAGGAGGAAGAGGAAGAGAGGAAGGAGAAGAAGAACCGAGAAGGAGAATAAGGAAGGAAGGAAGGACGGAAGAAAGAAGAAGAACACCAATAACAACCACAAAAAGAGGAAGGAGGAAGAGGAAGAGGAGAAGAAGAAGAAAAAGAAGACCCGAGAAGAAGAAATAAGAAGACTTCAGAAGAAGAAAGAAAGAAAGAAGAAAAAGATGAAGAACAACAACACTTCAGAAAATGAGGAAGAAAATACTTTAAAATGCGACTAGAAATACAACATTGGGACCGACAAGCATAAAAACCGACCAAGATATTTTGACAGCGTAGGTAAAGAGAGAGAGAGAGAGAGAGAGAGCGGAGAGAAGAGAGAGAGAGAGAGAGAGAGGGAGGGGGGGGGGGGGGGGAGAGGCAGAAACCTGAGGGGGGGGGGGGGGAGGATGAAGAGGGAGAGGGAGAGAGCTGTCTCACTGAAGGAATGTATATGTACTACAATGAATTTACAACGACATGACTCCCCTCAACTAAACGCGCCAAATCGGACAGAAACAGAATAACATCCAGGTGTGGGGTTGTTGGTTTTTTTTCCTTTTCTCTCTTTCTTTCTTTCTTTCTTTCTTTCTTACCTTCAGCATGCGGAACGGACTCTCCTCCATCAGACACACCAGCGGCTCCTCTTCCACGTCGTTGCCTTTGTCGGTCTTCACCTTGTCTTTGGGCTGGTGCTTGTGTAGGCGACGACCTATGCGGCGAACTTTGGCGAACACCCCCCAACCCAGACTACTACTACTACTACTACTACTTGGTGCTGCTGCGGAGCTCCCTGATGCCACCGCATCCGCGGATCCTGGAGAGAGTCGAGAAGGAGAATTCGCGATGATGGGTTCGAACTCGCACTCCAACAACTTCACTGTGGGTCGGTCCCCGCTTCTCTGAGTCGGTGGTGCCATGGCGAAAGATTTTCTGTACGGTTCAGTACGGATCTCTTGTTTGTGTGTTGTGTGTGTTGTGTATGATTTCTATGCTGGTAGGTAATTTCTAAAAACCTATTCGCTCTGGTTAATTCAAAGGCTATATATATATGTACACATGTCACGTCGAGAGTGTGTGTGGATTGAATTGGCAGGGATACAACAAGCCCAGGTGTCCTGTCACCTCGGTCGAACGTTGGTGAATGTTCCACACATTTTTTTTGTCAGTCACACACACAACCCTCTGCGCGTGTGTGCACCCGGCCCCCTTGACACGCAGGAGGAGAAGGAGGAGGAGGAGGAGGGGGCTCAGACGAGGAAAACGCTGATGAATGAATGAATGACGAGGCACAATCTAGGAGTTGATCTGTAGTAGAGTCAGACACAACAAGGCCAAGTTGTAAACAGACCAGTTAGGCCTACTAGGCCTGCTACTGCAAGATATGCAGGTACGGTACGGTACGTCCGTCCATGCGCGCTAAACGTTTCCCCCCTTTGCGAGCGGGACAGGTAGAAAAAGTTCGTGCGCGCGACGCGTGTACCCAAACAGTCATCTTGCTTCCCCTTCCCCCTGTTTTTTTTCTTCTTCCCGTTTACCCACCTTCTTTCTTTGCACTCTACCCCCTCCCCACCCCCCCCCCCCACACACACATATACACACACACCTCCTCTTCCACTCTCTCTCCCTACCTCCTCTTCCTCTCTCTCTCTCTCTCTCTCCTCTCTCCTCTCTCCCTCCCTCTCCTCCCTCCTCCTCCCTCTCTCTCTCTCTCTCTCTCCTCTTCCTCTCTCTCTCTCTCTCCTCCTCTTCCTCTCTCTCCTTCCTTTTCCACTCTCTCTCTCTCTCTCTCTCTCTCTCTCTCTCTCTCTCTCTCTCTCTCTCTCTCTCTCTCTCTTTCTCCCTCCTTTCCCCCCCCCCTCTCTCTCCCTCGTTCCTTTTCCTCTCTCTCTCTCAGTCTGCAGAGTACAATGCAGATCGCGTGTCTGAAGGCCCTACCCTTCCCCGCTTAAAAAAAGAAGAAAAACAGTTTTGACACATTTAAATTTGTTTCAATCAAGAAGACTGGACAGCAAAATACACTGTGTTAGCGTTGCCACACTAGGACACGTCACCAAAACTAACACCCACTGTGCGTGTCAATGCTAGAATTCTTAGCATGTGGTTTCTACGCTTTTTTTGGTTTTTAGCAAAATGCAGTAGGTCTATACTGAAGTACTTTTCTCGCAGTTTTGACACGACCAGCACACACACACACAGAGTGGGTCTAATATCATTAATAGTGAACATACGTTAAAAACTAGAACACACACACACATTCACACACACACACACTTGAGGAGATCTCCTTCGAATTATTTTAAACAGTTTCGTTAATCCCTTTTCATTAAGAACTGAAAATCACAGAAGTTTCTCTCCCGTCTTGCGTCTCACTACAAGCACAGCACAGCACAGCACACAGTACAACACAGCAGTTCTAAATCAGTCCTTCCTTCAATAACTCGAGACCAAAAATAAGTCACGCGTAGACCCATGTGTGTGTGTGAGAGGGGGCTGCGTTGTATTACATTTGCTGGCTCATTGCTTTCTAAGCTGTGGGAAAAAGTCTACACTGGCTGCAAGTCACCGTGTTGGGTTTTACCTTTTCCCGGACTAAACTGCTGTCTCATGCAACAGAGGCTACTGTTTGCCTCTGAGTGGCTGAGAGCATAAAAACACTGGAAACGAGGTACAGGAATTTTTGTTGGCAAACTGTGTGTAAACTGCCACGCTGGGTTGTTGTGTTTTTTTGGCAGCCAAAAAGCTTGAAAGCCACTCCTTTTGTCTATAATTATGGACTGACTGGTGTGGTCAATGCATTTTCCATCATCATTCTATGTCTAGGCTTTATTGTTAGTTCTAGCGTGGCAAATGCGAAATCAATCAGCAGCGGAACTACTACTACCTCTCTAGAGAATGCCTTTGTTTCTTCCGTTTTGTACTTGCATTTGCACGCGAATATTCTCTGTTTGTCTGATTACCCCCCCCCCCCCCCACTCTCTCTCTCCAGGACTGACACGCATGCAGGAAACAGCACACACACACAACACACACACACACATATACACACACATACACACCCCACCACCACCACCATCATCATCCAACACTCAAACACCCCTTAACATAAGCGTTTTCACGAACCTCTCATTGTATGCATAGCAGATATTTATTACTACGAAGGCTGATGTCTGGTTTTTGCTTTTAACCCCCACTTCATCCAATTCTGGTCCACAGTCACGCAACAACACCCTTTGTGGAACCAGAAAAACACCAGCCAGCTTTAGAGTAGGGTCATGCTTAGGATTATGAAACACCAAATCTGCATGGTCACTGACATCATACTGTCAGGGTGGGTTTTTTTCCCCTGTAGGCGTTTCCAAAGGCTCGCCCAGAGCCATGACTCACGACTTAGTGCCTTGCTTTTTGTTGCTCGTTTCACAAATGAATATAAACGTTCACACGGGAAGAAGCCCCCCGCTGAGTGCGCGCGCGCGCGCACGCACGCACACATACACACACTACCAATACATCAGATATACATCTGTCACGGCTGACGTAATTCAATCCCTGTTCCTTGCAGTCTTGAAGAAGTGTGTGGCATGGGCGCGCGGTGTGTGTGTGGTGTGTGTGGTGTGTGTGTGTGTGTGTGTGTGTATGACAGAAGAGAGAGAGAGAGAGAGAGAGAGGAGAGAGAGAGAGAGAGAGTGTGTGTGTGTGACAGAAAGAAAGAGAGAGAGAGAGAGAGAGAGAGTGTGTGTGTGTGTGTGTGTGTGTGTACGCGCGCGCGCGCGCAAGCACAGGCGTTCTTTACGTCGGCATAAAGCCCCAGTCCAGCTGACACGACCCCACGTGGAAAATCCGCACGAAATCGGCATGGTTCTTCATTTTTCCCCATCTTCTGCATGTTTGCATGTTGACGGACAAGTTCTCGTGCAGTTCCTGGTTTATGGCAGGACATTCTGGGTTTTCCACTGAGCTGTCACATTGCCCAAGACCTGTGAGGTAAACAAGTGTCGGATTGGCGTGTGTGTTCTGGAGAGAGTCGATTTCGAGCTGGAAGAGAGCTGGAAGAGACGGGTCTTTGTTCCAGTGTTAGTTGCTGGGCGCCCCTCTTGTTTCCCATTGAAGAAGGGAGATAAACGCCTTGCAGAAAGTGGGACTCCTTGTTCATCTCTACGTTCTGTGTCATTGTCTATGTTTTTCATGGGGTGCAGGTGTGTGTTTCCTGGTGGCAGATTCTGTGTTACCTCTAGCGGCAAAGGGCATGCGTTGTTTGGTACGTCTCTTGCTTCCCAAAGCTTGGTCCAGCATTCCCAGCAACTTTTCCCCTCTCTCCTTCCAAGTTCGCCTGTTTTCCTCTCTCCCCCTTGGTTTTACGTCCTTCCTTCATTGACCATTCTTTCCCCCATTGACCATTTTCCTCCATTCTGCCCTAGTGGCTTCTGTAGCCCAAGAATTGAACAAAGACAACGTATGTCTTCAGACAAGATTCTCCAAGCTGGACTTTCATGAGGGCATCGAGAATTTGTAAGCTTGGGGATGTAAATTCAGTGGAAGGATTGACTGTGAAAGACGTTAATTCTAGTCGTTTCTGAGGACTCAAATTAGAGATGGAGGGTGGAAATGGTTTTGATGTGAAATCTGAACTTATGACTCTTATCCTGAACGTTTCTGGCCAATAAAATCGAAACTTGTCTTACTTTTCTCTGACTCCCGTGTTGTGTTGTTGGGATGTTAGCGTGGGAAGGGGTTCAGGGTGTCTGGACAATCTCTGACGGGTTGTGACAACTGCTTCTGTTTGTTTTGTTTTGAATAAGTCTCGTTCTGACTTAACGATAATAAAGTTTTCTGGTTGTGATTGAGAGAGAGAGAGAGAGAGAGAGAGAGAGAGAGAGAGAGAGAGAGAGAGAGAGAGAGAGAGAGAGAGAGAGGGGGGGGGGCATAGAGAGAGACTGATGTTTCTCTATTTTGCAGTTTTACAATTTAGCATACTGAACTTAATCAACTGATTAAATAAACCAATAAAGAAAAACGATATGAAAAATAAACAACTCTCCCCTCTTAAAAACCTCAACTAAAACTTAAGTGACAACTGTAATAATAACGATCACACCTGTCAACTAGGCAATGTCTTTGTTTAGGTGCATAATACTAAAAAATGTAATGTCATTTCTATTTTAGCAATGTATTCAAGTACACATTACTATAAATTTATGAATGTCAGTTTTGCTATTTATGAACTTTATTTTTATTTTAGCGATGTGTTTGTTTAGGTGCATGATACTATAGATTTAATGTCGGTTTTGTTATCTATGGATTGTACTTTGATTTAAGCAGCTACATTTGTTTTACCACGAGGCGTTCTGTAGGAAAAACCCAACCTTCCTTTCTCTCTTTTTTTTCTTCTTGCATCTTTCGTGATCATTTTGTGTATACAAAGTTGCAACAGTGACGCTTTCAGACGGCTGGCTAACATAGCAACATGGAGCAGACTACTCTATCATAACTGACTGAGTGCTTTCGTGCCACTTGGTCGTCCTGCCTCACCTCAACTCTCCAAGCGCCGGCCATTTAGTTCTCAAACAATGACAGATTGTTTCTCTATGGTTCTGCAGACAGATTGTTTCTCTATGGTTCTGCACACTAACAGAACCCTTTGGTAGATTGTTTTCTCTGTGACTCTGCGTACTAATAGAATCCTTTCGTAGATGTCTGGCTGGTTAAGGGAACGTCACACACGTCGACTAGACCGGCCATTTGTTCAAACATTTGCCATGTGCTGGGCTAGTGATTAAGTTACCGTTGTGGCGGGTTTATGACTATGGTTGTCTATATAAGAGGCGCTTGTGGGTGATGGTGGTGCTAATGCTATGAATGCCAGTCTCTGACCCTGTCAGTTGGGGGGGTTGGGGGTCAACTACCCTCGTAAACAAAACGGTTATCAGCGTGGAGTGTCTTCTGTGTTATCTTGTAGGAAGGGAAGGGTCACTGTCACAGATTCGTTTCTTCTTAGGGGTAAGGGCTTGGCTTGTTCTTTTACCCCCTTGAAGAGTCGTTTGTGCACTGCGTTGGGTTTTCCAGGCAGTATGTCATGGTTACGCTGAACTGAAGCTGGCAAAGCCCATCCCTCTCCAAGGAGCAGAATGCATGCTGAGCATGTTTGTATCATCGACACCATCGGTCTATTCTCCTATTAGATGGGAATGGGGTTTTAACGTGTCTGCAAGATGTTCTGCATGTGCTCCCACTTGAGATCTTGGTTTATAAGCCTCAGCTGAAGGATTTTCAGGGGAATCGAGTCGGTCAACATCAATCCCTTCCAACAGACACATTAGCGGAGACTCGAACCCGCGGTGTCCACGGTATTGGTCACTCCCCTGTCCGCCAGATCTTATTGCAGATGGTGAACAACACCCCTGTCATGGCCTCTCCTCCTGCCTGGACCAGTTATGTTCTTGTTGTCCACTCCTCCTGACTTCCCTTTCTTCAGTGATCTTACTGCACTTTCAACGTCTTCCTGTAGGATGGGGGTAGCTGTTGTTGTGGAGGGAATCTAACACCTTGGGGTCTCCTGATGCTGTGTGAGTGTACAATTAAGAGCAGTGCTCTGTCCACCTCTTTAAGATATCATCTTCTGTGAGACATTTCCCTGCTTTGTCTTGGGATGGTAGTGGTTCTCCCTTGTTTTTGAGCTTGTCAGGTCTGCCACAAGCTTGTGGTAGGCTTTCTTGCTGTTGTTATTCCTCGGGTTTTCTTCGATACCTTTGCACTGTTCTTCAATCCATGTCTCCTTTGCTTTTCTCATGCCTGATTTTTTAAAACTTGTTGGTGGGCTTCATCGTATAGTTTTGCACCCTCTGCCTCTTTCTTCTTTTGCTTCAGTTCTCTGAGTTAATCACACATCCTGAGTATATCTTCTGTGACCCAAGGCTTTTTAGTTGGCCGAAACAAAATACATTGTGGTATACTTCTTGAAGCCTATTGCATAAATACGAGACTGTTTTGTGTGTTCTGATATCCTTTCCATCCATCTGTCCTTTGGATGACCCTGCTGGTTTGAATTACTGTGAACGTTTCTGACAAATAAAAACTAAACTTATCTTTTTTTTTGCCTTCTGTGTTGTGTTTTTGGGGATGTTAGCGTGAGAGTGGGTTCCTGGTGTGTGGACAATCCCTCAATGGTTGGGACAACTGTTTTCGTTTCAAATAAATCTCGTTCTGACGTAACAACAGTGAAGTTTTCTGGTTCTGAGAGAAGAAAGAGAGAGAGAGAGAGAGAGAAGAGAGAGATGAGAGATGAGAGAGAGAGAGAGAGAGAGGAGATAGGAGAGAGATGAGAGAGAGAAAGACTAACAACAGACAGAGACAGTTTTCTGTTATCTCATGTGCCTTGTTGCAACTCTTCAGTCCACGTGTTGTACCCCTTTAAGACTTAGTTTTTGTGGCTTCCCTGCTTGTTGGGCTGTAGTTTACTCCCTAGTTTTAGGCTTGTCATCTGCCACAGTAAGCTTGTTGGTTCTTGCGTGTATTCCTCGTTTTCCTTTGAACCTTTCACTGTTCTTTAAATGTACTTTCTCTTTGGACTCTTTCTATACCTGATTTTTTGAAACTTGTTGGTGAACTTCTGGTTATTTTTGAACCCTCGCCTCTTTCGTTCTATCTTCAGTTCTTGTTAAATCACACATCCTCAGTTACTCTTCTGTGTACCCCAAGCTTTTCTATTCCGTAAACTAGATACCATGTGTATACTTCTTGGAAGCTATTGCATAAATACAACTGTTTTTTGTTCAACCAATCTTTCATCATCTGTCCTTTGTGTAACCCTGCTTTATGTAACTACTTGCGTTTTCTGATAAAACTAATCTTATTTCTTTTTTTTGCGCCTTCTTTCGTGTTTTTGGATTTTCAAGCGCCAGTCTGATCGAGTGGTTCCTGTTTGTGTGTAACCCCAGTTTCAGGTAACTTTTTCTTTCTGGAACCATCTCAGTTCTTGTCCGTTAACAATCAGTTATGTACTTTTGGTTCTGTAAGAAGTCAGGAGACTGATCTTTGAGGTAGACCAGTTAGTGAACGATGACTGTGAGAACCAGTCTTCAGATGACTGGTTTTTTTCTCTTTCTGTAATCTATGGTTCTTTGTTGAAACCCATCTTTCAGTCACTCGGTTTTGTAGCCCACTTTCAATGACTTTGTCTTTGTTTAACTCCTCAGTCTTCGTGTGTTTTTTAAACTCCATTATCTGTTCATGTCAACCCCGTCTTTCAGTGTAACTCTGGTTCTTTGTTGAAACCCCAGTCTTTCAGTGTAACTCTGGTTCTTTGTGTAACCCCAGTCTTTCAGTGTAACTCTGGTTCTTTGTTAAACCCAGTCTTTCAGTGTAACTCTGGTCCTTTGTTGAAACCCTAGTCTTTCAGTGTAACTCTTTGTTTCTTTGTTTAAACCCCAGTCTTTCAGTGTAACTCTATTCTTTTGTTGTAACACCAGTCTTTCAGTGTAACTCTGGTTCTTTGTGTAACCCCAGTCTTTCAGTGTAACTCTTTTGTCTTTGTTGTAACCCCAGTCTTTCAGTGTAACTCTTTGTCCTTTGTTGTAACCCCAGTCTTTCAGTGTAACTCTTTGTTCTTTGTTGTAACCCCAGTCTTTCAGTGTAACTCTTTTCTTTGTTGAAACCCCAGTCTTTCAGTGTAACTCTGGTTCTTTGTTGTAACCCCAGTCTTTCAGTGTAACTCTGGTTCTTTGTTGTAACCCCAGTCTTTCAGTGTAACTCTTTTCTTTGTTGAAACCCCAGTCTTTCAATGTAATTTCTTTGGTTTCTTTTTTGTTTGTGTAACCCTTTAGTCTTTTGTCATCACCTCATGTTTCTTTGTTGTAGCTTCTTGGTCCTCTAGAGTAAACGCTTTCAATGCAACCTCTGTCTTTCATGTATCTTCAGTAACTTCAGTCTTTTTGTGTAACTGCTCAGTCCCTCAGTTATTCGTTCTTTCAATGTAACCCCTTGATCTGTCGGTGTAGCTCTTATCAGTGTAACCCTTTAGTCCTCTAGTGTAACCTGTTGCCCTTAAGATTAACCTTTTTGCTACAGGATGTAACCACATGGTCTAGCATTTTCCAGCTGATACCAGTGAAGACGTCATAGTTGGTCACTAGGAACAAGGTTGTTTTCAGGAATCTGGCTTTGGCTTTTTATCTCATTGACGTTTTTGTAGTTCTCCCACAATTGACTCTATGGTTGGCCAGGGCGATGAGACAAGGAAGAACAGAAGAGATGGTTTTAAACCCTGTTTTAATCTGTGCGTAGTTGTACAGGTCTACTCTGAGATTTAAAAACAGTTATGAGGTGACAGCTAGCCCACGACATGGACTCTGTCGTCGGCGTGACTATCAACAAGATTGGATTGGATTAATATGGCATACCCTTTCGTCCTTCAGTATATAACCTTTTGGGGGCTATAAGTTGTAACTACATGCTCTACCACTGCAGTCTCCTTGTGGTGTAACCAAACCCTTGGTCTGTCTGGTGTAAGACGCCCCAAGTCAATGCACAAAGCCCACATGCTATACAAACACGGGTACGGAATAGCCTAGTGGTTAGAACATTGCGCTCGCAATCTGACGACCGAGTTCGATTCTCGTTCAAGGGGATATTTTCCCCTGGAGTTAACATCAGTGCCGACTCCACTCTCCCCAAAAGACCTTTGGATGAGACTAGAAACCGAGGCCCCGTGTGCAAAAGCACGCAGAACATCTTGCGCATACGTTAAATCCTGTTCCACTTTTCGTAAGAGTAGGCCATTGTGTGCCGGTGGGAACGGATGACAGAATTTTCAAAACCACATACACACGGGGACTAGATGTAAAAAAGCACATAAGTGCTTATTCCATTATCATCGATATAAAAGAATAAAATAAAATAAATAAATAAATAAAATAAAACACGGATGACTTTCTGTAAACGTACAAAATCTTCCAGCTCTCAACCAGACGTGGGCAAAGTGTTACCTGGCAGGTGCACACCACACCGTTTATTGCCGCTATACGTGGCTCGGCCCAACTCTTCCAAATTTATCCATGAATTATTACGTGCCAGTAAAGCTTCCAAACAACTGGCGCAAAAATATATATATATATTAAAAAACCCAAACCAACCCACCTTTCCTCACTTTGCTTATAAGAATAATGAAGCACAAAACTCACTTGGCATGTAATGTGAGTTTGTTTACTTGGTTTGGTTTTTGTTTACTGGGGGAAGGGGGATGGGGTGTTTGGTTGGCTGGTTGGTAGTTTTTGTTTGTTTTTGTGAATAAGCATGCTATGAAGTAGGCCTTCCCCCCTCCCTATCTATCTATTTATCTATCTCTAGCTTTTTTTAAAATATTTTTTTATTTGACTTTATTCATTTTTTATAGTGTTTTTTTAAAAACCCAATTTGAAAAGTGACATGTTTGAACTTTTATGGGGCATTACATCTTAATGTTACTGATTTTTTTTAAAAGGTGTTTGTTGTTAATTTTGTTTTTGTTTTTTATTCAAAACACTGTTTCAAAGTATAAAAAAGGGTATTATTTTTTGGCTTGGGTTTGATATTGATGAAATCTGATGGCATTCTCTCTCTCTCTCTCTCTCTCTCTCTCTCTCTCTCTCTCTCTCTCTCTCTCTCTCTCTCTCTTCTCCTCCTCCTCCTCCTCTCTCTCTCTCTGCGCTGTTTCCTCTCCATTTCAATCTGTCTGATTTACTTAATTACAATCAGTGTATCTGTTTTTACATTAATGTTCAGGTCAGCTGGGAATAATGTTTTTGTTGAATATATATTTATCTCTTTTTTATATAAATAACTATAACCAATATACCTTCTTTGACTTTAATGTTGGGGTCAGTTTGGGGTTATATGTTCGTTGAAATATATATATGTATGTATATATATGTATATATATATGTATGTATGTATATATATATATATATATATATATATATATATATATATATATATAATGTATTTACATTTATATATATCTTAATCATAGGTTGAGGTTTTGTTTGTTGTTGCCGTTGCCGTTGTTGGGTTTTCTGTTAGGTTGAGGTTTTGTTGTTGTTGCCGTTGCCGTTGTTGGGTTTTCTGTTGGGGGGGGGGGGGAGGGGGGTTGTTATTCTTTGTTCCCTATTTGGTGGGGTTTTTTGCTTTTAATTTTTATTTTGTTTGTCTCTTTTGTTTGATAGTCCCTAATCATGGCAAATTCGGACGAAAAAAAAGTATGTGAATGCTTATCTGTTACCCTTGAAAAATAAAGATTATTCATTCATTCATTCTCTCTCTCTCGCTCATTACTAGGATATGTGTATTGGAAAAACCTGCTCCCCCCCCCTGCGACTTGCAGTTTCTCCATCCCTTCAATATTTTTTGTTAAGTGCCTTGAGGCCGAAGTACAATAAAACTTGTCAAAGCTCCCCCCCCCCCCCCTGTCTCTCTCCCTGGGGCGGGATCGGGGTGGGGTGGGGGGGGCGGGGGGGGGGGGATAGCCTGGTGGTTAGAGTGACGCATTCGTGATCTGCTGACCCGGGTTCGATTCTCGTTCAAGAGGATTTTTTCAGTGCAGATTCCACTCTCCCCAAAAGTCTTTCGGATGAGACTATAAACCGAGTTCCCGTGTGCGAACGCACGCAGAACATCTTGCGCACACGTTAAAACCCGTTCCACTTTTCGGAAGAGTAGGCCATTGTGTGCCGGTGGGAACGGATGACAAAATTTACAAAACTGTATACACATGGGGACATAAGGATGAAAAAAAGCAAATGAGTGCTTATTCCATTTTCCACGAAATAAAAGAATAAAACAAATAAAATAAATAAAAGTAAAATTCTCTCTCTCTCACTCTCTCGGCTTTGCACACACTAAAGCAAACGAATAATCAAATAAATGTTATGCCAATAATGAATTTTAAAAGCGTTAATAAACACATGAGAAGAAATGAAAGACCCAGAGATAGAGAGAGAGAGAGAGAGAGAGGTGGATGAAAAATCAATGGGGTGTGGGTGGATGGGTAGATGGGTGCGATTGCACATAGAGATCAAAGAAGATAATATAGGCTAAAGTCGTTTAAAATGGAGTTCTTTATCCTCTTAATTTTCTTCTCTTCTTCTGATCATTATCACACGGCCATGCTTCCTCCTCCTCCTCCTCTTCTTTCTCTACCACTACCACTACTACTACTACTACTACTTCTACTACTACTACTACTACCACTACTACTACTACTACTACTACTACTACTAC
>CM054140.1:58115825-58170825 GCA_028751875.1 Rapana venosa | reverse complement strand
ACGTGAGCCAAAAGCGTGTTACCCACAGAAACTCATTCTCTATCGCCTCCTCCAAAAAACTAGCACCCAGATCACGACTCATGGTCAAATGATTGGAAGGAGATGGGAAAGATGAAGGGGAATATACTGTTTGGTGGGGATTCCAACCTCGTTTTATAGACAAGTGTGTTGCTTCTAAGCAAAACCGCGTCAAACCATGAAGGTATCATGCAAAACATTTGTCCCCTTGTCCACATTATTGGGGTGGAGGGGAGGGGGAGAGAGACAGAGAAAGAGCGAGACACAGACAGACATACACAAACATACAGACAGACAGACAGAGTGAGAGAGAGAGGGGGGGAGAGACAGAGAGAGGGAGAGACAGAGAGATAGAGAGAGAGAGAGAGAGAATTCGCAATTTCCTGACTGACTGTGTACACTGCTGTTAAAATGAAATAGATGATGATCGGTTCGATTAATGCTGTCAATCACACTATCTCTGTTGGTGGAGAGAGAGAGAGAGAGAGAGAGAGAGAGAGAGAGAGAGAGAGAGAGAGAGAGAGAGAGAGAGAGAGAGAGAGAGAGAGAGGCAGATAGACAGACAGACAGAGACAGAGAGAGTTTTCTGTGTGTGTTTGCTTTGATTTTGCTGGAGTTTTTTTCACCCAAAAATTGATGAGCTGTTCCATTAAGCCTGTCACTCATACTATAATAATTTATTGATGCAGAGAGTTCTGTGTTTGTTTGCTTTAGTTTTGTTTGCGTTTATTTTGTCCTTCTATTTACAGACTCTCTCTCTCTCTCTCTCTCTCTCTCTCTCTCTCTCTCTCTCTCTCTCTCTCTCTCTCTCTCTCTCTCTCTCTCTCTCTCTGTGAGTGTGAGTGTGTGTGCGTTGTTGTTGTCTTCGATTTTACGTCTGTTCACTCTCAGTGATATTAGACGAGTGTGTGTCTGTGTGTGTGTGTTTGTGTGCGCGCGCGCGCGCGTGTGTATGTATGAGTGTGTGTGCACGCGCGCGCGCGTGTGTGTGTTTGTGTGTATCTATATACGCATGTATGCATGCGTGCGTGTATACCCATCTGTCCCTGTGTAACGAGGAAAATAAAATAAAGCAAGAAAAACAAGAGGAGGAGGAGAATAAAAGGGGTAGGGGAGAAGAAATTCATGGTGGTGGTGATGCTGCTGCTGATGGTGGTGTGGTGGTGATGCTGATGATGATGGTGGTGGTGGTGGTGGTGATGCTGATGATGATGGTGGTGGTGATGCTGATGCTGATGGTGGTGGTGGTGATGCTGATGATGATGGTGGTGGTGGTGGTGGTGATGCTGATGATGATGGTGGTGGTGGTGGTGATGCTGATGCTGATGATGGTGGTGGTGATGATGATGGTGGTAGTGGTGGTGATGCTGCTGATGGTGATGCTGATGATGATGGTGGTGGTGGTGGTGATGCTGCTGCTGATGGTGGTGGTGGTGGTGATGCTGATGATGATGGTGGTGGTGGTGGTGATGCTGATGATGATGGTGGTGGTGGTGGTGATGCTGATGCTGATGGTGGTGGTGGTGGTGGTGGTGATGCTGATGATGATGGTGGTGGTGGTGGTGGTGGTGGTGGTGGTGATGCTGATGATGGTGGTGATGATAATGATGGTGGTGGTGATGGTGGTGGTGATGCTGATGATGGTGTGGTGGATGATGATGGTGGTGGTGATGCTGATGATGGTGGTGATGATGATGGTGGTGGTGGTGGTGATGCTGACGATGGTGGTGGTGATGATGATGGTGGTGATGCTGATGATGATGGTGGTGGTGGTGGTGATGCTGCTGCTGATGGTGATGCTGATGGTGGTGGTGATGCTGATGATGGTGGTGATGATGATGGTGGTGGTGGTAGTGGTGATGCTGATGATGGTGGTGGTGATGATGGTGGTGGTGGTGGTGATGGTGATGGTGGTGATGCTGATGGTGGTGGTGATGATGATGATGATGATGGTGATGATGATGATGACGACGACGATGATGGTTACTGTTGTTTAAACAAAGAGAACGTCTCCCTCTCCTGGAATGCCAAGGGGCTCTTTCAGTATAAACAGCACTCCCACCTTCTGAAAATGACGCGCTAGAAATTTCCCCCTTTTCTATCACTCTCTTTGTTTCTGTATTTCTCCTTAACTTTCTGCCCTTTCTCTGCATTGCTTTTTTTCGAGCCTTCCCAGTCCAGTTCTCCTGCCTTTTTTTGTTTTTTTTTAAAAAGCAAACCTGACATTTTATTTCCTGGTTATTTGTCAAATGGACTTTTGATGAGCTGTCGGAATGTGTTGGCTGAGGCCAGCGGGCAGACCTCCTGCAGAGTCACAAGAATTACGCACTGCAGAAGAGGAAGAACAAAGAAGGAGATACGGATGAGGAGGAGGAGGAGGAGGAGGATAACTACAACAACTACGACGACGATGATGATGGTGATGACGACAACAAACACAACAAAAATGGCGATGGTGAAACAGGAAAAAAGACAAACCTTTCAGGAAAAAGGCTTAATAATAATGATAATAATAACATATATTATTATTATTATAAGAATAAGAATAAATGGAATTTATAAAGCGCTATATCTTGCAAAAACACATCAAAGCACATGACTTGCATTTTTTTTTAAAATTGATAAGGGGGAGATAATAATTAATACTAAGAAGAAGAAGAAAAAAAACCACAGAACAGAAAGCGAAGATTGATAACAAGATCATTAATAACGGCGACAACAATAATGATTTACCCAACACGGCATCTAAACAACGCTGGCAGCAGAAATTAAAAACTGGGCGATCGATCAATCATTTTTCCGATAATAATGACCAGCACGAACGGTGTTGACTTTTGTCAGATCTGCTAATGGGGTATCTGGCCTTAGGGAAGAGGGTACAAATGCACCCGAACCTGCTGCCATCCAAACCTCACGAGAACACTTAACGCATTGCACGCGCGTGCAGTCGTGCGCGCGCACACACACACACACTCTCGCACCCAAAACCGCATGCACACGCATGCATGCACGCACGCACGCACGCGCGCACATACACACATCACCAACAATAATACGTACACATACAGACATACACACAGACATACAGACACACACAGAGACACACATACACACAAACATATAGGCAACACACAAACAAAACACACACACACACACGCACGCACACACGCACACACACACACACACACACACACACACACACACACACACACACACACACACACACACACACACACACGTCTAATATCATTTTTCGATGGAAGGACGTCAAACTGAAGAACTAACTAACACACAAGCAACACACACACACACAAACGCGCGTGCACGCACGCACCACACACGCGCATGCACGCACAAACACACACTCTTTAGCAACACCTGACTGGGGTTTCACATTAGCAAAGAAATAAAAGTGATGAGTTGCGTGGTTTGCGTTGTTCGGGATTCCAAATGATGTTTACCAGCCTCTCCTGATAAGAGGTGCGTTCGCTTCTGTCTATCTCTCTGATACTCTCTCTTTGATTCTCTCTCTCTCTCTGATTCTCTCTCTCTCTCTCTCTCTCTCTCTCTCTCTCTCTCTCTCTCTCTCTCTCTCTCTCTCTCTTTCTCATTCTCTTTCTCTCTTTCTCACTCTCTCTCTCTGATTCTCTCTCTTTCTCTCTGATTCTCTCTCTCTCTCTCTCTCTCTCTCTCTCTCTCTCTCTCTCTCTCTCTCTCTGATGATTCTCTCGCGGCTGACGTCTCTGTTACAATAAAGAAAGAAGGGAGAGAGGGAGGAATGGAGGTAGAGAGAGAGGAGAAATAAGAAAGAAAGAAAGAAAGAAAGAAAGTGAGAGAGAGAGAGAGAGAGAGAGAGAGAGAGAGAGAGAGAGAGAAATGCTGACTCTAACTGGAGCTAAAACTGCCATCGACTTTTACAGTCAATTCAGCAGCAGGACACATCCATCCAGAAGTCCATAAGAATTTGTGACTTTTACTGTCTTCGGTCGTCTCCCTTCTTCCCCTCAATACCAAATGCCCTCGTTTTCTAAACAATATATTCTTTATTCATATTTTAAGTCCGACATTTTGCGTAATGTTTCTGGCGCAAAGTTGAGTTGCTGAGATGGGTTTTGATTTCAGAAACAGTTGTTTTTTTTAAATTATGACATCATCAGTGTACCAACGTAAAACGATTTCAACAAAAACAGGCAGGCCCTTAGTTAGATGCCATAATTAGGTTATAGTTTTAGATGAGTCAGTGACTGATCCATTTGCTACAATAGAATTCACTAGAGAACTACGTAATCCAAGATCTCGTACAGTACAAAATGCCGTAGTGATAAAACTTATCATAATAATATAATCAGTGATTCGTGATTGAACCTAGTAAAATGCTCATGAATTCCCCCTTAGCATCATTGTTGTCATAGCTTGCCAACACCACTGTAAACCTGAGAGAGAGATAGAGAGAGAGAGAGAGAGAGAGAGGAGAGAGAGAGAGAGAGAGAGAGAAAGAGAGAGAGAGTAATTAAAGTTTATTCAAAAGGCCATTGCCCCTCCTGAAGGAATAGTGAACAAACTATAGTTTAAACTACTAACGTTAACTTACTAACAATTCAATCTTGTGTAATTCATTGTACAATCTTTAAAGAACACAAGCGGACAAAATGGTGTTAGCTTGAGTTCTATCTATCTATCTATCTATCTGTCCCGGAGTCTGACGACCGTGGGGGCACCCTCAAAGACTCAACAACCAGTTCCCTCCATTCCTCTCTCTGTTCTGCCTTTCTTAGGGTTTTGTTGAGTTCTAGGCCTGTCCATTCACTGATGTTATCCTCCCAGCTCTTCCTTGGTCTGCCTCTTCTTCTTCCTCCTTGGACAGTGCCTTGCAAAACTGTCTTTGTAATTCCTTGGGATCTTGTGACATGTCCATACCACTTAAGTTTACGCTTTTTCACGATCGTTAGAAGGTTCTCATAGGGTCCAATGGTTTGCTGGATTCTGTTATGCACGCTTTCGTTGCTTATGTGGTCTTTGTAGGAGATGCCAAGGAGTCTCCGAAAGCATCTCATCTCCACTGCCTGTACTCTTCTCTCCAAATCTGCAGTCAGGGTCCATGATTCACAGGCATACAGAAATATGGATATGACAAGGGAGCGCATTAGTCTGATCTTGGAGATAAGTGAGATATTCTTATCTCTCCAGATGGTGTTTAGTTTTGACAAAGCTGTTATTGTCTGTGCAGTCCTGCATACTACTTCTGGCTTGGATCCCTGGTCGGATACAATGGCTCCCAGGTACTTGAGTTACTCTATGAAATTTCAATTTGTCACAACTTCAATGCCCAATGCTGAAAAAAGAAAGACTATCATGTACACAGTGTGTCACACCAGACAACGACCAATTGTGTGTGAGGAGAGAGAGAGAGAGAGAGAGAGGAGAGAGAGAGAGAGAGAGAGAGAGAGGGAGAGGGTGGTTACAGAGGCCAAAAGACGATGACAGATAGAGATTGCAGTCAGAGAGAGCCAGACAGATAGACATCAAGCCAAAAAGACAGAGTAAATATCTTGCCCAGATTGTAAATACAGATTTCAGCAGTTGTAAATTCGGATACTCAACAACGTCTCATCTCAGGAAATCTACGATCAAATAAACACACACAATAATTTCTTGTCGCGCGCGCGCGCGTGTGTGTGTGTGTGTGTGTATGTGTGTGTGTGTGTGTGTGTGTGTGTACGCGTGCGCGTGTGTGTGCGTGCGTGCGTATGTGTGCGTGTGTGTGTGTAAGACAGCCCACGTACAAACAGACATATACACCAGGTGGATTTTATAACAAGGTTTACACAGCAGAGGGAGGGGGGGGGGAAGAGGTTCCAGCCAAAAAAACAAGAAGCAAGCTGACTATACCACAGCGCTGCTTTAGGAGTCTGAAATAAAAAGTCACTGGTGGATCCTTTCTTTTTCATGACTGTGCTGATCATGAACACAAAAGCACGTACTCGTGGGTGTATGTATCACATGTATGTCAACCCATACACGGACACACTGGCACACACACACACACCACACACACACAATCTATCTCTCTCAAGTGCACACACCTACATATTCATACACACTTCTGTGTACACACACACACGTTTGTGTGTGTAAGGGGGGGGGGGGGTGTCTATTTTTTGTTTTTGTTTTTTTGGTTTGGGTTTTTTGCTGTTTGTTTCTTTTATGGTGGATATATTTTCTTTGCTGTTTGTTTCTTTTATGGTGGATATATTTTCAGAAGAATTTTTCTTTGTTTGATTTGTATGGTTTAACATTGTTCAAGGGCTTTTTTGTTTGTTGTTTTTTTTATATAAAAAAATTCTATGTATGCATATATTATTGTTTTCTCTAGAATGATTTGTATGCTTTATCACTGATTAGGTTTTTATTCCATTAAATAGATGGTTTGATGGGGGGAAAAAAGCAAATGCACTGCTTATTCAATGTACCATCTGAAAATGAAAGTTTGACTTTGACTTTGACTCACACACACACACACACACACACACACACACACACACACACACACACACACACGCGCGCGCGAGTGACAGAGGCAAACAGGACAGCAATGGCAGTTAGGTTATCATTATCGCTAAGGGAATAAGAGTGTGGGTTGTTCAAAATGCGGGCAAGTCATCTTTATCTCTCCTGTAAATCTCCGATCATGTCAACAGATCTTCCCAGTATCTAAACAGGGCTAGCTGGCCCTGACTGTCATCGTCTGTCTTCAAACCCTTATCTTCTGCGGACTGGAGAGAGAGAGAGAGAGAGAGAGAGAGAGAGAGAGAGAGAGAGAGAGAAGAGAGAGAAGAGAGAGAAGAGAGAGAGAGAGAGAGAGAGAGAGAGGGGAGAAGAGAGAGAACTCGAACTCGAAAGATGTATTCACAAAAAGGCCATTGGCCCATACATGGAGGGAGGAGAGAGAGAGAGAGAGAGAGAGAGAAGAGAGAGAGAGAGAGAGAGAAACCGACAGACAGACAGGAACAAAGAGACAGATGCAGATACAGAGACAGTGTGTGTGTGTGTGTGTGTTGTGTGTGTGTGTGTGTGTGTGTGTGTGTGTGTGTGCGTGCATGCCTGTGTGCGTGCGTGTGTAAATGTGTATGTGTGCCCGTGAGCGTGCGTGTGTGTGTGTGGTGCGTGCGTGCGTGCGTGCGTGTGTATGTGTGTGTGTGTGTATATGTGTGTGTGTGTGTGACAAGAAAAAGTAATGAAGAAACTTGAGGTATGGTAGGAGAAGGGAAAGGTGAGGAGGAGAATGAAGAGGAAGAGGAGAAGAAGAAGGAGGAGGAGGACGAGGTAGAGAATGAGGAGGAGGAGGAGGAGGAGAATGAGGAGGAGGAAGAGGAGGAGGAGGAGGAAGAGGAGAAGAAGAAGAAGGCGAATTCTGAAGAAGAAAAAGAAGAAGAAGAAGAAGGAAGAAGAAGAAAGCAAAGAAGAAGGCGAATTCTGAAGAAGAAGAAGAAGAAGAAGAAAGCAAAGAAGAAGAAGAAGAAGAAAGAAAATTCTAAATGTTATTAAAAGGGGAAACATGCTTGAGTAAATTGCAACTTCAATAAATAGAAAGGTATTTTCTGATTTACGAATAAAATGTGACGAAACCCAGATGGAAAGATGGTTTAGTGGGTTAGTAGATGTGTGGGTGGGTGGATGGATGGATAGATGGATGGATGGATGGATGGATGGATTGTTGTCAACTTGCTTTTTTGTTTGACTGACGCGTGATCAACCCACTGGTTGACCGACAAACGGTTTCAGTGACTGATTGATTAAGTCAAATGATTAACAGAATAGGCCTATACATCCAAAGTATGTGACACAGAGACACAGGCAACGCAAAGAGATTTGATAAAATAAACCTCTACCCATCTCTTTTTTTTCTCTCTTTCATGAAAATGCACGAGCACGCACGCACGCACATACACACACACGCACGCACGCACACCACCACCACCACCACTGCCACCACTAGAACTCTACCACCACCACTACTTCCATATTCACCAACCACCACCACCGCCAACACCAACAAGGCCATCACAACCATCACGAGACAACCACCATCCCCACCAGAACAAATGCCACCATTATTACCACAAGAACCACCACAACACACACAAACACACACACACGCGCGCGCGCGCACACACACACACTTACACCCCCACCACCATCACCACCTTAATTACCCCCATACCGACAAGAACAATAACAAAACAATACTACCACCACCACGACATCAACTAACCCCGCGCGAGCGTACACTCACACCCCCTTCACCATCACCACCGTAATTACCCCTTCCCCCCAACGACAACAACAACAAGAAAACAATACCACGACCACCATATCAACTAACCCTATCACTCCGACAAGAAACACACACACACACACACACACACACACACACACACACACACACCCCACACACACACACACACACACACACACACACACACACACACACACAATTACCACCACCACGATACACTCTACACACCACCACGACACACCACACTACCACCACCACCGTCAACCCACAACAACACACACACCACCACCACCACCTCACAACACCACCACACCACACACCCACATACATTCTCAAACACATTTAAGTATCGCAACTACGAGAAGAGTTAATACACTATATTTTAGAATAAAATTAAATGCATTTATAACAAAATTTTGTAAAAATGTCAGATGCCTCTGTGGGGAACATATTTCCAACACTCACAACATATTTGCGTGTCCAATTGTAAAACCTTTCTTACCCACATTTTGTGAGCAGTCTGTGGAAACTGCACTTAAAAATCCAAAATTAGCCTTTGCCATCGTTAAATGTCTAGTGCACAGCCCATTAGAGTATTTGTTGTAGTTACTTTATAGTTATTTCATGTTAACAATTTGTTGAATTTAAATTTTTACTCATGTTTAAGATCCCCCCCCCCCCCCCCGCCCTTTTAATTGCATGAAAATACCAACACACATGTTACCTAATCAGTCTTTTCTCTTTCCATTCCCTTCTCTGTTTTGAGCGCTTTGATTTGTTGCTTTACAAGATTCAGCGCTATATAAATTCCATTATTATTATTATTATTATTCTGTTTTAACTTCCTCTTCACTTTCCACATCCCTCGTCTAATATCACTAAGAGTGAACAGACGTTAAATTGAAGACAACAACAACAACCCACATACATCACCACCACCTCACACACCCACACCAACACCACCCACCACACACTACACCAACTCCACCACACAACATCCACCTACTCACCTTCACCAGCGCCAGCGGACTCCTGGAAAGCAGGCAGAAGCCCACATCCCCAGCAACACCCCCCTCCTCCTCATCCTCCTCGAAGGCCTTGTTGAGGTTGGGAGTCACCTCGATCCTCTTGACGTTCTTCAAAGACGTCTTCACGACCTGTGCCTTGGGAGACACCGACACGCGGCGATGCTTCATCCTCACCATGACCTCCCTCAACCACTTCCAAGAGGCCAGCTTGCCTGGGTGGGTAGTAGGGTAGAAGCGCGGGTGGGTAGGTGCGTGGGTGGGTTGGTTGGGTGGGTGGGTGGGTGGACAAGGAGGTTGATGGCTCTTTAGGGTGGGGGGTCTGGTTTCGGGGTGGGAGGTGGGAGGAAGGAAGGATGAAGTCTTTGCTCTTTTTGGAGAGGTGTTCGTAAGCATGGGAGGCTGGTTTGAGGGGGAGGAGAGGAGGATGAAGTCTTTGTCTTTTTTTAGAGAGAGGTATTCGTAGGTCTCTCAAGATCTGTGAAGGTTAAGGTGGGGTGGGGGGGAGGTCTTGTTTAAGTTCTGTGATAGAGTTTTGGACCAAAAAAATAGAGTGTCTTTCAATTCTTTAGCACTCTAATGTCACGGGGTTTTTTTTTTTTAGTGATTTTTGTTCTTCTGAAGGAACAGATTCTGGCTTTTTTTCCTTTCTAAAGAAACGGATTCGTGATTATCTGTGGCTGTAGAGGTAGCCCATGACCTGTCACTACATCAAGCCTCCCGCCTTGCTGCAGACAACGTCTGTGTCTCCCCGCGACGCCGAAAGGCACCAGCGGCAGATGAAAGAAAGAAGAAGTAGAGGTAGAAGTCGTGGTGATGATGATGAAAAGATGATGCACGCTTTTGTCCTTCCCTACACTGGTTTCAGCGTCACAACTTTTTCACAGATGAGGAAATTTTATTCCTTGCTCTCATCCTCACCCTGATTGTCAGTCAGTATTTTTCCTTTGGTGTCCCTCGGGTTGTTTTCGTCAGTCAGTTTCACATAGTCCAGCTTCGCTCTCCTGCCCTCTTGTTTGTTGCTAGTCACATCTTCTTCGTTGATATTTCTGGTAGAATACTGCATGAGAGGTGTAAACACACACATGTAAGCATGCTCTGTATTATAGAAAAGATTTTGTTTTAAAAGTCAGCAAAGATAATAATATTACAACGATTTCGCAAAGAAAACTTTTTTTTAATCCTAAAATTTAAACTTTAAAAAAAAAGACATTACTGCCTGAATGAAACTAAATCACAGCTCATCTTCCATTTTTCTATGGATAATTTCATTGATAAAAAAATTCATACTGATGGCATACTATTAAGTCAATCTTTCTTTCCACAAGAAACTTGAGGCTGGTCTAATAAATACCAATTTCATGCTTCTAGGACGTTTTGAAATTCATATTTATGACTCTTCTAGTTCATCTCTCCCCTATTTTGAATAAAGTTGCTAGCTAGATCCATTTCTATAAAGCTTTTCATCGTAGGTTTCGGATTTCATTTTTTCTTAGAGGGGTATTCCTGTGTGTGAAACAATCCACACATGCTACAATACCTCTACCAAGACACCCACCTGGCAAAAAACCTGACCCACTCATTACATACTTACTCCACACGCTGGTGAACCCTCTGGCACAGTCTGTATAATTTCTTGTTTCTGCAACTCACCAAACGCTGGCATACATTCAGGAACTCAAACCTGCTTATTTGGATCTTCTGCATGCAAAAAAAATCAAGGTCAGGTAGGTATACACTTCAGTTGACAAAAGATTTCATTTTTTTTAAAAATCTCCATCCTTAATCCATTACGGCGCCGAGGTCATTCGAACCTGAAATTCCTAACTGGTGGGTCACGCGGATTTAAAGCCAAGTCCGCTTGGCTACAACTCCCATCTGTCTGCTATATTGTGTTCGTTGGGCAAAAAGTCTCTGTTGCAGCACACCAGTCACTTCATTCAGCTACACGGAAAAGCTTCTTGCTTAATGAGTTACATGTCGTTCTTAGCCGCTTCAAAAGCGAAACAGCCTTTTGGCCACTTACTTTCATGACTCAGACAAATATCTGACCTAATGACTTAATAACATGCAAAAATTGTTTTTAGCTACCTCAGCTGTGAAACAGTATATAGACTTCATGACTTTTGTTCTGAACAAACTCAAAACTATTTTGCTAATGGAAAACCCTGACTTCTTGCCACAAAAACGCTTTTTTTCATCGAATTCACTTAAAAACAAAGCAAACAAAATCGAAAACATCCTGTCTCGATTATCATTATTAACCAATCATGATTACTCTCCTCCTCTCTGTGTGACCGTACATACAAACCCGCTTGTTCAATAAACCAAACAAAAATGAAAAACAAACCAAAAATAATAAAAATAAAAACTAATCCGACCTGCAAAACAAACCATGTTTAATTTCTTTCTTTCTTTACGAAAATCAGCGTACCAAAAAAACATCACTTAATTGCTCTTTAAAACCTCCAAAATAGCGTTGTAAACGAAGAAGAAAAATAAACGGAAGATGAATAGACTGCTAATGAGAATGTTTTGAAAAATAAATGTTTACCTAGAGACCGCCCGTGTTATCACAGCAAACACCAGTTAGAAGCTGCCCACCCCCCAAAAAAACTGGAAAAGCAAGCGCGCCACTGAAGTGACAGCGATTTGCCGTGCTCCATTTGCTTGACGACACAACCATCTGGAGTGAGGGTGTGGTGTTTTTCTTTTCTTTTTTTTACCCAGTGTTGGTCCCACCCTCTAAATATTCATTCTGCGCCAACGCCACTAGTCCTTGACGTAACTCATTGTTCTTTCTTTCCGAGTCCCTTCTCTCTCCTCCCTTCCACTCCCTCCTGCCTAGCCTTTCATTTCTCCCCCATCCGATCGATTGTTGCTCCCCCCCACTTGCAATAGTGTATGCTTACTGATTGATCTGCTGGTGATGCGCGGTAAAGAGCAAGTGTTTGATCTGCCTATAAACATTTGGAGATCGATGTGTGTTCAGTGACGTGCTCTCTCTCTCTCTCTCTCTCTCTCTCTCTCTCTCTCTCTCTCTCTTCTCTCTCTCTCTCTCTCTCTCATTGCAAGTATTCTTATTGGTATTATAATTATTGTTGTTCCTATAGGGCTGATGTAAAAAAAAAAAAGTTTTTAAAAAAACTGCTAAGCTTATTTTACCACCCTCGAGAAATCTCTCTCTCTCTCTCTCTCTCTCTCTCTCTCTCTCTCTCTCTCTCTCTCTCTCTCTCTCTCTCTCTTACTTTCGTCTCATTGTCGCGCTTGCTTTCCAGTCTTCATACAAAATATTCTGAAGCGAGCATAAGCACAGGAATAGAGGCACCATCGTCACCCACTCCTAGCCCTCTTGATAAACAGAGGAGCCATTTACTGGCAGCCCAGTGAGCACCAGCCACAGAAAACGGAACAACCGTTACAGTTAAAAACTAACCATCCGAAAAGAAACACACGAACTATTATCCATCTGTAACCAAACTAACTAAAACAAATGTGTGTGTATGTGTGTGTGTGTCTGTGTGTGTGTGTGTGTGTGTGTGTGAGAGAGAGAGAGAGAGAGAGAGAGAGAGAGAGAGAGAGAGGAGAGAGAGAGAGAGAGAGAGAGAGAGAGAGAGAAAAGAAAATACAAAACCACAAAAACAGCATTACCAGGCTGCCATCAACCACCTGAAAGAATAAAAGATCACCATCGTCTACCATTAATCCACTATGACTGTAAAGGAGGCATCAGAAGTATTATTGTGGCCAAATATCAATCCATCAAAACAAAACTTGGGATCGAAACATTATGGTCAAACATTAACCATCTAAAAAAACACACCAACTTAACCGTTTTGGTCAAACAGTAATAAACTACAGGAAATGCGGGAACTACTATTGCCCACGCACGATCAATCATCACACTCAAAAAATAAGGAAGAAACCAATAGTGCCCTCTATAAAACACTGTAAAGGAAACAAAGGAACCATTATCGCCCACTGTCAACATTCTAACAAAAAAAATATGGGGGTGGGGAGGGAAGAAGCCATTCTTGCCTGCTACTCTCATTTCAAAGTACAAAACAGAATCAGTGTTACGCTTATAAAGTTATGTATGGAATAAGCACTCATGTGCTTTTTTGCATCCAGTCCCCGTGTGTAAGCGGTATGTACAGGAAGCAAGAAATGTTACTATCCAGCTTGACCTAAAAAGTAAACCCTAATCGTCCATCTGAAGCAAGTGTGTGTGTATGTATGTGTGCGTGTGTGTGTATGTGTGTGTATGTATGTATGTGTGTGTGTGTTTGTGCGTGTGTGTGTGTGTTCAAATTCATTTAACGTCTTTTCACAGTTGTGATATTAGACGGGGGGGGGGGGGGGGGGGGGGGGGGGGGGGGGAGGGGGTGGGGTAGGTGTCAAGGGAGGAGGGTATGTTGGTACTGTCAGGAGAAGGAATTTCAGGGGATCAATGCATGGAAATGATAAAAGGTAAAAATAAAAAAATATAGAAAAACAACAACCAAAATTATAGAAAAAAACAAAAACAACACCGTTACTTACTAACCTATTGAACTACAATAATCAACAGGAAAATGCAATCCTAACAATTTCTAATAAAATCAGTAATTCCAATAAAAAATGTAAATAAAATTTCAACTACTGAATTTCACGTGAAAAAATCCCCAACCTATCTTAATGTGTGTAACCCCCTCCCCTTCCCTCAAAAGAAACCCAAGAAGCAACCCCCCCCCCCCCACCCCACCCACCCCACCCCCTGGAAGAAAGAAGCTCAACCCTTAAAACAAGAGCCAGAAACACCCAACAACAGCCAAAAACCCAATTACAACCACAATATCTCTAGCCCCCTCCTATGACACAAACAAAATAAACAATAGGAATGCAACAACTGAGGATAATGATTTTTTTTTTAAATCTAACAAGCTCGAAAAATAATTTCTGGACTAGAGCGTCTTTAAAGTCCAAAGCAATCATAATAACAAACCAACTGGACTATGCATAAGCGATCTAAAAAAGTCGTACATAAGTGACAGACTGCTAAATATTGCTGATGGAGAGGATGCCATCAAAACGGGAATGTGCCCCTTTAAACTGCCACATGTTAATATATGATCTGCTGTTATATTATTACCGCATATGCAAAAGGCATTTCCAGCATATTTTGTCTTGAAGCAATTCAGTTTCCATCTACAAGCTAAGGAAACAATCTGCTTTGAACAGTATACATCATGTTCTCGTATTTTGACGAAAGACTCAAATTTGCGTACTTCTTTGTGTGCATCTAGACAACCAAGTCTCCTTTCCTCACACTGAAATAACTTTTGTTGTGATTTTATTACAATATGATAACACTCTTGCAATGAAAAGGGGAGTACTACTTGTGTCACTTCTGATAAACCCTTCGCTCCTTTTTTTTGCAAGAATGTCAACTTTTTCATTGTAGTAAAAACCACTGTGCGATGGAATCCAACAGAAAGTTATTTCTGAGCCGTTTAATGATAAAAGATGAATCAAATGGCATATTTCGATGACGACTTCAGATCTAACATTTGTTCCCAAAGAATTAATTGCATAAATTACTGATTTGGAGTCTGCACAAAAAAGTATTTGAAAGATTGTTTTAGGAAAACTGGTGAGAAAATTGAGGGCCATCAATATTGCGATTAGTTCTGCTGAAAATATTGATATACCTTCTCCAAGATGAAAGTGGTTTTCAGTTTTTAGATCTGGTATGATATAAGCAGCACCAGCCTTATTATATAATACTGAACCATCTGTGTATACTTTTAAGTGATTAGGATATTTTTCTTCCAAGTGAATTTTGGCATGAGAAGATACTAAATTGATGTTGTCCTTTTTCGCTAGATCAATATAATTGATGTCAAACCTTGCTCGTTTGAGTTCCCAGAATGGAATAGGGGGTAATACATCCCGTTGTGCTACATTTTCTGTTGGCTCCAACCCAGCGTTTGTAAAAATGTTTGATGTGTATGTTCTCAATGTAGTTTGTGATGATATAGATTTAGCTCTCTTTGGAAAATCGGTGTCAGACTTGAGATTAACCACTGATTTCAAACCGTTTTGTGTGTGTGTATGTGTGTGTGTGTGTGTGTGTATGTGTGTGCGTGCGTGTGTGTATCGTTCCTCGGCTACAGTTCTGCGGTTCACATATGGAAAGATTTTTGGTATGCGACCGTACCCGCCCCGCCCCGCCCCTCCCCCCATTGAGGTAGCCGCATTCCAACTTCGGAGCTGGTGTCTAAACACTACACGTCTGTGCATGTGGTTGTTGTTGTTTATATGTTGTCATCCGTTCCTTCTGGCACGAAATGGCCTACTCTTCCGAACGGCGGAAAAGGCTCTGAACGTGTGCGCAAGATGTTCTGCATTCGTACACACGGCCTCAGTTTATAGTCTCATCCGAAGGGTTTAACATTCAGTTCGATTTTTCTCGTCATACTGGGAAAAGAAGGGCAAAGCTAGGAATCGAACCCAGAACCTCACGGTTTACTTATTAGGCAGGTGAATGTCTTAACCGTCCTGCCACCTTCCTTCTTTAAAGCAAGTATATAAACCATTCTCCTTCACTGCTGACTGCCCCAAGCAAACACAGTAACCCCTATAACCCTCTGTTAGGCCCTTGCATGACTGTAGATAAGCCTATGGCGACTTGACACTTGGTATGACACATGCTGTGGATTATTCTGAAGAACCAAAAAAAAGACAGTGTTTAAAAAACAACAACCATATCACATGCGCACACACACATTTAACATCGCATGCAGTCAAGGAGCATAACCATGAAAATTTGCTCCAACTGATAGTGCCCATTCCTAATATACTCAAAAATCAGCAGAGCACAACTTTGTTTCATAAAAAAACAGGAAGGGGGGGGGGGGGGGGGGGGGGGAGAGAATTCGCTTCATGTTCACAATCTCAACGGACAATAATGTTAATTGCTTTGATCTTACATAAGCCCTTTAAGAAAAGCATAAGTGAAAAATCATTTGCTACTTACAAAGGACAAATTAAATGCTTTACAACGAAGCACAAAACCAGTTTTCGCTCATTATTAATTCTGTTAACTGGGCACATGACAGGACAAAGGGTGAATAATTATAACTACATCACGTGACAGGACAAAGGGCGAATAATTATAACTACATCACGTGACAGGACAAAGGGTGAATAATTATAACTACGTCACATGACAGGACAAAGGGCGAATAGTTATAACTACATCACGTGACAGGACAAAGGGCGAATAGTTATAACTACATCACATGACAGGACAAAGGGCGAATAATTATAACTACATCACATGACAGGACAAAGGGCGAATAATTATAACTACATCACATGACAAAGGGCGAATAATTATAACTACATCACATGACAAAGGGCGAATAATTATAACTACATCACATGACAGGACAAAGGGTGAATAATTATAACTACCTCACAGGACAGGACAAAGGGTGAATAATTATAACTACATCACAGGACAGGACAAAGGGTGAATAATTATAACTACATGACAGGACAAAGCGTGAATAATTATAACTACATCACAGGACAGGACAAAGGGTGAATGATTATAACTACATCACATGACAGGACAAAGCGTGAGTAATTATAACTACATCACAGGACAGGACAAAGCGTGAATAATTATAACTACATCACATGACAGGACAAAGGGCGAATAATTATAATACATCACATGACAAAGGGTGAATAATTATAACTACATCACATGACAAAGGGCGAATAATTATAACTACATCACATGACAACGGGCGAATAATTATAACTACATCACATGACAGGACAAAGGGTGAATAATTATAACTACCTCACAGGACAGGACAAAGGGTGAATAATTTTAACTACCTCACAGGACAGGACAAAGGGTGAATAATTATAACTACATCACATGACAGGACAAATGGTGAATAATTATAACTACCTCACAGGACAGGACAAAGCGTGAATAATGATAACTACATCTTTTTTTTTCCTTCCTGGCTCGAGCTCCGAGATTCACAATGGTAAGATACTTGCGTATGCCACCGCCCCCCCCCCACCCCCACACACATACCATGTAGGAAGCAACTATAAATATAACGGTATCATAGACAGAGTTTTTGCAATACCTTGAACATAAACAACAGGTAGTTCTGTTCTTAAAGGAACAAAGAAGAAGAAATAATGAGGACAATATTTACGTTATCTTGTTAGGCAATAGTCTGATTGTTTTCCTTTACTTTTTTTTTTTTTGGTTACCTGTCGCGGTCTGTCACTTTTCAACACAGACAAAATATACATTGCCATCTAAAAGGAAGTTATGTTCCTCCAAAGCGTTTTTCTCAACAACGATACAAAAAAAGTCACAACAACGTCTTTTTCTAAGTCAGTGACAAAACAGAAGTCAAAACTGTAAGACGTATGCTGCATACTTTATAATTCTGTCATAAGAGCATCAGAAAAAATGACCCCAAAAAATAATGAACAATGATTGCTTTAACCCATTTTCAAGCTGCTTAACGCCTTCCACAATCCAACATTGTGATGTGTGCTAATGAATTATTTGTACTAAATAAATGGTACGCTGCAAGTTGGGAAAATATAGACATTGTAAAAACTCAAAACCCAAAAAAACCCAAAACCGCCACCACCACCAAAAAACCATAACAATATCCCCCCCCCCCACCACCACCACCAAAAAAAGACAACACCAACACACACAACAAAACCAACAACACCCAAAAAACAAAAAGTTCACTTCCATTCCAGTATCGTTAACTACTTCACAGAGCTTCGAAGAATCATAAAAGATGCACACAAACATGTCCTTATTGTTTTGACCACCCGTTTAAGACGTTTCCTGTCATAACAGATATTAGTTTTTGACATGTCAGTTAAAACAAAATCTGGATTATTAAAGGAGAAGGTAAATGGAGCAATACTTTGACACAAAATAACTTTTCAGCAACTTTTACAAACTTACTTTTGGGATTTTCATATCAGCATTAATTTCACATTTCATCACAACTTAAGCACGTTCAGAAAAAAAGACCAATGTTTTCTTTTCCTGTATTCAGAAGCAAATGTTTCGAATCTTCCCCATGTTTATTGCGAGCGGTAGGGCTGATATCACGTGACACCGTGCAGCAATGTGTACTACTAAAAAATAATATAAAAAACCACCCCACCCCTATTTCTCTTTTTCCCCCACCATCAAAACAGCCCAGACAGTATCTTGTTTAAAAAAAAAATAACAAAGAAAAACAGCCTCTCAGTAAGGACTTTGTTTTAAAACGCAGCTATAGCATAGACAAATAAGTTTGTTCACTGAATATATGCATAATAGGTTACCACATTTAACTACTCACAGAGACTGACCTACCTTAAAAAAAAAGTAGAAAGAAAAACATAACTATTATCATATTTGCATAATGAAAAGACAAAACTATTCACTTTCGAGGAATATGTAAAAAGGGAAATACAACTAATAATTATTCTATCACCTCAGACAAACATACTCACGAAGACTTCCACTGTCTCAAAGGAATGTAGAAAGCGGAACACAGCCGACATTGTTAATGCCTTAAAGACCAGATACCAACCATGTCAACAGAAAACCCCACCAAAGTACAGAATGAAACTATCGTCTTGTGTCAACAAACTTTAACCCCATTGCACATTAAAACGGAGACTTCCATGAACGTCTGAAGACACCTGTACTCTTTTGTACTACAACCTCTCTCTTCATTCTGTTAAAACATCCACTCTTACTGTTCACTCTCTTACTGCTCTAAACACCCCCTCTCCCTCCGCCATCCCTCCCTCCCTCCCCCCCCCTCTCTCTCTCTCTCTCTCTCTGTGGTTTGCTAATGATGGAAATGAGTAAGATCGATGATGGAACGAGCGTTTTCGCAGAGAGCAAGAGCAGATGGTAGCTGGTGCAAATTGTAATCGATACATGTGTGTACATGGCCGTTCACTGTACGGAAGAAATACCACGCCTTGTTTGTCTTCCTACTCGCAGACAGGACTTAATTACCGTGAACATCGACACAGCGCTGCCTTAAGTTCCTCCTAGCCATGAGATTGTGCCATGCTAAGCACATAATATGGCGGACACATCAAAACCTGTCCACGTTCCAATCCAGGGAAAAACCCCGCTCTGGCTGGATCTTTTTAAGGGTGTAGCCAAAATTTTGGAAGATGAAAAAAATGGATGTGAATTTCGAAAAATTATATTTTTCATCATGAACAAACAACAGCCTACACGTAAGAATGTTTAATTCACACCCTTGATTTACTTGAGCGTGTTTTGCCGGGAAATACATTCCCTTTGAAACGTTGCATGACATCAGAGCTCTCTCTCTCTCTCTCTCTCTCAAAACTCATTTGCTTTGGTAGCTGCAGAGTACAACCTGCTCTGGGTCATGTGCCTGAGGTAGGTCTTCGTGATGATGTCTAACCATTCATTGACAAAACTTTATAGAATATTTCTGTTTGCGATTGTATGACTACACAAAATGAATGCATTTGTGTGTGAGAGAGACAGACAGACAGAGAGAGGAAGACAAACAGAGAGAGAGAGAGACAGACGCACCAAGACAGAGAGACAGACAGATACACAGACACACATATATAAGACACACAAACAGACACAGATGAGAAACCATGCACGTGAAACAATAACCTAAATCAACATTATTCAAAAAACTACATTCCCTGTCCCCCCCTCTCTCTCTCTCTATCCTCAACAGTCTAAACTTCCATCAACGAAGCAACAACTTCAAATCCAAATAGCCATAAATAAACCTCCAACTTAAAAAACACTGTACCAGGGTTACACCTGACCACCCGCTATCCCAAGAATCCCAGACAACTTTCGCAGAAAATCGATGGGAGGGGGTTGTCCAGAGACGAATTTATCACACACAGAAGGGAGTCAGCTCGACAGAACAAATATCAGTCGTTCCGCGTCAGAGCTCGCGGATAATAAAGTCGTTAATCGTGCGTTCGTTTAGGGGCCGATGTAAGATTTCGTGATTAACGGTAATCTCTGTCTCTCTCTCTGTCTCTCTCTATCGGGCTGTATGTGAAAAACTATGGTATGCTTGTTTTTATAACCCTCGATTAATAAAAAACATTTCTTCATTGCTCTCTCTCTCTCTTATGTATTTATGTTTACAAGGACTGAGTGTAAGATTAGGCTAGGCCTCAAATATTTGTATCCTTGCGTATCAAAGATAACTCATTCATTTATTCATTCTCTTCTCTCTCTCTCTCTCTCTCTCTCTCTCTCTCTCCTCTCTCTCTCTCTTCTTGCATGTGGTGTGTGTGTGTGTGTGTGTGTAAGAAGAGAGGGAGAGAGTGTGTGTGTGTGTGTGTGTGTGTGCTCCCTCGTGTGCGTCTGTATGTCTGTGTCTGTGTGTATAGGCTGTATGCTTGTCTAACATATGGGTGTACTTGACTTGAGTGCATGATTGTGTCTATGTGATTAGACTCTGGCGTGTCCACTAATGGCGAGCTTGCATTAAGATCTCTGAATATTAGTTATTTTTTGAGAGAAAGAGAGAGAGAGAGAGAGGGACACAGAGACAGAGAGAAAGAGAGACAGAGACAGATAAAGAGACAGAGACAGAGAGAGAATGGCTGTTGTAACAGTGCAAGAAAACCGATTTCATTCTCAGAGGCATGATACTATGATCATGTTATCCTACCGTGAAATAATAATAATAATAATAATATATGGAATTTATATAGCGCTGAATCTTGTAAAAAAACAAACAAATCGAAGCGCTTGCACTCAATCATTTACAGGCATGCAACTCTCCTTAAACATAATGAACAACAGATTTCAAAACCATGCGCGCGCACGTATGCACGCACACACACACACACACACACACACACACACACACACACACACACACACACACACACACACACACACACACTCGGAACAACACTTAGAAGGTGAAAAATGCTGTTGAAAATTAGGGACAGATATTTGGGGGGGAAGTCTCAGGTAGGAAATAAGTGTGTTTTGAGGCTGGATTTGAAGGTATCAAGTGAAGGCTTTTGTCGAAGTGAAAGAGGGAGGTCATTCCAGGTGAATGGACCAGAAACAGAGAAGGAGCGACGGCCAACAGTGGTTTGTTTGAATCTGGGTGTTCGAAAGCACAAAGTATCTGCAGCTGAACGAAGGGAACGGGATGGAGTGTACAGATGAAGACAGTTACAGAGATAAAGGGGTGCAGATTTGTGGAGACATTTGAAACAGAGGGTATTGATTTTATACTCCAGTCTTTGTGAGACAGGCAGCCAGTGAAGAGATCGCAGAAGAGGGGTGATGTGTTCAGAAAGGCAAATGATGTACTTAACCGCAGCTACAGCATTATCGGTCAACGCAAAAACAAACCCAGAATACTCTTTAGTTCTAATGACAGCACTTTTGCTAAACGCGAAAAACAAAAAAAACCAGCCAAACGAATGCTCTCACTTAATACGAAGCGGGGGTATTTGCATAAACCGGTCCAATCAACCATATCCCTTCATATCGCTGTGAGCAGAAATACAACGGAGTTACCCTCGCGGGAAAGCAGGCACATTTGCGTGAACCAACACCACAGCACTTTTTATTTCAATGCTGACCACACACACACACACACACCGTAGCAGCAAACGCACCATTAGTTTGCGACATAATATCTACACCCCGCGGCACAAGTCCATCCATTTCTGACATCTCTTGTCTTCCACCTCAACTGCATCATGCCAGCAGTACAAAACACAAGTTAAAGAGATCAAACAGACAATGAACTTCCAGCGAGGATCACATCACCCCAAGTCAAATTAAACCGCGAGTTCAGCGCGTTCTTTTTTAAATGGAAATGGTAACGGGGCAGACGGTAGCCAAGTGGATCGGGCAAAATCAAAGTGGGTTCCAGTCTTAATAGGTACATGGTGGACTTCAGGTTGGAATCTTTACTATCTCCCAATTGTGTGCAGACCTGTCCGTGTGTTACTCGCATGCAAGAAGACCAAATATGTACGTTAAAGATTTTGTGATTCATGCAAGAGTTTGTTGGATAATAAAAGCACGAAAATATCCAAACCTGCACTCGAGGCTTCGCCAGCGCCGTGGGTCAAGCCCATACCATGTATCAAGTATTTGCTAATTACATTTCTGACTAGTCTGGTATGGTGTATATGGAAATGTCCGCACACATAGAACACTTCCTTGGAAAAACTGAAAACTGAAAGACATCAATCAGGGCATGACGCAGAGCGTAATATTCAACAAGATATTTAAGTCCTTACCAAAACGAACGTAGATTGCGGTGGAACTCACAAAGAATTGGCCAGTTAACACTGAGCTTTTATCTATCATGTCTCTGGTCAGACCGACCTCCAAACCATAATTGTCCCTAAGCAATGAATAGGCAGGGGGGCTGTAGGCAGGGAGGGGTGGAAAAGTGCTGGCTCGACCCCCAAAATTATGGGGGTTAGCTACATAAACAGTCGCGGTATCAAATGGCGAAACCAGACTTCATCGTGGACATGGTGAGATGGCACTGTTAATCCTACAAAAATATCCTATGACAGATTCACTAGGTGGACATGGTTCGCCTCAAAAGCCGTAGCATAGCCGTAGACAAACCTGGACAACAGATTCCCATTAATCTTAGTGGATAAATGTTCTCTACGTTAAACAAACCTGGACAATACAAAACAAACCTGGACAATACAATTAAGAGCCAGACCTGTCAATATCAGCTAGTTTCCTTTTTTTTAAGGTGGATGTTCTACTTCAGCTAATCAATTCTTTTGAAAATCAAATGAACCAAATTAGGATGAATATTGTATGTGAGAGAAACTCGGAAAAGACAAATGAAAGGAGCTAGACTAGTCTACATCAAGTTTTGCTTAAGATGGGATTCCTACTTAAGCCTGTCAACTCTTTTAAAGAGTATGGGCTTTGTGAAAACGGAGACACGAATACCAGGTACAAACGCACTACGCTCATTTTGGTCTTGCTCACAGATATATCCCAGGATCAGCAAATCACACACGTGTAAAGCCCATCCATCCCCCACCCCCAACAAGCCAAACCCAGAGTGATCCCAGAATAGTAGCTGGAGGTCATCGCTGTGTTAGCGGTCACTCCATTCCCAGAGGTCTCATGATACAGGACAGACAATAGAAATGGCCAGAAGGGAGCTGCGTGTCAATGGATCCACAAAACACAGCAGCCTTAACATAACTGTAAATCGCTCCACCTAGCACATTGTCAGATATTACGGTACCCATCAAGGTTTGCCAAGCGTGTATATATTATAGGTTTATTCTGGGTTCTGTTGATCGAACTGTTGATACTCTCTCTCTCTCTTTCTCTCTCCCCCTCCGTCCGTCTGTCCGTCCGTCCGTCCCTCCCTCCATCCATCCATCCATCCATTCATCCCTCCATCCATCCATCCATCCATCCATCCATCCATCCATCTATCTATCTATCTATCTATCTATCTATCTATCTATCTATCTATCTATCTATCTATCTATCTACCTATCTATCTATCTATCTATCTATCTATCTAATTTTTAAAATCATAATCAATTTACTTATCTTAATATCAATGTTCGGGTCAGTCAAGTCAAGTCAAATCTTTATTTCCAGATGGTACACATTGAATAAGCAATGCATTTGCTTTTTTTTCATCAAGCCATCTATCTAGGAACAAAAATTACTTGATAATAATATTTAACTACAACATTATTACAACTCATAACAATAAAATGTACCAATAACAAAAAACAACAATACACTGCAAAACACACACACACACACACACACACACAACACACACACACACACACACACCACACGCGCGCGCGCACGCACGTACATACACGCACGCACGTGCATCTCGTCTAATATCACTTAGAGTGAACAGACGTTAAATTGAAGACAACAACAACAACAACAACGCACGTGCACTTACTTAGGTAAAAAAATTAATTAAAAAGTTACAGATTTTGTCTTTTGTTGAATACGTATTGATCCCTTTTCTGTAAATCATAGGCTACATTTATTGTAATCCCTAATCCGGGCAAGGGCCGGATGGAAAAAAAAGTATGTAAATCTCTCTCTCTCTCTCTCTCTCTCTCTCTCTCTCTCTCTCTCTCTGGAAATGTCTGTTTTAAGGTGTACTTTTCTCAGGAAGCGAAGACTATGCCAAAACATATTTTAAAATAGATTTATCACACGTATCTGTACGTACGCGACCTATGTTCAACATTCTCTTTGGTTCCTCGGCTAGAGCTTCAAGGTTCACCAATGGCGAGATGTCTGCGTTTTCTCAGACAGTTCTGCCATGTTACTATGGGACGGTAAAGGAAGGAACGCAGAGAAAAGCACTAAAAGACAACAATTACACAATCAATAAAATTATTGTTATTCTCAACCCCCCCCCCCCCCCCCCCCCCCCCCCCCCACAATACTGCCATTCTGCCAGAATGAGGAGCAAATCTACTCAGGGCAAAGCATTAAACATGCGAGACATAACACTATCTAAAAGTTATTGTTTATCTCTCCAAAAAAAATGACAGAATGCCCGAATCTGTCAATATTAAGGAGAAACATTTTCTGAACAGAAATGTTACAGGGGGCGGGGAAGGCTCATCGTTCCCGTTTGACAGTTTTGGAAGAACGTTGCATGGCTATACCACAAAAGCACATATGCAGTTTTGTTTTTCATTTCTGAACGCAAAGCATATGTTGAATGATATTCCATACAGTAATCGGCGCATTAACATAATCCAACACAAACCAAACACTCCAGGCTGGGGTTTTTTGGTGGGTTTTTTTTTTAAAACTCCTAGTTGAGTTTCACCATGATAGGCGCATTTGCATAAGTCAACACAGTTCCAACATCATCACTTTAACTCCGATCACGCAAACTGTGTAATAATACCAAGCAATATATATATTTACACAACACTCCATCCATAAAAACCGCCAGACCTTTTACCCTCACGTGTCAACGAATGGAAAGGCACAAGAGTCTTTTTTTTTTTTTAATAACGCAAAGGAGATTACAGTGATAAGCTTCCAACAAAGGTCGATTTATTTCTCTTTTTTTCCCCATTTTTATACCACTTTCAGTCACGGCAGAGTTATCTGCGTGAAACTCGGGCTGCTCTCCTCCGGGGAGAGAGAGCGGGTCGCCAAAAGAGCAGCGCCACCCATTATATTTGGAGTGTTGACTACCTATCTCTGCTCTGCACAACCTGAATTAAAGCGATAAACTTTCAACAAAGATCAATTTCGGGTCTTCATAGCCAAATATTTATTTGGCAAATCCTGATTTTTCTATTTTTCGTATAAGAGAAGGAATGGCTGGACACGAGGCAGATCACAGACCTTGGAGGTTTGAATTGTGAGCCACGAATGATAATTATGTAGTGTATTGACTGTCATTATATCATATGGGTTTGCGCTGATCAATCTAAAACACACTGTGTGTGTGTGTCTGTCTTTCTATGTCTTTTTCTCTCCCCTCTAAGGCGCTTGTATATTGCGTATTTGATCTAGAAAACTAAGCCCACAATAGTCAAACACACACACACACACACACACACACACACACACACACACACACAGGGAGTTGATCTAGAAAACTAAGGCCACATTGGTCAAACACACACACACACACACACACACACACACCAAGGGTGTTGATCTAGAAAACTTAAGCTCTATTGGTCAAACACACACACACACACACACACACACACGCACACACACACACACACACACACACACACACACACACACAGAGGAAGTTGATCTAGAAAACTAAGGCGCACTAGTCAAACACACCACACACACACACACACACACACAGGGAGTTGATCTAGAAAACTAAGGCCACATTGGACACACACACACACACACACACACACACACACACACACACACACACACACACACACACACACAAGGGGGTTGATCTACAAAACTTAAGCCCCATTGGTCAAACACACACACACACGCACACACACACACACGCACGCGCCACACACACACACACACACACACACACACACAGAGGAAGTTGATCTAGAAAACTAAGGCGCACTAGTCAAACACACACACACACACACACACACACACACACACACACACACACACACAGGGAGTTGATCTAGAAAACTAAGGCCACATTGGAACAACACACACACACACACACACACACACACACACAGGAGTTGATCTAGAAAACTTAAGCCCATTGGTCAAACACACACACACACACACACTCACAGAGGAAGTATGACCTACTATCAACCTTACCCGGTTAAAAAGAAACAGATTGAAGTTACATCAATAATCATTCACGTTTTGGACCAGACAGTACCCAAAAAGAAAAACCAATTAACAAACAAACAAAACAAACCCCAACTTTTTTGTAAAGTAGAAGGGAAGGGGTGGAGAATGCAGGCAAAATACAAAACCCCCTTTTTTGATAGGACAATGAAAATTAATATTCTACACCCAAACAAAACCAGAAAGTAGTTTTGCAAGAGCTGATGTGTGCTATGATATACGCTGACAGTGGTATCAACCATGAGCACACACATCATTGTTTAACAACACCTAAAATAACACTTCGAAGGCATCCAGACTTTCATCCAACAAAAATCTACTGAGTTACCCTCCCCCAAATGGCCAAACTACAACTCTGAAAAAAACCCACCCAAAGTCGTCATGGGGGCTGTGATTGTAAAATCATCAAATAGGTGTTGTTTATTTTGGAGGGAATAGGCAAGGCCAAAAGCTGTGCCAGTTGTTGGTGTAACCTCAGGCGAAAGCGTCACACGTGAAAATGTCACGTTGTAAAATATTTGTTGAGATCGTATTCAGCCATGACAAGCTCTTAGCGAACAGGAGGGGGGACATTCCAGGGGTGTGTGTGTGTGTGGGGGGGGGGGGGGGGGGTCTCGCTGCCTACATGTGGAGGCATTTGAAAACAGCCATACAGGCAAATGTCTCATCCAGTGTGTTCTTATGGTCTCACAGTAATTCTCAGGTGGGATGGGCGAGATAGAGTGCACATTCTGTGTGTCCCCCAGGTGTCTCACAGTAATTCTCAGGTGGGATGGGCGAGACAGAGTGCGCATTCTGTGTGTCCCCCAGGTGTCTCACAGTAATTCTCAGGTGGGATGGGCGAGACAGAGTGCGCATTCTGTGTGTCCCCCAGGTGTCTCACAGTAATTCTCAGGTGGGATGGGCGAGACAGAATGCACATTCTGTGTGTCCCCCAGGTGTCTCACAGTAATTCTCAGGTGGGATGGGCGAGACAGAATGCACATTCTGTGTGTGTCCCAGGTGTCAAGTTGGGGAACACACTAACAACATTGGGAAAGGACGGGGGGAGGGGGGGGGGGGGGCTTGCGCTAAATTTTAATAATAATAATAATGACAACAACAATGACAATGGGCAATCAATGGGTATCGATGCTTTGCGACGGATAGCAAAAGAATAGGTCTAAATTGTAAAAGTCCTTTGGATGAGACTATAAACCGAGGCCCCGTGTGCTAACGCATGCAGAACATCTTGCACACACGTTAAAGCCTGTTCCGCTTTTCGAAAGAGTAGGCCATTGTGTGCCGGTGGGAACAGATGACAAAATTACAAAACCGCATACACACGGGGACTGGATGTAAAAAAGCACATGAGTGCTTATTCCATTATCCTCGATTAAAAAAAAAATTTAAGCGCTTTGATTTGTTGCTTTACAAGATTCAGCGCTATATAAATTCCATACATTATTATTATTTTATTAAAGCGTTCAAAACTTATTCTACGTTCGTTTTTTCCTCTCAAGCCCGTGTTATACAAGGTTTTCACTAAGTGCCATTGAACCAGTTTAGGTGATTTCTTAAATCTGAAGAGGAGAGGGCAGGGGGCGGTAAATACCTGTTGTAACGTTTACAAAATAATACGCTGTGTCCCCGAGTAATGGTCCCTCAGTGCATACCGAACCTTTTCTAGTAGCGCACAATGTAAGCGTGATTTCGCTCCGATCTGCTCTTATTTCCCCCGGGACTGTCTCTTTCTTCATTCTCCGAGCTGATACCCCCGGCTGATCCATTCAGAACGTGTTCTATGAATTATCAACAACGCAGGTATACAACTGTCCCAGGGGGGAAAAAACCCCAGGTTTTACAAATTAATGTGGATAGAACTCAAAAAGCAAATTACTTAGACCCAGTGTCATTCTGTAGGTCATTATCTTTTATTCCCGTTCCTCGGCTAGAGCTCCGAGGTTCACCAATCCTGACCTATTTGCGGGGATAATGTCTAAACACAATAGTTTCCTGGGGGAAAAAAAATTGTCATCTGTTCTTTCTGGTACGAAATGGTCTACTCTTCCGAAAGGCGGAACGGGTTTTTTAAACATGTGCGGAAGATGTTCTACGTGGTTTTGCACAGGTGGCTTGGTTAATAGTCTCACTCGAAGAACTTTGACGTTCAGTTCGATTTTCGGGTTAAACTGGGAAGAAAGAGCAAGGCTGGGAATCGAACCCAGAACCTCGCTGTTTACTTGTTAGGCAGGTCTTAACTGTCCTGCCACCTTCCTTCTTGGTCATTATTTAACTTAAGCTTTTTGTCCATGTTTCAAAGGAAGTATTTAAAAATACAACACGAATATGAAAAAAAAATCGGTTGGATCGTGACCCATTTTTTAAACAATACCACCAACAAAACATCTAATCGTTTAGAACTACAATTTAATCAAGTTAAAATCTACCCCATCATTAAAAGTGACGGTTTTGCTAAACAAACCAGAATCGATTTTTCAACAACGAAAAAATGCAAATGACCCCAAAACAATGCTTTAAGGAAAAAAATAATCGGCGAGATCTTCCTTCGAGATTTGGAAAGTGTGAAAAACGCCCTGGTTTTTTTTTGGACTGCCTTTACAGAATTATGATACAGATTTTAGTCTGGAATCATTAATCATACTCATTATTACACACACACACACACACACACACACACACACACACACACACATATATATATATATATATATATATATATATATATATATATATATATATATATATTATATATATATATATATATATATATATCGGTTGTCTCTTAATAGATAATAGATAGTATGTGGAAATGGCATAAAAAAATTATACATAGATCCTTAATCTTTTTTTCAAATTGGCACATACATTCAAGATTTAAGATTTAATTCCTTTCAACCCTTTTGGGGCATGGAGGATTACAAACAAATTGAACAGGAGAATAAACCTAACAGCAATCTACCTAAAAATAATATGAATACTAACAGGAACTGAAAAGCAAGAGTTCATTGCAAAATGATAAGCGGTATTAAAGACTCAATACTATTTTTTCAAGTATACACATTTCTTTAAAAGACATAATCTACACTTGTGAAAGACAATCAAAATTTCATTACAACCTAGCTACTCACTTATCCCCAAAAAGCGAAGGGTAATAAATTTCCTATCATTTCTCACTATGCTGATGAAGCCCACCAAAACTGCATTTCATAAACAAAGCATGCCATAGCATCTCCTATAGGCCTACACTCCATGAACTATATATCTGGTATAAGCCTACTATCTTTTCATAGCATTGTCCACATTCACGTTCTTAAAAGCTAGAAGCATGCAAATATTCCTGTTTGTGTGTATCTATATTCGCATATAGGCCTTCATACCCCGCTGCATATGTGCCTTTACCTGTGTGCTCACGCGACCGACCGACCGCACACACACACACACGCGCACGCGCATGCGTGCGCACATACTTTTGAACAATGGTTATGAAACCCCGGCCTCTGTTTACAAATGGGAAACAAGAATCACTCTTCCACGTTTGCCTAGTGGCTGCTATTCCCTGATTTATTGGCTTTGTTTATTGTCCAACCCACTACGGAGGCCATAATCATCAGGGTTGCCGTTCACCGATTTATTCGCTTTGTTTGTTGTCTATTCGATCACGGAGACCACGTTAGGGCTGATTCAGCATCAACATAAGCGCTTCGATTTGTTTGTTTTACAAGATTCAGCGCTATATAAATTCCATTTATTATTATCATCATTATAAAATAGTCCGGAAAATAACAACAAAGACCAATGTTTGAAAACTAAAATCGAAAAGCCTGATAGTTAACTATTTGTATGTGTATCGCATCTAAATAGTAATATTTTTGCATGGAATAATGCAAATTGATGTCCAAGTAGAGTATTGCAAACTAAGGTCTTTAGGTCACACAGTTTTGTTGTGATTTTTCCAACTTATGTCATTTATATTTACAAAACCGCATACACACAGGGACGGGATTGGATGTAAAAGAAAACACCTGAGTGCTTACTCCATTATCCTGGAAATAAAAGAAGAAAGAAATAAAGAAAGAAATCCCAGCTCTTGAACAGCAGATGTTTGAAAATTATATTTTCATTGTAGGTCACACATCAGGGCATTGATGTGTGCAAAAAACATATTTTAAAAATATATAGAAGGGAATGGCTGGCACTACTTTAAAAGCCACGTGTTCTCCCAGGGGAAAGCATCCCGATTTTCATGCAGAGAAATGTACATGACTTAATCTACAACATATTACAATGCAATACATCACAATACAACAAGGTAGGAGCGACATGTGTGCTACCTTCTGAGGACATATTCCTCTTGTAGCGACCTACAGAAGCTGGGAAACATTTCGGTTTAAAGTTTGGGTGAATTTGTACAGGATTAGCTTTTTAATTCTTAACTTCAATCTTTTCCCCTGAGATCTTGCTTATCATGGGATCGAATATCGGGGCTTTGATCGGTTGATGAAAATTACTGGTTTTGTCATTGTAGCTATATCCACGTCCCAGCGGAGATTTCCGATTTAACGACTGTGTTGGTGCTCGCAGTCTCTTCTTTTATGGTCCTCTTGTGAAATAATTGGCTGCCATCATATTGTTGGTCAACGTCCTTATTTCTTTCATAGCCAACACACAGTAAACTTCATAAGGTCAGAGCTCTGATCGCTCAAGGTAAATATGATTTGACCCAAATGTGTTCTTATTTCCGTGGGGAGATTCAGACTTGTTTTGTGCTCTTTGAGATTATATCACAAGGAGCATCACTTAAGGCCCGCTTCAGGCTGAAATTTCCTGCTCCACAAACAAACGGTACCAATACACGGCTGTAGCATCAAATACAAAAACAACCACTTCGAATGCAACATGACCATGTACTGACCGAGATTACATATCTCTCTCTCTCTCTCTCTCTCTCACACACACACACATGCACCTACGCACACACATAGGTGCACGCGCAGAACATGCGCATATATACTTGTTATCGTTCCTTGGTTCGAGTTCTAATTTACTATTGGTGAGATTTTGCGTATGCGACCGTTTTTGCCCAACAGTAAAGTAGCCGCGTTCTGAGTTCGGGATACGTACTCGAGCTACGGAGTGGCAAAATATGTGGAAACAAGAGCAGAGGAAGACAACGCACAAAATTCACAGACAGCTTAAACAAATTCGCAACGAATAAAGAGGGCACCAACAATGAGCTCATGAGAGGGACCGACAACAGGGAAGAATGGAGAGCCATGATCGTCGATGTCTGCAGGACCAGACCGGACACTTGAAGAAGACTCGAGCTACAAGGTTTATCAATGGTGAGATTTTGGCGTATGCGACTGTTTTTGACTAGCATTAAGCTAGCTGCATTCGGACTTCGGGGATATATACGTATCTTTAAAAAAAAACCCCAAAAAACCCCCAGAAGAACAGAAAACGAAGAAGAAAAGTTGATTCGTACGCAGACTGATAATACAAAAAAACCCAGAAAAACAAAAACAGACAATGAGAGGAAATATACAGGCTTACGAAGAAAGGAGAGGGAAGGAATGAAGGATGGGAAAGGGGGGGGGGTGAAGTTGCAATGAATTTCCAAGGTGTTACCCCAAGCCAAACATTCTATTCACAAACTACAGTTCATGCAAATAAGTACACTTAGAAAATGCTATGCTACACTCACCACATATCCCCAAAACGATAGTGAACCCTCGGGTATAGACTGGGTGTTATCATGTTTCTGCTACCCACCAACATGAATTACGGGATCTTTAAGGTTTTTAGTTGCACGTGCACATACCTGTATGCAACCACAAAGTGAAGAAAGGCACTAGCGGTTCTGCATCCAAGGACCGCCGAGATTCAAACTTGCCACTCTCAACTTTAGGACCAAAAAATATGCAAGCCCATCGCCTTATCTGAGAAAATAGATTAGAAAAGAGAAGGGAAGAGAGAGACAGACAGACAGAGACAGAGAGAAACAGAGACAGACAGAGGGGAAACAGACAGGGGGAGAGAGGGGAGAGACAGACAGACAGAGGCAGAGAGCCAGAGATAGACAGACAAAGACAGAGACAGATAGAGAGAGACAGAGACAGAGGGGAGACAGACAGAGGGAGAGAGAGAGGGGAGAGACAGACAGACAGACAGAGGCAAACAGAGAGTCAGAGACAGAGATAGACAGACAAACAGACCGACTTCCACAAAGGCGGCAATTATTCATAGTATAATGGTATCTGCCTTCCGAATCAACTGCCCGGTTCACAGGGCCAGTCAATATGATTTAGCCATGCTGCACGGCAAGGTGCCTCGTGTATTGGCATTGGATGACTGTTTACTGATTTCGTCCCCTTTTAAGCTTTTGTGTTATATCATTAGCAGTCCACTGGGCACTCACAAACACACACACAAACCTATCCTACGAGGGGAGATAACAATCTCCCAAACAGCCCTTCATCTTCTTTGTCGTAGAACGCTCAGACAGCAACTCATTGTTGTCTGTCATATGAGCGAAAATGCGTTGCGCTGCCGTCAAGCGCCTGCAGAAACAGTCCTAAACACATCACCAAAATACTGAAGTCAACGACAACTTATTTTCTACATTCAATGGGTTGAAGCTCTGGCTAAACAGTCCAAAAAAAAAAGATCCAAAACACACATGGTTCGTAGTGGCTGACATCAACAACAGCCCATAGAGGATCTTAGGCAGGACTTGAAAAAAAAAAAAAAAAAAAAAAAAAAAAATATATATATATATATATATATATATATATATATATATATATATATATATATATATCACTAACAAAAATGGTACGTCACCTAAAAATACAAAATCACCAAACATAGAGAAAAGAATCAGAGGCGGTCGTGTGACAGTACTTGATTCGGTTTCAGAAATCCTCTTTTAAAACGCACGCACACACACACACACACACACACACACACACACACACACAATCTTTTTAGTTTTTTCACTAATGCTGTCCGCCCATTTCTTTCTCTGTTTGCTTTGTCTTTTCCGTTCCTTCCTCCCTAAACTATACCCTGCGAGACAATCTGTGAAAGGCTGCCGACTCTTCTGACATGACCACAGAACTTCAGTTTTTCCTTCGCGACTATTGTAAAGGCTTCATAGCGGGTCTGTGGCATGTCTGCCGACACTGCACACTTTCTCATTTGTGTAATATTCCAGGAATAGCATAGATGCTAAGAATTCTTACACAGCATTGAATATCTTACTTCTTTACAAAGCGGAAAATAAACCAACTCGCCATCCAATATGCCTAAAGATTTTCAAAATGCATCTTTTGGAGAGAAAAAAATAACCACGCTCAAATCCTCAATGACAAGAATCAAAAGAAGAACTCGGACAAGATGTTCAAATACATATGCCAATAATATTCTCTCCGAAGCATAAATCTGATTCAATCACAACAGACACATTTTTTAAACCTTCTGTAGGTCAGTGCGTAAAAATACGAAAACTCAGGATTGTTTTTTTCAGCACATGTAAAAACAACATTCATAAACAAGGGTGGGGGTTTTTTTTCTAGATTTTCCTCAAACATCACCAAAGTATTGAACTCCTTATTAGTAACAGCCAAGTAATCTGGGAATATTTGCGCCGAATTTTAAAATAATAATTCATAAAGAAGACTTCAAAAATACAAAAAGTATAATCGTTGTTTTCAAAGAAAGAAATTGATTGTCATCCTTCTCCCTCTCTGTCTCCCATTTCCCCAACGCACGCGGAAAAATTTATCAGGAGCAGTCTTAAAATGTTACCATAAGAGTCAGGGTTTAACCTGAATTTTATTCAAGAAAGTTTTACAAAAACATAAGCAACAAGTACAGTCATAACAGTCCCATTATCATATACATGCACACATTATGACGTAACAAATGTAACAAGAGTAAAACATTTCAAAGGAACAAGCAGCCTACCAACAAGTCAGCTTTTTGAGTGCTGCTTTAATAGGGTGGTAGAGTACTTGATTTTAGCAAGTTAATGAGACCATAATTATAGTGCTTGATTGTAGCAAGTTAATGAGACCATATAGTGCTTTATTGTAGCAAGTCAATGACACCATATAGTGCTTTATTGAGCAAGTTAATAGTACCATGGTACTATATTGTAGCAAGTTAATAGGACCATATAGTGCTTTATTGTAACAAGTTAAGAGGATGCATACATCTGATTGAAAAAAAAATCAGTTGGAAAGGTAACCAAACAATAATGATAATAAATAAAGATTAATATAATAATAATAATAATAATAATGATAATACAACATACATAAATAATGTCATATTTTTGCCCCGAAAAATACCAAGAAAGTACTGAACTCTTCAAAAACGCCAGGAAGGAGCAGGGAAAGAGAGATCACTTTCTCCACCCCCAAAAAAAACAGGCCAAGGAAAAAACATCCGTTTGTCCCCCTCAAGGGTAAGAAAGGAGGGAGCTTAGGTGGCGCTGACGACGGCGTCGATGGTGGCCAGGTTGGTGAGGGGCAGGGTGACGTGTCGCTTGGGGCGGGGCTGGGCGTTGGGTACCATGTCGCTGAAGGGGGCCGGCAGCAAGTGGTCCCTCATCTGACACCAGTCCACGTTGTAGAAAAAGTCCACGTTGGCCAGGTCGTTCTCCTCGAACAAGCCCCGACCCATGCGCTGAGTTCGGCGCCGAGCCAGCAGCTTGAGGATTAAGGAGGGGGTGGGGGGGAACATGTTTCAGAATTCGGTGAATCATAGGGGGTGACAGTGATACAACGAACGGAATATTCTATGTTGTTATATGTTCTAAAAAGCTCTGTTTTGTTTCAGGCGCAAGAACGGGCAACAAACACTGCCCTGCAGTCACTGTGTCCTTTAAGTGCAGCAGCTGCTGTGACCGCATGCTTTTTCTTTTTTGTTTTAAATACCGACCTGTACATCCGCAAAAGACGCTGCTCAATGAGGTCAGTGAGACCTGTCCTTTTCCCTTGTGCCATGTCAGCGCCCGGGCTTTATCCCAGTTCTTGATTAAACCATTGACGCTGGGGGCAACAGCAAAGTGAGAGGCTGTATGACCAGTGGCTTTCCCACTCATGGAATTCCACTTTACAGCTTAGTCTTTAGTGATCAACTATGACTCTGACTAGGAGGCTTGACTTGCACAGTCCTTATGTGCTTGCAGCCCTGGGGGCTGGTTGGCCTTTGGAGAACATCTCCAACGCTGACTGTCCTTATGCCCACTTGGCCGAGAGAGTGGGGATGTACTGTGGGCAAGGCATCTCCACTATAATCAAATTTTTGCCCAGTTTCCAAAACAGCAGCTGCCTCCTCTGCTGTTTTGGAGGTCATCGTCGGACACGGTGGACAAACATAAACATTTTTTTAATTTTTATTTCCCTTGTGGAAAGTCGTTTCTTTACCGTCATGTGTAGTCTAGCGCTGAACACATTCAGCGAGACAACAATTTACGATAAATCCTCAAGCATACTGGCCTAAAACATGCGGTGATGGGGGTTAAGGCTGAGTAGCGTGTCAGTCTCCCTATCTGAAGAGCTCTTGAGGGCGCGTGTTCGAGTCTCCTCTGAGCTGTTTACATGAGTTTCCCCTGAAGTCTACACTAGTTTGGCAGTTTCTTCGGATGAGATTCACATGAGGAAAAAAATAAAAAGATGCCGTCTGCAAAAACGCACAACATTTTGCACACACGCTAAAAAACACGTGTCCATCTTTACGTAGAAAAGCAGACCAGTTATGGCTGTTGGTATGGATAACACGAGCGTATCCAACAAGCAGTCTGCCACCTGGACAGGGGTCAGATTCCGCCAGGCTGGAGTTGTATAAAAACAACAACAACAACAACAACAACTTCATGGAAGCGAGGTGCTTCAATGAATCTTCAAGCACCTAAAAGGGCGGGGGGGGGGAGGTGGAGAGAGAGAGAGAGAAGGGGGGGGCGAGAGGTGGGGGGAGAGAGAGAGGAGAGAGAGGAGGGGGGGGGAGAGAGGAGAAGAGAGAGAGAGAGAGAGAGAGAGAGAGAGAGAGAGAGAGATGGTATCTGATGAGAATAACCACAAAATTCTGCTTTCAAACATTTTTCTCTCCCCCTGTTGGGATGCCGAGGGCCTGTCAGTATAAACAGCATTCCCACCTTCTAGAAATTCTGTGCTAGAAATTTCCTCTTTCTACCAATCATGTTTCTGCCTTGTTCCTTTTCTTACTCCTTCTTGTCTATTTTCTGCCTTCTTGGTCCAGTTTCCTGCTTTTTTTCCCCTCGGAAATACTTAAAAGATAACAATTCTCTCTTATGCCGAAGTTGGATGCTGGGCCTGACTTGTCAGGCGCTTAACGGCAGCGTGACGCATTTTCGCTCATTTAACAGACAACAACAGTTGCTGTCTGAGCGTTCGACAAAAAGAAGACGACACATTTTTCTGATATCCCGGAAGTCGGAATGCAACTACCTTTATGGCGGGTAAACAGTCGCATAATTATGCAAAATCTCGGATCTCATACGAAAAAACAAAAACGGAATTTTTTTCCTGGTATTTCTTAAAACTGACCACTGTGGGCACAGATCTTCTACCTCCCACCCCCTACCTCCACTACATCTCCACCCTTACCATCCCACATCCTCCGAATCTGTGCACATCATACCTTCTTTCTCACAACCCCCCCCCCCCCCCTCCCCCACCAAGTGACTGCACTCACCAGGGAAATGAATGCCTTAGCGTGTGGGGACATATAGCTGGGATAGGTTTCAGCCTTGTAGATCATGTCCAGGCTATAAGTCTGGGGACCCCTCTCATTCCCCACCTTCCTCGTGAAGGGATACTGTTGATGAACAAGCAAGATATGTCTTCAACAACACAGAGAAACCTTTCCTTGTTTAAGGACACAAAAAAAAAAAGAGAAAAGAAGAAAAAGGATGGATGGCAAGATTTAAAACAAAACAAAAAATGTCAGAAGGCCCAAAGGCCAAAATAAAAATTGTCTGAGGATACGGACTGACTTTCTGATACGTGTGCAAGCAAACTCGAATACGCTTTAGCATTTGTGGAGGATGTACCATGTGTACCTGCGCGCGCGCCGCACGCCACCACACACACACACACACACACACACACACCCCCCGCCCCAACACACACACACAGACGCACCGCGCGCGCGCAACACCAAAAACCACGCCTACCAAACCCCCCAAAAACACACACCAACCTACACACCAACCTACCTACCTACCTACCAACCAACCCCTACGCCCCTTCATACATACGTTTATGCTCACACTTGCCCAAATAAATACATGAAAAGTTAAGACAGATAGCAGGCAAGCAGGCAGGGGCACAGACAGACTAGCAAACAGACGGGCAAAAGACACAGAACGAGCAATTCTAGGCGCACAGCTCAAACCCCATGCCTGCAAACTTTAATGTCTTCCGCGCACACAAACCACAGGACTCAGAGAACACGGAGAGAATCGAACCACCAACCTCCCCGCAAATCAATCTGTACAAGATGACACCGTACGCCCACCAGTCCACCGTCTTGTCGTATTCTTTACCCAACAGCAACTGTGAGTGAGTGAGAGACAGAGACACAGAGAGAAAGAGAGATATGGTTTGAATAACCCATATGTTGTTCGAAAAGAGCATTCATTTAAAAAACAACAGCAAAAAACATTTAACAAAAAAAGCAAACTAATAATAAAAGAAAATTGAACCCCTATAAATAAAAGGTGATCGCTGTTATGTTTTTAGCGATATCACAATCTCACAAAAACTGTTTAATCATGTTTATGGAGCCCTCAGCTTTAACCAGTTTGAAAGCAATACTGCTGTGCAGCAGCCTAAGACTACTGAGGGAAGGCAGTTTTTATCCAAAAATGTCCTCCCACGAAATATGTCCCAACCAACCAGAATAACAAATCAAAAGAATTGCTGAATATGACATCTATAAATTACACAGTCTATTCATAGTTCAGTAACATTTTCACGCCAATCATAGCGGACTGTTGTTCTTGTTGATCTTGTCTACTTCTTGTTTTGTTGCTGTTGTGTTTTTTGCTGAGGTTCATAGTTGCTGCAAAGCTATTTGTTACCTTGTTGTCTGGGGAGTTGAAGAATTCTCCGGGTCTTTTGGCCAGAGAAGATCTCCAATGAAGACCTACTACGGAGATGGAGGCAGGAAGACATGGGAACCATCATCACCAGACGACGGTGGAAGTGGATTGGGCACATCATTCGAAGAGACCCACAGTCAATCACAAGAACAGCATTGCACTGGACCCCAGAAGGAAGGAGAAAGAAAGGAAGACCAAAAGCAACGTGGAGGAGGACTGTAGAAAGTGAGATGAAGGCCATGCAGCACTCTTGGGGATCAGTGACTAGGTGGGCCCAGGATAGGCAGGAGTGGAAGCGCTTTGTTGCTGCCCTACACACAACTGGGTGTAATGGTTAATGATGATGATGATGATGTCTGGGGAGTTGATCAGCTGGCTGCCTGGTTGCTTGCTAACGTATTTTCTTTGGCCAGCATACTTGCCCACAAGGTTGGTTGTTTTCCTTGCTATTTTGCTTGCCCACTTCGGTTAACCAAGGGGATGGGATAGCTCAGTGGTCGGTGCACTCGCTTTCCCCCAGCCAAGGTTAAGCAGCATCGAGCGTGGTTACCATTTGGATGGGTGACCGTTTGCGCACTTTGGTTTCAGTGCAGTCCCCCAGTCCACCCAGCTGTAAATGGGTACCTGCCTCTTTAGCGTCAGGGAAGGTAAAGCAGCGAGGGGAGAGGAGATGGGCGCCGCCCTCAATATGCTGGCCCCTAGAGAAGCTGAGGTCTTTGACGCCTCGCTTCCCCTACGACCTTATAGGTTATGGGACTCCTTTACCTTTTACTTCGGTTAACCAAATCACCAGTTTGTGGGTTGATTGCTTGCGTGTTTCGTTGGCTGGTTGTCTGGCTCATGTTTTCTTTCTGTTCTTTTTTCTATTTCATCTTCTGCGACGTTCTTATCCTGCTGTTCCCGAGTTGCTCATTTCGATGTCTCAGCCCCAGCTATACATGTGCTCTTCATACTGCATCCTCAAGGTCAAGTCCACGAAGAGCTTATCAATGTCAGGCTGCCATGAGGACACCAACCAGAGGGGATCCAGCATTACTGTAGGGTGTACTGTGGTAAGTGTTCAGTGGTGCCTAGTCTGTACAGTTTCTTGGCTGCTTTTGGTAGTCGGATTGCTAGCTGTACAGTGACTGTTTTTTAACAGATTTTATCTGGTAACTGGTACTTAAGTTGTTATGATTATAATGACAGGGTTTATACAGATTTTTCAGTATGAAGTTTAAGGAGCTTTCAAGCCTTTTAAGAAATTTAAGTTGTGATTTGTGCGGCATTATATTTGTAGCATACACACAGTAGCTCTTTTACTGATTGCCAGCCAATATAAATTATATATATATTATATACACATTTGTGTGTGTGCAACAGAGAGAGAGAGAGAGAGAGAGAGAGAGAGAAGAGAGAGAGAGAGAGAGAGAGAGAGAGAGAGAGAGAGAAAGACAGACAAACAGAAAGACAAAGACAGACGGAGAGAATGCGTTTGTATGCGTGGGTATGTACATATGAATGTGCCTCTGTTGCCTCTGTTCGTTGCCTGCGTGCATGCATGTGTGCGTTTTTTAGTGCGTGCGTATGTGCTTGGATGCATGAGTATGAGCGTGCACGCGCGTGTCGTGATTTGGTTTTTTCTTTCTATACATTAAACAAAATATGAAGAATATGAATAACCATACAATGCCTATGCTGCCACATAGTAGCGTGTCGAATACAGAAGCATGTATACCAGCTCTAGACACTTCTGCTTCTTCTTCTTCTTCTTCGACGAACGCTCAGACAGTAACTATTCTTGCCTGTTATATAAGCGACACTTCTGCTTACCTCGGGAGAAGGGAACTGGGCTTTGGTGGCGTCAGGCCATGGCGGCAACACCTGGTTGATGTCTTCCTGGTCCCCCAAATAGCTGAGGCCGAAATCAGACACCAGCACGTGACCACCGTCACCAATCAGAATGTTGTCCAGGTTCAAATCCCTGGGAAAGTAATGATGATGATGATGATGAAGAAGAAGAAAAAGAAGAAGAAGAAGAAGAAGAAGAGTTCATGCTGTCGCCAGTATAGAAAAAAATGCTAAGATTAACAAAAATAATGTCCTCTTCACAAACACACACACACACACGCACGCACGCACACACACACACATGCCCCCCCCCCCCCCCCCCCACACACACAAACACACATACATACATACATACAAACGTACGTACACACACACACACACACACACACACACACACACACACACACACACACACAACACACACACCACGTAAAAACCATAAAATAAAGATATTTCCCGAGCTTTAGTATACTTGTTTTTATGTAGTAACATATGACCTCAAACCCCAAAATCAACAAAACGGTAGTAAAACTTATTAATATGGAAAACAACGGCAGACTGACATAGGGAGAGAGATAGGGGATGTAAGGGATATGGGCAATGGACTGGCGGAGAGGATGAGAGGGAGGACTGGGGAGGGGAAGTGGGGGGAAGATGATGATGAGGGCTGTGCATATTCTCACCTGTGGATGATCCCTTTGTTGTGAAGGGCGAACAATCCTTCAGCAATCTCCACTGCATAGAATCTGTCAAGTCATACGAAAACAGTCTTAGAGGTTGATCACATGCATAATGCCACCTCTATGAACTATGACTCTCTGACTAGGAGGCTTGACTTGCTACAGTCCTTATGTGCTGCAGCCCTGGGGGCTAGTTGGCCTTTGGAGAACATCTCCAACGCTGACTGTCCTTATGCCCACTTGGCCGAGAGAGTGGGGATGTACTGTGGGCAAGGCATCTCCACTACAATAAAATTTCTGCCCATTTTCCGAAACAGCAGCTGCCTCCTCTGCTATTTTGGAGGTCTTCGTCGAACGCGACGGACAAAAGTGTGAATTCCAATAGAGGTCTTATCAAGACTTAACAACTAAAGTATACCATCAGTTATAGCTCAGTTTTAAAATCGGATGCTGTCATTACCAATTTTGTTTTAAAATGATAAAACAAACTTACGAAAAAAAATCCATACAAACAACCTATTTCACAAAAATACACAAAACTAGACCTTTAACCCAGAGAGATCGTAGAGGCACTGCACTGACAAAAGCACCAGCGATTGTGCCGGCCGTATGCCAGTGCCTTGGCCTCCACGAGCTTTTTTTCTCTCTTTTACTTTGGTCTCTTCAGTGATCCTGTCTACCCAACGCTTTCTTTGCCTACTTCACGAACTACTTAAAAGCAGTGTATTGAAGCCTTCTAAAGTGAATATATTTATATAATTTTATATAATGATTATCACAGGTGCCTTTTCTTTTTCTCTCTCTTGTTTTAAATATGTCTAGCCACAAAGACATGGAAAAAAGATAAAAATTTTAACAGAAGAGAAAATAGCCGGTTCAGATATATGCATATATATATATTTGTTTTTGTGTGTGTGTGTGTGTGTGTGTGTGTGTGTGTGTGTGTGTGTGTGTGTGTGTGTGTGTGTGTCTTCTCGTTTGTGTACGTGAGCGCATTCAGTAACATACGCATACAAATATAACGTAGATAATTTTGCGTCCATATTTCTACAAATCTTCAATATTTCGTACGGTAACCAGTACACGGGAAGTCGGCAAAAGGACATCTTGTTCACAACCGTCGGAGCTAAACATACGTGCGTATCCACATCATGTATGACCAAGTATTGCGTGCATGTGCATAAACGCTTGCGCGTTCGCGCTTGTACTGAATTTTTTTATGTTCAAGGGTCTTTTGCCATCACATATTTCGAGAAAGCGAGCGGTCGAGTGCTAAATGTTATTCTGCAGTGGATTTTCCTTCCATCCACCAGATCATGAGTGATAAGCTGGAGACTAGTCTCTCGAACCAAACGACAAAGGGAGATCCGTTGGCAACACATGTTTAATATTCTTCTCTTCTTCGTCGAAAGCTCAGACAGCAACTATTGTTATCTGTCATATCTAACATTAGTAAAGCGTCTATTTACGTTATGTACCCGTACGTGCTCCCATATGCACATACAAAATCCGATATACGCCATGATTTGACAGTTTCGATTATTAATTTTTATAACAACCCCCACCCCACCACCACCACCACTACCACCACATCTGCTATCATCATCATCACCACCACCACCACCACCATCTCTGCTATCACCATTACCACCACCACCACCACCATCTCTGCTATCACCACTACCACCACCACCATCATCAACATCATCGTCATGAATCGTCATCACTCGCAAACTTAAGTTCTCTCCACGAATATGAATAACTCGATGATGACTGTCACCTTGTCACTAATTCGGAGAACCGTCGAACCATTCTGACACGGTCGTTCAAGGTCCCTCCCGCGGCGTACTTCATGACTATGCCGAAGTGAGTCTGATTTCAGCACAGAATAAAGTAAGAGCGTGGAGGACACAGCTTCTTGTCGTGAAACAACAGTTATCAGTGTGCGGTGTGGTGTGGTGTGGTATGGTGTGGTGTGATGTGGTATGGTGTGGTGTGGTATGTTTTGGTATGTATGGAGTGTGGTGTGGTATGGTGTGTGTGGAGTGTGTGGAGGTATGGTATGGGTGGATGTGGTACGGTGTGGTGTGGTATGTTGGTATGTATGGTGTGTGTGGTGTGGTAGGTGTGCTGTGGTGTGTGTGGTGTGTATGGAATGTGATTGGTATGGGTGGAGCGTGGTGTGATGTGTGTAGCGGTGTGGGTTTGTGGGAGTATTTAGTGTGTAGTGGTGATGGTGTATGTGGTGTGGTAGTAGGTGGTGCTGTGGTGTGGTTGTGGTGTTTATGAATGAAATAGATGGGGTGGAAGGATGGTGAATGGTGTGTTTATGGTTTGTGGTAGCGTGTGTGGGTGGTGTGGTACGGTATGGTATAGTAGATGGTATGGTACGGTATGTATGGTGTAGGTATGGTATGGTATGTGTATGGTTGGTGGTATGGTAGGTATGTATGGTATAGAATGATATGGTATGGTATGGTATGTATGGTATTATGGTAATATATAGTATGGTATGGTATGGTAAGGTAGGTATGGTGAATGGTATGGTATGTGTTGTTGGTATGGTATGGTTGTGTCGGTATGTATGGTAGTGTATGGTTTGGTATAGATATATGGTTGGTATGGTATGGTATGGTATGTAATGTATGGTATGGTATGATGTATGGTATGTGTATGGTTATGGTTAGTATGGTATGGTATGTAAGAATAGTATGGTATAGATATGGTATGATGGTATGGTATAGAATGTATGTATGGTATGGATTGATGGTATGGTAGGTGGGTATGGTATGGTTGTATGGTATGGTATGTATGTATGGTATGGTATGGTAGTATGGTATGGTATGGTATGGTTGGTATGGTATGGTGTATGGTGTATGGTATGGTATGGGTATGGTATGGTATGGTAGTAGATAATGGTATGGTATGGTATGGAATGGTATGGTATGGTGTGGTGTGTGTGGTGTGGTGTGGTATGGTATGGTATGGTATGGTATGGAATGGTATGGTATGGTATGGTGGCGTGGTGGTATGGTATGGTATGGTATGGTATGGTATGGTCTGGTGTGGTGTGGAATGGTATGGTATGGCATGGTATGGTATGCATGACATGGTATGGCATGGTATGGTCTGGTGTGATGTGGTATGGTGTGGTGTGGAATGGTATGGTATAGCATGGTATGGTATGCATGGTATGGTATGATATGGTATGGTATGATCTGGTGTGATGTGGTATGGTGTGGTGTGGTGTGGAATGGTATGGTATGGTATGGCATGGCATGGCATGATGTGGTAGGATATGATACGGTCTGGTATAGCATGGCATGGCATGGCATGGCAAGGCATGGCTGGTTGGTATGTTATGGTGCTCTATTCTTCTACATTCTCTGGAACTACATTGCTCAATAGGACATGGGATTCTCTCTCTCTCTCTCCTCTCCTCACCACACACCACACACACACACACACACACACACACACACACACACACACACACACACACACACACACACACACACACACCACACCGTATGGCAGAACATTGAATTTCAGATGTACATACTACCTCCAAAACAACACCGACACTTCATCCCAGCTTTATCACAACAGACCTTACATCTGACAACGCGTCCTCCTCACAACACAACTCAATCAGCCCGCACAGATCACACTTGCACGGATGGGAGCCACGCAGGAAAAAAATCACATCGGGAGAATACCTACTGACGTCTGGAAGTGTGAGAGCATCTGGACGAGGAAAGGGCAGGCCGTGGACGGCCTTGAGTATGGCCATTTCGTTGACCACAGCGCTGCTGACGACCAGACTCTTGTTCATCAATTTAATCGCCACGGCCCCCTCTTTGGGTCTGTCGCGGTAGGTCGCCAACCATACCTTCAACAACAACAACAACCAATAAAAGTGTTACACACACATAGACGCACGCACACATACGCACGTGTGCACGCATGCACAGACACACACAGACACACACACGCGCGCGCGCGCTAACACACACACACTCACTAACTCACTCACTCACAAACGCACCCCCGCGCGCGCGCGCGCGCGCACACACACACACACACACACACACGTAGGCACGCACAAACGCACGCATGCCCGCGCACACACTGACACATAGACAGACAGACAGACACACACACACACACACACACACAATGAGGCAGAAAAGAAAACTCTTCATTAATCTCACTGACAAAGACAGCGATAGAGAAAAGGTACAGACTTGCAGACAGAAAAAACAGACAGCCAACAAGACTGAAAGAGACAAGATGGTCAAACCTTTCAGAAAGTGAATCAGACAAGTGGAAGGAAACGACGGAATAAAAGAAATAGAAATACACTGACAAACACCCTAATGGGCAGACATGCAAACAGGCAAATATCGAGAATATAAATTATGTGTGCGTGCGTGCGTCCGTGCGTGCGTGCATGAGGTGCGTGCGCGTGCGTGGGTGAGTGCGTGCGTGCGTGCAAAAGAACTAGAAATACACTGACAGACAAATGGACAGACATTGTAGACAGGCAAATATCGAGAATCTTTATGTGCGTGCGTGAGTGCGTGTGAGAGAGAGAGAGAGAGTGTGTGTGTGTGTGGTGTGGTCTTTCTTCTTTTTAACGTTTTTTTTCTACTATTACTGATATCAGATGAAAAAAGTGTGTGTGTGTGTGGGGGGGGGGGGGGGGGGGGGGTTACACATATTCTCTTGAATTCTACTATTCAAAAGTGTTCCTTGGTGGGGGTTTTTCATTTCTGCGGTTTAAAAGCCTAGGAATTTTGTCTTCATGAGACCAGGCTTCTAAGTATTTCTGATTATTATATTATGATAATATTGATCATGATGATGTTTATCGCTATTATCATTGTCATTATTGTTGTTATTAATATCATTATTATTATAATCATCATCTTATTATTATTGTTATTATTATTATTGTTGTTATTTAGAGCTACACCACACCACACTACACTACACCTCACCACAGTACACCACACCCCAATACACCACACAAGACTACACCAAACCCCACTGCATAACATCCCACTACATCACATCCCATTACACCACACGCCACTACAACACACTACACTGCATCTCACCACACATCACCTAAACCATAACATTCACCACACCAATGCAACATCACCTCACTGCATCTCATCCACACATCACTATCACCACACTCACTCACACACCACTCTACCACACATCACTCACCACACCATCTACCACACGCATCTCACCACACATCACCTCACCACACACACCACACATCTCACGCACATCACAATCTCCACCACACCATATACAACATCAATCACCCCACACATCACACACACACCCATCTCACCACACCCCATCTCACCACACTCACCTCACCACACCACATCTCACCACACTCGACATCTCACCACACTGCATCTCACCACACATCACCTCACCACAACCCATCTCACCAACCCCATCCACCACATCTCACCTCACCACACCACAACTCACCACTCACCTCCCACACACCCACCACATTCACACATCACACCACACCTACATCTCACCACAATCACCTCACCTCACACAACACCACACATCACCTCGACCACACACATCTCACCACACATCACCTCACCACACATCACCTCACCACATCATCACCTCACCACACATCACCCACCACATCACCTCACCACATCTCACCACACTGCATCTCCCACACTACATCTCACCACACATCACCTCACCACACCACATCTCACCACACATCACCTCACCACACCACATTTAACCACACATCACCACATCTCACCACACCACATCTCACCACACTACATCTCACCACACCACACCTCACTACATCTCACCACACATCACATCTCACCGTACATCTCACAACATCTAACCCACTACATCTCACCACACCACATCATATCACCACATCTCACCACACATCACATCTCACCACACTGCATCTCACCACAATCACCTCACCACACCGCATCCCATCAGACATCACCTTACCACACATTACCTCACCACACTTCATCTACCACACCGCACCCACCACACATTGCCTCACCACATCTCACCACATCACATCTCACCACACATTACCTCACCACACATCACATCACACACATCACCTCACCACACATCACCTCGCCACGCGCCACCTCACCACATCTCACCTCACCACACTGCATCTCATCACCTCACATCACCACACATCACCTCACCACATCTCATCACACATTACCTCGCCACGCGCCACCTCACCACATCTCATCACCTCACCCTATCTCACCACCTCACCCTATCTCATCATACATCACCTCACTTCACCACACCTCATCACCTCACAGCATCTCATTACCTCACCACATCTCACCACACCACACATCACCTCACCACATCACACCACGCTGCACTTCACCACCTGACATCACATCACCCCACACCACCTCCCACTACCCTAAATGTCGGATACACGGGGTAGGCTACCCACCTCGCTAAAGCCGCCCTTAGCCACCCTTTTTAGCAGAAGGAAGACATCGTCCACTTGTGCCGCTGCCTTCTTGATGCAGTTCAGCCTCTCTCCCTGCAGCATCAGAAAGACCACACGCAGGTATCCGACGAAAGAAGCAGTGTGGTGTGGTGTGGTGTGGTGTGGTGTGGTGTGGTGTGGTGTAGTGGAGTGTAGTGTAGTGTGGTGTGGTGTGATGTGGTGTGGTGTGGGTGGTGTAGAGTGGTGTGTGGTGTGGTGGTGTGGTGTGGGTGTAGAGTAGAGTGGTGTGGTGTGTGTGGTGGAGTGGAGTGGAGTGAGTGGAGTGTGGTGTGGTGTGGTGTGGTGTGTGTGGTGTGGTGTGGTGTAGTGTAGTGTGGTGTGTGTGTGTGTGGTGTGGTGTGGTGTGGTGTAGAGTAGAGTAGAGAAGAGTAGAGTAGAGGAGAGGAGAGTAGCGTTGCGTAGGGTAGGGTAGGGTAGCGTGGCGTGGTGTAATGTAGTGTAGTGTAATGTAGTGTAGTGTAGCGTAGTGTAGTGTAGTTGTGTTGTGGCATGCTGTGTCGTGTGGTGTTGTGTGTTGTGGTGTATTGTGGTGTTATGAGTGTAGTGCAATGCAATATAGTGGAGTGGAATATAGTGCAGAGCAGAGCAGAGCAGTATAGTACAGTGCACTGCAAGGTAGTGTAGCGTAGAGTAGTGTAATGTAGCGTAGTGTAGTATAATGTAGCGTAGTGTAATTCAATTCAATTCAAACACTTTATTATCTCCCAAACAGAAAAATTAACGTGGGTTATAACCCATACATAAAAAAGTAAATAGGAAAAACATTTATCACAGAAAAATATCACAAAGCTGTATACAAACATCAACACACACACACACACACACACACACACACACACACACACACACACACACACACACACACACACACACAACACACACACACACATCTATATCAACACCAATACCTGCACTTTAACATCTCAATAAACAGAGGAATTCAAGTGAACAGCACCACTCATTAAAAAAAAATTAAGTGCTTTTTTTTCCCCACACGATTTTGCAAACAACTACTCCTGTTCCTGTGGGGTTTCTCTTCTTCTTCTTCTTGTTCTTGTAATGTATGCTAAATGTATTTTGCATTCGAAATCTCCGGACATCTTTTCATCCCCCAAAAATATAGTACCTAGACCAGCACTCGAGATCTAGTAGATTGGGGGAGGGGAATTTGGGGTTCAAATGGGGATCGAACCTGTGACTCTAAGCATTGTAGACAAGAGCATTACCACTTGACTACCGATCCGCTTAGACCACTGATTCAGCCAACATCAATACGGTGTTTACAGTTTACCACACTCGAACACACACACACGCACGCACGCACGCGCGTGCGCACGTACACACACACACACACACACACACACACACACACACACACACACACAACACACACACACACCAGACGGTGTCTAATATCATTTTTATGTGAACAGGCGTAAAATTGAAGGACCGACCAACCAACCAACCAACCAACCAACCACAACACACACACACACACACACACACACACACACACACACACACACACACACACACACACACCAGACACTTCCTATTCACTCTACCATTCATATAAAATCGCTGTAAAACCGATGAGAGCATTAAATATTTTTCTTTTAAAAAATATTTTTTAAAACATGGGTGATCTTAGAAACTAATATCACATGGTGCTACCATAAATTAATAAGATCATCGTGCACAGTGTGCAAAATTCACCCGAACCGGGTGTGCAAAAATTCGTTACAAGATTTCTCTAGGGGAGTCACCAACCATGAAAACTAGTAATACTACAACTTCTATAAAATGGACACACACACACACACACACACACTGAGTCGGTTTAAAAAAAAAATCTTTTATTTCGAGAATAATGGAATAAGCACTCATGTGTGTGTGTGTGTGTGTGTGTGTGTGTGTGTGTGTGTGTGTGTGTGTGTGTGTGTGTGTGTGTAGTGTGTGTTGTGTGTGCCTGTGTGTGTGTGTGTGTGTGTGTGTGTGTTAGTGTGTGTGAGGCACACACTAACACACACACACAGGCACACACTAACACACACACACACACAAGCAAAGAATAGATACAGACACATTGAAATTGACAAACAAACAAAAAGGAATTTGACAAACACTTCACAATATTCCGCTGACTAAAACTATTTGTCAAGCTGCTCTTATCGAGAGCCGGACAAGAATAGAGCGTTGAAAAAAATCTGAGCAGACCTTGTCTAAAGCAATAAAATTAAGCCTACTTACCATTCATTTTCCCCCCATTCTGCGCAAAATACTCGTGTTTTGTCTCTGTAAGTCAAGTTCCACAGTGTTGTAGGCCTACCTTTTTTCCCCCATTCTTAAGTTTCTCAACTTGAACGAGTTGATTTTGATGATGAAGATTCCTATTTCATACAATTTGTTATAATTCGTGTCACGTCTTGCTGAAGAAGTTGTCGGATCACGTGATCTTGTGGCAGACGTTAGGCTATTTTCAAGGCTCTTGTTCGTTTTCAATTAGAAGAGTTCTCAAGGAAACGCTATTAGAAATTTACAAATCAACGAAGACAGTTGTTTTTTTAATGGCCTCCGATCGAGGCGGAATGGATGAATGCAGATAATGAGAGGAAAGGGGAGGGGGGGGGGGGGGGGGTTGAAAGCACTTGGAAATGGGAGAGACAAATCAAGACAACATACCTATAATTTTTTTTTTGGGGGGGGGGGGGATTTTTTTTCTCACAAATTTTCCGGGTTGAAAATGAAAACAAAATACAAAATCCAAAACAAATGTATTCATAATTGGAAAAAAAAAAACACCCGCACAGTGTCAGACTTAAACTGTGACAAACAAACTCACTTTCGGCAAAAAAACAACAACACCCAAAACACCCAAAAAACACACACACCCGAACGTTTACTTATACTCAGTGCACGTGATGGTGATATTATTTTAGTAGTAGCAGCAGCAGTAGAAACAGTAGTAGCAGTAGCAGCAGCAGAAGTGGCACCGGTAGTAGCAGCAGCGGCAGTAGTAGAAACAGCAGCAGCGGTAGCAGTAGTAGTAGCAGCAGCAGCGGTAGTAGTAGTTGCGGTGATGATATGGTAATGTCTTGTTCCTATTATTACTAATGGTGGTGATAATGATGGTGATGATGATAACGATGACGATGATAATAATATCATATCTTAATAGTAGTAGTAGCAATAGTTAAGCGGTAGCAGAAGCGGTAGTAAAGATGTGGTGATGGTCGTTGTCGTTGCTGCCATCATCATCATCATCATCACAATCACCATCGTCAGCACCTCCACCACCACCATCATCATCATCACCATCATCACCACCACCATCATCGTCATCATCATCATCACCATCATCATCGTCGTCGTCATCGTCATCATCATCGTCACCACCACCATCATCATCATTATCGCTATTATCATTGTTAACTGACCTTCGATCTCAGGGGCTGAAACAAAGCAAGAGCGCAAACGTCGTCTGTCATGACACTCGGCTCAAGGCCTATGCGTTTTGTCTGCACCACGAAAAAGGGAAATCAAAAGCGAATATAAAAATGACTGACTGACTGACTGATTGAATGAATGAATGAATGAAAGGAATACCTTTATCATAATAAAAAAGGAGAATGAAAGACTTACCGACAACAACAACAAACACAATACCATGATCTAAAACTGCTGCCTCTTTCATTACAGATTACAAGTATACCTCTTAAGACATGACATAAAATATGTCTTTATGCTAGTTTTAAAAAAACAATTATTGTGTACTCATAAATTTCTAAACAGTGTTTCTGGTTTAAGGAATCTTAGGTAAAAATGTTCTTTCCTGTGTCTCAGATTTTGTCAATCCTTGTGGTGTTGTGTGTGTGTGTGTGTGTTGTGTGTGTGTGTGTGTGATGCGCGCGCGCGCGTGTGTGTGTGTTGTGTGTGTGTGTGTGTGTGTGTGTTGTGTGTGTATGTGTGTGTGTATGTGTTTTGTGTTGTATGTGTGTGTGTATGTGTGTGTGTGTATGTGTGTGTGTGTGTGTCTGTATATAATATTTTGTTTGAATGGTTATTTTTATGTAGCACTGTTTTTATTTGTGTTTCTTTTCAATCTTCTAATACATTTGTCATAGTTTTGCCTTTTGTTTTTAGCTTAGCATTTTTGCATTGATGTGCACTTGCAGCAGATGCTATTTTCAAAGTAACACACACATATATATGTTCACCTCACCAACTTCACCTATCCCGTAGTCCCATGGACTGTGGGGGCTCCAATGAAGATTTTGCAACCAGCTTCCTCACTCCCTGCGGTCCTGATATGTATACCAGCTGCCAAACGATTTTTGTAATGCTTTGCCTTAGGAGCATGCTATAAACCGTTGGCTTGTTGTTGCTCTGTATAAATAATTATTGCTTTGAACCAACAACAAATACAACAAACAAACAAACAAACAAACCACCAAAATATGCACAAAAAGCAAAGAAACAAAATAATTTTTTTAAACACACACAAACAAACCGGCAAAAGATCCAGGAAAACGAAAATTATAAGCAAAAAAAGCATGAATGAATGAAAAAATGAATGAATAAATGAAACAAATAATACCAGAATAACACTCAACAGGGAACAGTACAAGAAGGGAGACGAAGAGGCAGACAGAGAAAACGATGGGAAGACAACATCAGAGAGTGGACTGGCCTTGAGTGGAACGATCTGCTACGGAAAGCAGAGGATCGTGGGGAGTGGAGGAAGCTGGTTGCAAAATCTTCACTGGTGCCCCCATGGTCCACGGGACTACGGGATAAGTGACGGTGAAGTTGAAGGGACATAATATGTTCAGAAACTTTCCCTCAGAAGACCAAAACACAAAAAAAATCCATTCGCCTAGACAAGCACTCTTTACAAGTATGCCTAGCCTACACATGCATTTTACTTTGTGGTTTAGTTGGTTTATATGATTATTTTGAAATACGTCTATTATGTTTGTGTCTATGTTTTGTTATTGTACGTTTCACTGACTGCTTTGGGGAGTTAATTTGTGTGCTAGTTTTCTGTTGGGTTTTGATTGTGCTTCAAGCTTGCTGTATTTCGTTATATTTATGCGTCATGTAAATTCATTGTCTTTAATGTATAACAAGCAAAAATTGATTCAAAAATTGCTTTTTTTTTTTTAAAGGAGAAAGAAAGCGCACCAGAATATTGGGAAATAAGAATAAATAAATAAAAACTATGATGAAAGAAAAACACGAGAGAAAAAAAGCCAGAAGAAACTATGGATAGAATTCTGGGGTAGGAAGTGGGATAGACAGGGGAAAAGATAGAAAGAAGGAAGGATTGTCATAATGACAGAAAGAGAGAGAAAAATGGCTCAGGTATGAAAAAAGAAAAAAACAATACAAATGATAATATAAACATAATATTCTGAGCAAAGACAATAGTAAAGAAAAGGCAAAAGAGAAGATGGCTTCAGCAGCACCCTAATTTCAACAGTCAAGAATGTGACCATTGTGCGACAAGAGCACTGGACACTGCACACTCAAACATCACATGTTCACCACATTCCAGAATGGTGATTTTGCGATGTGCCCCTGCTGGCACTTCTCCCACGACAGAGGAAGAACACTTCCTCCAGACCTGTCCCTCCAACACACCCAAACCTGAAGGCCTGATATCTGGCCTACTGACCTGCCCATGAGGGACAAGCTCTTTGGACCCCTAGAGGGCTTTATTCAGCGTCCCACGGCATTTGTCAGGGATTCTTGAGTTGATATCAGTCTGAGTGTTCGATCAAAAGAAAATAACACAATACAAATAAAATACAGAAAATTTGGAAATAAACTCACTCTTAAACTGGTGTGGCGAGTTATAAGCTGTTGATGCAGCGGCCTCTTCACACACAAAAAAGTCGTAAGGGGCATTTTGAAAAAGTTTGGTTTACCAATACACAAGTTTAAGTGTTGCTTTTTTTCTGTTGTTGTTGTTGCGTCATCATAGCTTCCGTCTGCGATAAATCTCATTTTGACGTCATTTGGCACACCTAAGGGAAACCATATCCATATTTCTGTATGCCTGTGAATCATGGACCCTGACTGCAGATTTGGAGAGAAGAGTACAGGCAGTGGAGATGAGATGCTTTCGGAGACTCCTTGGCATCTCCTACAAAGACCACATAAGCAACGAAAGCGTGCATAACAGAATCCAGCAAACCATTGGACCCTATGAGAACCTTCTAACGATCGTGAAAAAGCGTAAACTTAAATGGTATGGGCATGTCACAAGATCCCAAGGAATTGCAAAGACAGTTTTGCAAGGCACTGTCCAAGGAGGAAGAAGAAGAGGCAGACCAAGGAAGAGCTGGGAGGATAACATCAGCGAATGGACAGAGCCTAGAACTCAACAAAACCCTGAGAAAGGCAGAACAGAGAGAGGAATGGAGGGAACTGGTTGTTGAGTCTTTGAGGGTGCCCCCACGGTCATCAGACTACGGGACAGATAGATAGATAGATAGATAGAAGGGAAACCAAAACCAAACCAAACAAACAAACAAAAACAAAACCCTACAAACAAAATAATTATTGATATCCCATGAAGCCAAAAAGTTTTATTCTTTTCTTTTTTTCCCCCTGACGTTAACGCCTTCAGTACGAGACTATAAACCGAGTCCCCGTGTGCGAATGCACGCAGAACATCTTGTTCGCACGTTAAAACTTCTTACACCTTTCGAAACAGTAGGCCATTATTATGTGCCGTAGTGGTTGAATGGGTGACAAAATGTACTACAAAACTGCAAGTAAACAGGGACTGGGTGTAAAAAGAAAATAAAGAGAAAAAAGTACATGGGTGCTTTTTCATTTTCCTCAAAATAAACGGGGAAAAAAAAGATAAAATGATCAAGAACGTTATCTGGTTTGCATTCAAACTTTAAGGATCGGGTTTACAATGAATACCAGTATCCGATATTGTTTCTCTTTTAGCGCTTCTTCACCATGCCTCCTCCCTCCTCCCCTCCTCTCCCCCCCCCCCCCCCCCC
>CM054140.1:58025825-58113325 GCA_028751875.1 Rapana venosa | reverse complement strand
GTATAATCATGAATCCAAACTCTCAGTGAAATTAGAAGATACAACAACAATACTGAAGTAATATTCACGATGATAAATGAGTCAACATTCTCAATCGACAATTTTATTTTTTGTTCTTTTTGCTGTTTCAGTTAACAGAGACAAGCAAGAACTCCACTTCACCTTCTAGTCAAGAACACTTTGATCACCATTCGTGGATCAGTCACTACAGAAACCAGCGCCATGACGACCGAAGACCTCAAGACCCAGATGACCTCGCTCAGCATGGGTGAAGCTCTCCGCATGTGTGAGAAGACGACCAACATCGAAACCATCATCGCCTTGACCCACCACCCTGTCCCCCGCGTGAGGAAGCGAGCGCTGGTGGAGATGTGCCCGTGCCGAGTGCAGGAAGACCTGACCGACTTCTGGGAGCGGGTCTTTGACATGCTGCCTGATGAGGATGCCGACGTCAGGTGAGTCAGCAGGATTGGATAGTTAGTTAGTTATCTCTTGTGGACATTGTTAAAGCGGGTGGCCGGGACAGTCAAAATATATAATTATTGTCTGTGGAAAGACAAGACTATGCAAATGGGAAAATTATAGTCTGTGTATTTTTTTAATGCTCTCAGTACAAGGAAGCTCTCTGTCACATTTTTTTTTGTAGAAGAAAAAAAAAGAAAAGAAAAGCTAGACACCACGATGAAAAAGAATCTGATTCAGGATAAACAAAAACAATATAAATAACGTATTTAAGATCACCATTTTTTTCAACACAAAAAAAAGACGAAAGTTGAAATGGAACTATTTTCAGTGTGTGAGACTGGATTTGCTTTATGAATAAGCTCAGTGCTATTTGAAACCTTGGCATGTACTATCATATTATTACACCACAGCACATGACCACCAAAATATTCTTGGTGGATATAATTATGCTAGAGTATTTCTCTGTGTGCACACAGGGATACATTCACACTGTTTTATCCGGACATGAAACTTAAACGTGGGTTGTTTTTTTCCTGATTTGTCCAACAGGTACCAAGTCTTGCACACTCTGTGTGACGGCTCTCCCAGACACCTGGAGTACCGTGTGGCCGAAGCCTTGGACACCTTGAACCGTGACGCTGACCCCAAGATCAGGAGAAAGGCCCACCAGTGCTTGACCTCCTACTGGCGCAAGGGAAAGTGGAACATCATGTGAACTTGTGGGCCAGGACGATTCACGAACGCTTCTGAAGGGAAAAAAAAAGAATATGTCCCCTTGCAACTTTCCACCAGTTGTAACTTTAAAATACCACATGAAGACCTAGGCTTGATGCTAGTCTTAATATTGTACTGAGAAAACTTCAAGAAAGACAAAAGAAGTTAGGAACGAACCATCCATGGAAGTAAAAATAAGAAAAAAAGAAAAAAGTGCCAGTTCTAAACTGATATCTATAAGCGCAGTAGCACAGTCTTACAATCAGTAGATCATACAAATGAGTGGGCATCAATCAGCGGGAAAAGTGCCAGCAAGAACCAGAGCATATCCAATTCTTTCTGGTTGTTTGTTCTCAGGGACAAATTGAATTCAGGGATAACACTGCATATCCATGTATATACATAAACACACCATGAACACAATCTTGTCACACACACACACACACACACACATACATACATACACACGCACGTGCGCGCGCGCGCACACACACACACACACACGAAAACATGCCTCAAGCTAACAGCAAATGTGTACTTGAATGAGCTTAGTGGGAGAGGGGGGGGGGGGGGGGGGGGGGGGGGGAGGGGGGGGGGTTAGAGACAAGAAAACAATGTTTTAGTGCAAACTACACAAATGAGGCGGGAAAAAAGGGAAACATACTGAAACATACTGATGTATGTTTACCTTCTTAGACATATTCTTTACAACGTTCACATAGACACAATTATTCATATGTATGTTTTTAAACCAGATGCATCTTTTTTTTTTAAAAGTGGGGGGGGGGGGCTGTTCATAATAAAAATGAAAACACATATTATTTCACATGAGTTATGTTTTTTTCAATCATGCTCATTATACATCTTGCTTGTTATTCATTGAATTGTCCGTTTAATGTTATATGCATGTACAGTATTTTTCTGAGACAAATCTGTTGACTGAGTTTGTTTGCATTTGTTTAAAAGACGATTTATGCATGTTGTGTGCAATACTTTTCTATACTATTATAATTATGATCTTTGTTATTGTAAAGAAGTGAACTATGATACTTTTTTTAAAAAAAAGAACAAAGAAATTAAAATGAAAGTGCTACCAACAAGGAAGAATCTACAATGTGTTTTGTTTCTCTGACATATACGCATAATAACATGTCTCTGTCTGTCTGTCTGTCTGTCTGTCTGTCTGTCTGTCTCTGTCTCTGTCTCTGTCTCTCTCTCTCTCTCTCCCTCCCTCCCTCCCTCCCTCTCCCTCTCCTGCTTTTCGGAAGAGTGGGCCATTGTGTGCCGGTGGGAACGGATGACAAAATTTACAAAACTGCATACACACTAGATGAAAAAAGCACACAAGTGCTTATTCCATTATCCTAAAAATAAAAGAATAAATAAAAATCTCTCTCTCTCTCTCTCTGAAAGAAAAAAGGAAAAAGGTTTTGAGGGGTTGAAAAAGGGGGCCAGGGGATTTTTAAACATTGGGGGGGTGAACCTGTGGGGGGAGAAAGAAAATATGCTGACAAGGGGGGCTGCTGATAAAAGACGTTATGATTGGTCCCCAACCCTTTTACCTCTGGGGTTTTGAATTTTTTTTGTAAAGCATAAGGTTTGGAAAATTTTTTGTCCGTAAAGGTTTCAGGGCAAATTTTATTTTCTGTCTTTAAAAAGGTTGGAATTTTTGTTTTTTCCCCCCCTTTTTGACAAGAATTTCATCCCCAAATTTTTTTCCCCAAAATTTTTTAAACCATTTTCCGTAAAAAAAAAATTTAAACCTTACGGGTTTTTTAACACAAAAATTTTATACCTTTAAAGAAAAAAAAATTTCCCTTTCTTTCTTTCCCCAATTTTATTTTCCTTTAAATAAAATTTACACAATATTCCCTGGCTAAAAATTATTTTATTATACGGGTAATTAATTTAAAAAAATAAATTTTTTTTTCCCCCCTTTTCTCTTTTTTCCTTCTTTCCCCTCTTTTTCCTCTCCCCCTGGCCTTCCCCCCCATTTCAAAGCCCCGAGGGGCCCGGCCAACAAATACCAACCCCCCAAAAACCCCAACTTTCCAAACACCTCACCCCCTTCAAAAAAAAAAAACCCTCACTTCACCTTAACTTTAAAATCAAAATACCAGTTTGTTTAAAAGGGGGAACCAGGAAACAAAAAAGTTAAACAACAAAAAGAAAAAAAGGGAAAAAAATATAAAAATCAATCCTACAATCTAGACAAAAATATGTTTGGAAAAAATTTGTTTTGGGGGGGGGTTTGCAAAAAATTGGAACCCCAATCGGAATTATAACATTATTTCCCTTTTCCCAAATCTTTAACAATCACACAAACCAAACTAAACAACACAAAAAAACAAAAAAATTTATTCAATAGTTATTTTGATTTTTTGGGTGTGGGGGGGTTTTTTGATAAAAAAAAAAGTAAAATTTTAACAAAAGGAAATTTATTTTATGTTTTTAAATACTAAATTTTTTTAATGTTTTTTTACTTCTTTTTTTTGGTTTGTTTTTTTTTTTCTTATTAAAAAAAATCATCTTTCCAAAAACTTTAAGTTTTTTAATTGCTTGTTTTCCCTTTTGGGTAATTTTTTTGATTCTGTTTTAAAATTTCCTTTGTCTCCATTTTTAAAAATTTTTAAATTTTTTTTCCTCTTTTTTTTCTTTAAGAATTTTTCAACCAAAATTCCCCTTTTTGTCTCTGATGTAAAAAACCCTCTTTTAAATCTAAAAATTTTTTTTCTTTCTCTCTCTCCTCTCTCTCCCTCTCTCCTTCTCTCTCTCTCCTCTCTCTCTCTCCCCCCCCTTCAAATTTCCCTTCCTTTAAAAGGAAAAGCCCCTACCATACCAAAAAAAAAAACCCCAATCTCCTCCTATCTCCCCACTCACCCTCACCCTCCCTTCTCCTCTCTCCCCTCTCTCTCTCTTCTCCTCCTTCCTCCTTTCTTCCTTCTTTTTTCGCCTTCCCCAGATAAACCCTTAGTCACATCCTTTTAAAAAAGAATTTCCTCCCCCCCCCAAACCCCCTTCTAAACCCCCGGTTTCCCTTCCTTCTCTTCTTTCATTTTTTTAATTTTTAAACCATAAATAATTTCTTTTTAAAAAATTTCTCTCCTTTTTAATTCCTTTCTCCCCTTTTCCCCCCAATCCTATTTCTCAAAAATTTTCCCTTTTCTGTTTCCTCCTAAAACAAAACCACCCAAAAAGGGAAACAAACCAAAACAAACCCAAACAATAAAACAAAACAAGTTGGGGGTTTAAGGAGAAAAAATATGTGTTTTAACACTGGGCCCTTCCGCAATTTTTGGGTTTAAAAAAACACACCAACTAAAAACCCCCAAAAAAAATCCCCCACCCCAAATTGAATGTTTCGGTTTTCTTTTTCCATTGGACTTAACCCGAAATTCTGGTTCAAAAAAAGACCTAAAAATCATTCCCAATAGAAAATAAAACCCAACCCCTATTAAAAAAAAACAACCACCACAAAAAAAAACCCAAACAAACCCAAAAAAAAAAAAATCCCAACAACAACAACAAAAACTAAATTAAAAAGCCCAAAGGCCAAAAAAAGAAAAAAAGGGGAACGGGCCCCTTGTCCAAGGTTTTAAAACCGAGAACATAAATCCCCCTTAAACAAAAAACAAAACTCCCAACCCCAACCAACAACCAACCCGTTAAATTTCCAAAACCTTCAAAAAAAAAAACTTGGCGAGATCCTTTAAAAAACAAAAATAAAAAAAACAATATTTTTCCAAAAATTGGTCTATCCAAACAAAAAAAAGGGCCAAAATCATTTAAATCAAAACAGCCCCAAATTTACAAAAAACACACAAACCACACACCACCACACACACAAACAACCCAAACCCAACAAACCCTTAATTTTTAAAAATTTTTCCTTCCCAAACCAAGGCAATTAGAAAAGGGGTTTTTAAAGAAAGAAAAAATCTGAGATTTGAAAATAAAAGATATGAAAACAAAACCCTTCATTCCCAAACCCACCAAAAAAGTTAAAATTTACACAAAAAAGGGCCACCCACGCCCCAAAACCAACACAAAAACCACCCACACAACCAACAAAAAAACCAACACAACCAACAAAATTTAGTGGTTTCCCTAAATTGGTCCGCCTCCGCGGGCCAGTTTTGGGGTGAGTTTAAACAGTGGAAGAACAGATGTCAAGAAAGAAAGAAAAGGATAAATACAGACAAAAAGGGAAAACAAAAAAAAAAAGGACAAACCAAATAGCAAGGTAAAAAGGAACGTTTCTTAGGACACAGTAAAAAGAAAGTAAAAGGAAGAAAAGATGAAGGTGCCCCAAAGAAAATCTCCTGTCAGCAGACGAAACTTCCTAGATTTAAAAATTTAAAATTAAAACCAGAAAAAACATAAAACAAAGAATGAAAATGCATACAAAAAAAAAATAAAACAACCTAAAAAAAATTTAGGAAAAGGGAAAAGGTAGGGGCTAGACTGCTCCAAAAAAGGGGGGTTCAACCCAAGGAGGAGAGTAAGAATGTTTAGACGAGAAGAAAAAGGCAAGAAAGAATTGTGAAAATTAAGAAAAAAAAAAAAAAGAAAGCCCAAAATTTGGGAACCCCCTTTTGGGACTAAAGAAACCAATTTGACAAATTCTGTAAGGAAAAAAAAAAAGACCAACAAAAAATTTGGAAAGGAAACTTAAATTTAAGAAAAAAGTACATTTTTAAACAAAGGAAATTTAAAGAGGAAGGGAGAAAATGTTTAGAAAAACATAATATAAAAAAGTTTTAATTTTCTATAAAAAAAAATTTGTTTTTTTTTAGGTTTTTTTTAAAAAAAACTAAGAAAAATTTTTTAAAACATTTGAAAAAGTAAGAATTTTTTCAGAACAAAGAAAAAGTGAAAAATAAATTAATTTTAAAAGCAAGCTGTTTGAAAGAAAGTCAGAGGAGAAAAAAAAAACCAAAAAAGGCAAAGATTAAAGGAAAAATACAAATTTGGCAGTAAAAATTTGGGGGTTTTCCTAAAAAGAAAAAAATTTAAATTAAAAAAAACATAAAAGTTTTAAAATAAAATGTTTTACACAAATTCGAAAAGGGAAAAAACCCAGAAAAGGAATTAAAAGAGGTTTTACGGGGTAGAACATCTAAGAGTTTAATGGGTTTCTGGTTTGGTAATTAAAATTTAAAAAAAAAAAAACATTTACCCAAAAAAATTTAAAAAGAGTAAAGGCACAAAGGGCCTTTGCCCGGGTTAAATTTTGCCAAAATAAAAAGGTAAAAGGCAAAGGTAAAATTTTTTTACTTTGAAATGAAAGATAAATTAATATAAAAAAAAAAATAAATGTATGGGGTTTGTTTTTTGGGGTTTGGTTTTTAAAAAAAAAAAGAAAAATTTTAAAGAAAAAAAAGGAATATAAATCTATAAAAAATTTTTTATTAAAAAATTAATTTTTTTGTGGGATTTTTGGATTTCTTATTTAAAAAAAAACAAAAAATTAAGAAAAATAAAATTTTTTTAATTTAGAAAAAAAACCAAGTAAAGGCAAAATTTTGGTGGGGAAAATTCCTTAGCCCAGGAACAAAGGGAAGTACCAAAAAGAAAATTTTTTAAAAAAGGAAAGGAAAAATCGTAGCCCGACTGAAGTCCCCCAAAAAAAGGGGAATTTGAAGAAGGGACCCCAAAGTGAGAAAGGGACTTCCATAAGGCAAGAAAGGGAAATAGTAAAGGGATATAAAAAAAAAGGGAAGAAAAGAAAGATGACATCGACCAATTAAAAGACACAAGGACTAATTATGCGGAAGAAAAAGGAAGAAAACCTTGGGACAAAAAAAAAAGGGGAGAAAGAAAAAAAAAGATTAAAAATTTGTACCTCTAAAAAGAAGTGACAAATTAAAAGGGACAACACAAAAAACCACAAAACAAGACAAAAAAAAGGAAAGAAAAAAGAATAGGTTTAATTCAATAAAATAAAATTGGAAAACCCCTTTACAAACAAAAAAAAAAATTAAACAATTTTGGGGGAAAAAGGGGAACACTAAAAAAAAAGGAAACACAAAAAAAATTTAGAAAAATTTATTAAAATTATAAGTTTGGATTTCAAAAAATTTAAAAAAAGAAATTGAGTTTAAAAAAAAATTGAAAAAGTTTTTTAACATAAAAATTTAAAAAAATAAACTAGAAGATTAAATAAAAAAGGTTTTTAAGAGAAAATTAAAAAAAGGGGAAAGGGGAAAAAAGTGGGGTTTTTTGGGGGAAAGGGAGGAAAGGGGGGCCGAGAGGAAAATTTGGGAAAGGGGATATGAAAGGGGGGGGTTTTTAAAAAAGAAAAAAATTACATTCCAAGAGCTGGAACCTTTAAGAAAAGAAAACCAAACCTAAACCAAAACGAAATAGACCCGGAGGGACGAAAAAAGACGAAAGGATCCCAACCCCGTATAAAGGGTTTGGATAAAAAAAGAAATGAGGGAAAGGGTTAAAAAATTTTAAAGCGAGGAAGAAGTTGAAATTTATTGTTTTTTACTTTTTGGGAAGGCCTCAAATTTTTTAGAAAAAAAAGAGGGAAAACTGAAAAATTTTAAAAGAAAATAAAAATTTTGATAAGAAAACAAAAAAAAGAACCAAAAGAAAATTTATTCGAAAAAAAAATAAAAAGAAAAAATAAATTTTCACTAAAATTTAAAAAAACTAAACAATTTTTTAGATGCTTCATTCTTTGGGAACCGATGATTAAAAATTACCGACAAACTAAATATTTGTTTAAATTAAACCCTCACAGGGGTTTTAACCCCACCTGGAACAAACCCCCTTTCCCCTTTCCCAAAGCAACAAATTGGGAAAGGGCCAGGGGAAAACCCTTGAAAGGGGAATTTTAAAAGGCCAAAAAAACCCCTAATACCCCAAAATTTACTTTATTTTTAAAACACACACCTTTAAGAAAAATATGCCCGAAACCAAAAAACAAAAAAAAGCCCAAAAGAAATTAAAAAAAACCAAAAAACAAAGGTTAAGAATTAAAAAAAAAAAATTAGTTTAAAGCGTAAAATTAAGGGGAAACAAAAATCTTTAAATAAAGGGGAAAAAAAACCCCAGAAATTTGCCCCTTGGAATAAAGACCTGAAAAATTTGGTCCAAAAAATCATATAAACCACCAAAACCAAAAACCAAAAACAAAAAAACCCCCCGGAAAAAAACCCCAACACAAGAAAAACCAAACACAAAAAAAAAGAAACAGGAATAGGGGTAAAGGTAAAAAAAGAAAGAAAACAAAAAAGGGGGAAAAAAAAAAAAAAAAAGAAAAAAAAAACAAAAAAGGAAAAAAAAAAAATTTATTAAAAAAGATTTTAAAAAGGGTTTTAAAAAAAAAATTTTATAAAATGGGGAGGGAAAAGTTAAATAAAAAAAATTAAAAGGAAAAATTTAAAGTATTAAAAACCAAACATTACCAAAATTAAAAAATTAAAATTTTGAGAAATTTTAGGAGCAATTTTTTTAAAGAAAATGTTAAAGTTATAGGTAATTTTTTAATAACTTTTTTACCTGTAGAAGGAAAAAAAAAGAATAAAAGGAAGTTACAAGGGAACAGATTCTTCTAAAAACCAAACCGCCTTCCCCGCTTGCCTTCCCACTTTCCCTTTTCTTCCATTCTCCCCCTCCCTCCACCTTTCCCATTTTTTGGAAAAGCAAGCCCCGAAAAATACAATTTAACTTGGCAAAACAAAAGGGTTTTCCCACACGGACTATAAAATAAAAAATAATACCAACCCCCCCAAAAACTTTCACTTAATCCCCCTTTCCTCCTCTCACTCTCCCCAAAACCCCCACTCTTTAAAACACCTCCCTCTTATCTTTTTAAAATTAAAACCTTTTTGGGCCCTTTCCCCCCCTCCCATTTTCCCCAAAATTTTTTTCCCCTTTAAATCCTTTTCTTATCTTTTTCCCATAAATCCCAATTTCTTCCCCCTTTAAAAGCCTTCTTTTTTCCCCCAAAAAATTTTTATCTTCTCATAAAACCTTTTAATTTCCCGGCCCCCGCTCAACACTCCAATCCCCCCACTAACCACAAAACCCCCAAAATCCCAAAAGGTAAACCGGCCTGCAACCATTAAAAAAAGTCAAACATGAACCAAAAAAAATAAAATACAACCAAAAGGGTTAAAAAAAAAGGTAATAATATAAAACAATTAAGGAAACTGGAAATCTCCAAAAATTCCCCAAAACCTTACCCCTGAAGGGGTCGTCTCCAGTTAAAATTTTATATTAAAAAATTATATTTAAATAAATAAAATTCTTTTAAAAAGGGTTTGAACTTCCAATTTAATGTTCTAAAAGAACGATCAGACAATTTAAATTCAAAAAAAAGGGAAAAACCCAAAAACTCAAAAAAAGACAAAAACAAAATCCGGGAAAAAAATAAAACAACGGGAACCAAAGGGGGGGAAAAGCCTTTTGTGTCAACCCCCCAACCTCAAAATGGAAGTCAGGGGATCCTGAGATCAGGCCCACTCATCGGGGGCCCCGATTAAAATCCCCGGGGAACAAAAAATGAACCCAAAATTTTCCCACAAAAATTTTCCATAAAAATTTTAAAATTAAAAACAACTAAAATAGTTGGGGTGGGAAAGAATAAATTTAACAAAATTAAATTTTACTAAAAAATAATGGTATTCCAACCCAAAAAAAATAAAAACACAAAAACACAACACAAAACCCAAACGAAAAACCGCCCCTAAAGGAAACAAAAAACAAAAAAAAACCCCAAAATCTAATGTCAAAAAAACCAAGAAAAAATTTTAAAGAACAAGAAATTTTATAAAAAAGGAAAAAAAATGGAAACATTGTTTTTAATAAAACTTTTTAATTCATTTTAAAAAACACCCCCCCCCAACTCCCAAAATCTAACAAAAAAACCCCAGCCCCACCAACCCGAAAAGGGGGAAAGGGGGAAAAGGGGGCCCCACCAAGGGGGCCCTATAGGCGGGTTTTACATAAAACTTGGGCCCTTCTTGCTTCCCAAACCCCAAATAATTTTAATTGTGCACCGGGGGGGAATTTTGTTTTAATTTTAAAATTTTTTAAGACTTTTCAAAATTTAAAAGAAAGCAAGTAAAAAAAAACCTTTCCCAAATTTTAATAATTTAAAACAGGATAATTCCCCATTAAAAATAATTTTTGGGCCTATTTTACATTTTGGGGTTGTTTTAAAATCCAATTACTCTAGGTGAAAATAGAAGGCTTAGTCATATAAGTTGGGGGAACTAAATTTTAAAGGATTTTACACAATCAACAAAACACAACAACAACTACAACAAACTTCAAATTTTAAATAAAAAAATAAATTTCAGAAAATTTTAACATGAAGGGAAAAAAATTCCCTTTATTCACTGAAGTTATTTAAAAGTAAACCATAAGTTTTTTTAAAAACCCCAAAATCTTAAGTTTTAATTTTCTATTTTAAAGAATTCTTAGGCAAAAGGCAACTTTAAATAACCTTTTTCGAGCCTTTCCTTTTGGCACAAAACAATATTCGAAATACAAAAAAACCAGTAAGAAAGATTAAAAAAACCCAATTAACGAAAAGTTTTGGCCCCCGAAAAATAAGAAGAAAAAAGCAGGGGAAAAGAAAGAGAAAATCCAGGGGGAAAAAAAAGTGCTTTTAAGCACACAACCAAAACAAAAACTGGGGGAACCACAAAATTTAAAAACCCCCTTTAAAAAATAAATTAAAATTAATAAAAAAATTAAAAAAAACCCATTTTTTAAAAGAACTTGAATTTTTAAAAAAGAAAAAGGCGGAACAAGAAAAGGTCAACTAGCTTACCAAACCTAAAAAAAAAGTAAAAAAAAAAAAAAAAAAAGGTAAGTTTGGTTGTTTTTTGGGTTTTGTTTCCCCAAGCTTTTTTCCCACACTAAAGCCCCTTTAAATTTTAACTTTAAAGGGGGTCCCTTTTAAAATTTCCCAGAAATTAAAAGGGGGAAGGGCCCTTTTTTGGGGGATTAAAGCAATTTAACATAAGTTTTTAAGCCAAAAAAAATCCCCTTTAATAATTTGTTTTAATTACAAAAAAAATAGGGTAGGAAAAGGTGTAGGGGGGGAATTCCTTTTTGAAAAATTTTGTGTTTAAATTAGTTAAATTTCATTCTAAAATTTAAAAAAAAAAACCTTTTTTAATTCAAACTTAATTTAATGTTTTTAATTTAACTTCATTTTTTTATGATTATTTTCCAATTTAAGTTTTTTGTTATTTAAATTTAAAAATCTAAAATCATTCAACAAAATAGATTAAAAAAGGGAAAATTTAACTTTAGGTTTGTGATTTATATTGCCTTTTCCAACCTTTTAACAAAGTTTTGTTTTGCGGAAAACAAAAAAAAATTTTTTAACAAAAAAAAAGGGGGGGGGGGGGGGGGTGGGGTGGGGGGATTTATTTGGGGGGGAAATTTGGGAGTTTTTGGGGGGGTTTGGGGGGGGGCGGGGAAAAGTTTGGGTTTGAAAAAAAGAAGGGGAAATTTTTTTAACTTCCCTTTAAAATTTTCCATTGTTTAAAAAAAAACCCCAAACCCCTTATTTCAGAAAAAAAATTTAAATTGTTCATCAAAAAATTTATAAAATTACTGCTATTTTCACCCAAATTCCCTTGATTAGTTTTTGTAACCTATTTTAAAAAAATTTCCAATAAATTTTTAAAAAAAGGGATATGTAAGGAAGTTTTTCAAAAATTTAACCCTTTTCACATAAATCAAAATTTTTTTTTTAAAAAATTCTAAAAAATTTAATTGAGGGCTCCAGAAAATAAAGAACTTTCCTTAAACCCAATTGTTTCAAATTCAAAAAGCCGGGAAATTTTGGGGCAATTTTAAATTATTAATTTTTTCCCCTACAAGATTTAAAAAATTTAAAAATTCACTTAGTTCCAGTATTTGTGTCGGGAAGATTCTTTTTTAATGGAAAGGAAATCAAGAAAAAAATTGGAAGAACAAACCATTTAATAGGGTTCAAAAACTAAAAAGCCAGAACCGGGCCCTTGAACAAACACCAAAATGAAAAAAACCAAAACCCCAAACCAAGAAAAAAAATTCTTTGTCAAGACATTGGAAAAAGTTTAAAAAAACAAAACAAAAGCCCCTTAAAACAACCCCAAATCCATACCCCTTTAAAAACAAAAAACAAAATTTTAAAAAATTTTACAAACCAAACAAAAAAAACAAAACGATCCAAAATTTTAAAAAAAATTTAAAAAATTAATGAAGTATTAAATTTTTTTTTGTGGGATAAGGAAAAAAACAAAATCAATTCTTTTGTATTATTTGGGACAAATGAATTCAGTAATATCCATGTAAATTACAAAAAAAAATTTGGTAAAAACTAAAAAAAACAGAAAAACACAAAAAAACCCACCCCAAAAGTGAAGAAACAAAACAACACACACCAGACACACACGAAAACATTGCCTCAAGCTAAACAGCAAATGTGTATGAATAGTTAGGGGAAGTGTGGTGTGTGGGGTGGGGGGGGGGGGGGTAGGCAGAAATTTCAACTAACATAGACGGGAAAAAGGGACTACATGTATTTTAATTAACCATCATTTTTTTTAGTGGAGGGGGGGGGGGAGGGCTGTGGGGGGGGGGGGGGGCGGGGGGGGGGGGGGGGGGAGGGGGGGGGGGGGGGGGGGGGGGGGGGGGGGGGACTGTTCATAATAAAAATGAAAACACATATTATTTCACATGAGTTATGTTTTTTTCAATCATGCTCATTATACATCTTGCTTGTTATTCATTGAATTGTCCGTTTTAATGTTATATGCATGTACAGTATTTTTCTAAGACAAATCTGTTGACTGTGTGTGCATGCATTTGTTTAAAAGACGATTTATGCATGTTGTGTGCAATACTTTTCTATACTATTATAATTCTGATCTTTGTTTAAAGAAGTGAACTGTGATACTTTTTTTTTTTATAAAAAGAACAAAGAAATTAAAATGACAGTGCTACCAACAAGGAAGAATCTACAATGTGTTTTGTTTCTCTGACATATACGCATAATAACATGTCTCTGTCTGTCTGTCTGTCTGTCTGTCTGTCTGTCTGTCTGTCTCTGTCTCTGTCTCTCTCTCTCTCTCTCTCTCCTCTCTCTCTCTCTCTACCTCCCTCCCTCCCTCTCCCTCTCCTGCTTTTCTGGAAGATTGTTGGGTCCATTGTTTGCGGTGGGAACGGATGACAAAATTTACAAACTGCATACACACTGGGACTGGATGAAATAAAGCACATGAGTACTTATTCCATATCCTCAAATAAAACGAATAAAATAAAATAAATATCCTCTCTCTCTCCTCCCACTCCTACTCTCCTCTCTCTCCACTCATTCTTTGCTCTCCTCTCTCTCTTCTATCGTCTAAACTTCTTCTCCTTGTATTAAAGCCAGGTGTTATTCATTATCCCGATTAAAAGAAAAAAGAATTCTCTTCTCTCTTCTCATCTCTCAATTCTCTCTGTGTTCTAAACAAAATCTCATCTCGATTCCCTCTCATCTCCTCTCTCTACAACATAATCTCAATCTCTCTCTCATACACCATATCCTTTCAAAATGTGTTCCGGGGAAAAGCGGCGTACGCGCGAATCGCACAGACAACACACACAACACACATCTTCACACACACACACACACACACACACAACACACACACACACACACACACACACACACACACACAACACACACACACACACACACACACGAAAACATGCCTCAAGCTAACAGCAAATGTGTAATTGAATGAGCTTAGTGGGAAGTGTGTGTGTGTGTGTGGGGGGGGGGGGGGGGGGTAGAGACAAGAAAACAATGTTTTAGTGCAAACTACACAAATGAGACGGGGGAAAAAGGGAAACATACTGATGTATGTTTACCTTCTTAGACATATTCTTTACAACGTTCACATAGACACAATTATTCATATGTATGTTTTTAAACCAGATGCATCATTTTTTTAAGTGGGAGGGGGGGGGACTGTTCATAATAAAAATGAAAACACATATTATTTCACATGAGTTATGTTTTTTTCAATCATGCTCATTATACATCTTGCTTGATTATTCTTTGATATTGTACAGTTTTTAAAATTGTTAGGGGCATGCATTTGTACATTTATGTTTTTCTAAACTTCTTCTTACTATTTATCATGATTCTTTTTATTTAAAACGATTATGACAAAGTTAATGGTGCACCATACATTTCTATACTATTACAATCTGTCTTTGTTTTTAGTAAGAAATAACACGTTGATACTTTTTCTTTCTCTATAAAAGAACAAAGAAATCTCATGCATGCTCACTCATCACAGAATCTCATCTTTCTTCTTTCTCTCTCTGCATCCTCCCACCCCACTTTCGAATAAGGCCTCTGTCTGTGCTGTCGACGTGACAAAATTTCCTGTCTTCACCTGTCTGTCTAATGTCATCTGTTCTTTCCTTCTCTCCTCATAAAGAAAAAAATTCCTCTCTCTCTCTCTCTCTCTCTCTCTCTCCCTCTCCTCCTCCCTCTCCCTCTCCTCTCTTCAAATGCCATCTTTCTCTAACATACAAATCTACAAACTGCTCATCATCGACTGGTAATAAAGCACTTGAGTACTTATTCATTATCCTCGAATATAAAATAAAATAGAAATAAATCTCTCTCTCTCTCTCTCTCTCTCTCTCTCTCTCTCTCTCTCTCTCTCTCTCTCTCTCTCTCTCTCTCTCTCTCTCTCTCGATGTATTAAAGCACTGAGTGCTTATTCATTATCCTCCATATTAAAAGAAAAAGAATTCTCTCTCTCTCTCCTCTCTCTCTCTCTCTCTCTCCTCTCTCTCTCTCTCTCCTCTCTCTCTCTCTCTCTCCTCTCTCTCTCTCTCTCTCTCATACACTTATCCTTTTAAAATGTGTCTCCGCGCGCGCGCGCGCGCGCAGCACGACACCACACACACACACACACACCACAACACGCACACACACACACACACACACACACACACACACACCAACGTGTCCCAAAGGGGTTTTAAACAAATTTTAAATACATGTATATATATGTTTTAAGCTGATCCTTTTACAGGACCTGTAATCCTGATCAAAATTAATGTTGCTTTTAGTACAACAGCTAGTCTGCTACTACCGCTATGGTGAATTGATTCCTTGCCTCTCCAAGAAACATGCCCCGTCCTTTTGGATAAAGCATGCTGAAGGAAAATGTCGGCATTTCACTGACACATTCTCTTCCATTTTTAATTCAAACTTCGAATTCTTCCAGAGTTTGAATTCTGGTTCCTGATATACAAGACAGATTCATTCATTTGAAAAAATAAATAGCTGTCTACAGACATCTAAGGGACAAAACTCAAAGACGTCATAATTACGTCATGTAGCAAGAATACAGACTTCCTGGCAGCTATTTTTGAGGTTAAAAAAAAAAGACAAACAGAACCAAACCAAAAAGAAGACAAAAAAACCCAAAACATCACACACACACACACACACACACACACACACACACACACACACACACACACACAGGGGTGGTGGGGAGGGGGGGGCAGGGTAGCCTTGTGGTCAGAACATTGCGCTGCAATCTGACGACCCCGGTTCGATTCCCGTTCAAGGGGATATTTTACTCTGGAGTTAACATCAGTGCAGACTCCACTCTCCTCAAAGTCCTTCAGATGAGACTACAAACCAAGCCCCGTGTGCGAACGCACGCAGAACATCTTGCACACACGTTAAATCCTGTTCCGCTTTTCGTAAGAGTAGGCTATTGTGTGCCGGTGGGAACAGATAACAGAATTTACAAAAAACTGCAAGGATATTTAAAAAAAGCACATAAGTGCTTATTCCATTATCCTCGATATAGAAGAATAAATAAATACACACACACACCATAACACACGACAGGAAACAGAACTCCAACACTACACACACACACACACCACAACACACACCAAACACAACAAAACACCCAACACACACACACACACACACACACACAACATAACTGGCGTCATCAATGTTTCCCAAGGTTACTTTCCAGTTTCTCAAAGCAACAAGAAAACTCAGACAGAGCTAAGGCAGAGGGTCTTTATTAGTGAAGAAGAAGAAGAAGAGAAGAAGAAGAAGAAATGGAATTTACATAGCGCTTTATCTTGCAAAAAAACAAATCAAAGCGCTTGCATCCATTCCACTTCTACACATGCAACCAACAATGATTAATAGTTTAACAAGTTCAAATACACACAAAAGCACGCGCGCGCCGCCACGCACGCACGCACCACACACACACACACACCACACAACAACACACACTACACACAACACCACACACACACACACTCTTATCTAGCTAGAGTTTTGGCCCTCAAACTTCAGTTCGGTGCCTGCCTCCAGTCCTGGCAAGTGACGTCGTAGTGGACAGGTGAGGTTTTAGACATGCTGTGGGGAAGCAGACCTCCTGCAGATTTACATGCACAGGAGAAGACCAGGCACTATGCATTCCAGCCAATGTGACCATATGGCCAGACTTACTACAATTTACAAGCACAGGAGAAGACCAGGCACTATGCATTCCAGCCAATTCGACCATAACTTTTATGGCCAGACTTTTGCTACAGTTCACGTGCACACAGCTCAAGCAGAGTACCAATCTTGGCCATGAGGGTGAAGCAATGATTGAGATGGTGCTCCCCGCCTAAACTGCAGTACATGTACTTACTTCCCTGGTGACCACGCAGACCTGTGCGTAGAAGTCTTCACTACGACTTAAAGTGGTATACAATAAGATACAATGCAATGCAATGCAACACAATACAACACAATGCAATGCAATACAATGCAATACAATACAATACAATACAATACCATACAATACAATACAAAGGTTCAGGATGGAAATGGAGCAAGGTCAGGTGGGCGACCAGACAGCTGCCTGCTTCATCTTCAGCCGACTGAAGAGGGGGTCCATATCCCAGCTTGTAGAGAGGTAACTGCAGTGTATCTATTTATTGTTTGAAAAGACTAACACCCCAGAGAAGTGCTTACCTTCCTTAGTGCTGTGGTTTTTGCTCCAGGATATACACCTGTATGCATGCGAATCCTCGACATTGAATGCAGATCTACAAAGAAGGATCCAGGCTTTGGAGATGAGATACTTCTGAAGACTCCTTGGCATTTCATGCATGGACCACATTACCAACGAAGAAGTCCGACAAGCCATCACCCAACAAGTAAAACAGTACGAAGACCTGCAGACCACAGTCAAGAAAAGGAAGCTCAGATGGTATGGACATGTGACAAGATAGGATGGGCTCTCCAAGACCATACTGTAAGGAACAGTACAGGGAAAGAGAAGGCGAGGCAGGTCGAAGAAGAAATGGGCAGACAACATCACTGATTGGACCATGAAGAGCTTCTCCACAACCCAGGCACTTGCCCACAACCGCTGTAAATGGAGCCAACTGGAGGGGGTTAAGGGAGCAGATGAGATGATGGTGATGGTTTTATATATATATATATATATATATATATATATATATATATATATATATATATATAATATAATGATATAATAGTATATATATATATTAGATTATAGATATATAGATAGATAGATAGATAGATAGATAGATAGATAGAGAAGAGAGAGAGAGAGAGAGAGACATTGACAATTTTGACAATTTGACAAAATTTATTGCTATTTAGCAATCAAGCCATATAACACTGTAACAAACAATATCAACGCCACCCGATTACAATGACATGGAAACCATGGCAGTAGTGGTATATACATCAAGATTCATACATTATTGTCCATGTCTCAATTTTCAAAACAGCCTTTCCTTTTCCAGTCTGCAGCCAGCTAAGTCAGCCCATGTAAAACCGGATCAGGTCCCGAAGAAGATGTCATTCCCGTTCAGCACATGCCACTGACTTTCCTGTTGTGTGTTAGGATGCTGCTTCCCTTTACGAAGTCTGGCAAGCCTGACACGTTCTTCTGGCAACATGTTTTTCTCTTCTTGCTTGATGTACCAGAACACACACTTAGATTCCTCCCCAGTATCTCCATTACAAGAGTATTCCAGGGCGATGTCATATGATTCACACATCACAATGTTTTGATCGCCTGAACCATGTACCACAACCTTTCCAAACAGGGTGTTTCTCTTGCTGTTGGGTAATGCTGCACACGTTTGACAGTTAGAGTAGACACATACTGTTTCACAATACCAGTATCTGAGCCATCCACTGTGCAGCCAACTGTCCGCTCTTCCTGCACATCAGACACCTCAGAAGACACACCGATCTTGCTGTCTGTTGCTGGATCACACAGTAGATCTAGTGAATCTGGTGTGGCTGAGGCATTCACTGCACTGTCAACACACAGCTCTGTGTACACACTGGTTTACTTTTCTTCTGTTTCCACATCAAGCAGGGAGTCAATGGCACACAAGACTGGCTCTTCCAAGACACTGTCATTGTGACATTGGCGACTTGCCTGTCTTTCTTGGTGTTGTCTGCTTCTTTGGAGGTCCCGAGGGATTTGGCAAGGGGGCTTTTTGCATAGTACTGAACTCGGAGTTACAGTTCAGCACCAGTCTGCCATTTCTGTTGACACTGACTTGTCAGCTGGCTTCATTCCAACACTGCCCTCTCCCCCACGACTTTCCAACTTGATACGACCTTGTCGATCAGCAGGGCATTTAAAGTTGTTATTACAGTTGCTGGAAGGTCAGTAACTGACATTTTGAAACTAAAATGCAAAAATTTGCAGCAGCTTACTAACAGCAGGCCTGTTCAGTTCTCGTCCCCTCATGTTGTCCCAGAGAGAGAGAGGCCATTGTGTGCTGGTGGGAAGGATGACAACATTTACAAAAGTGCATACACACAGGTACTGGAAGAAAAAAGTCCATGGGTGCTTAGTCCATTATCCCCGAGAAAAAAAAGATTAATAGTATAAAAAGAAAAAGTAGGTTTGCATAGGTGTATGTGTGTGTGGTGTGTGTGTGTGTGTGTGTGTGTCCCAACGCTGGTCTGTGTGTCAGTGCAGTCACTGAGGGCCCATCCCTTTGTATATTAGGGACTGTTATCAACTAACTAACACTTTAAAGCAGTTCCCTCAAAACCTAACTAATGACGACTGAAGGCCCACTTGTTTGTGATTATTGAAGTACAAGTTGGGTTATCTGATTAAGGGACTACAGGTACCAACCCCCCACTACCAACCCACCCGATTGTTCATGTCTGTGAGCACAACCAACCCTCAAGGATAGGGGTAGGGGTGGGGATGGATGGTGGAGGAGGGGGGGGGGGGGGGGGGTGAGGGGTGTACCTAGGATGTGCATGCTTCATATGTGTGTATGTGTGTGTGTGTGTGTAGACCTTTATCTTTAAACGTCTACAGGCCCAAACATCTTGTTTGCTCACAGCTCAACTAGTTGCAATTGTAATGGCCTTGACCTATATCTTACACCTTCCATTTTGTTTCTATCATATATTATTTTGTGCCGATTCTAAATCTGTTTCTTGTGCCTTAAAATCTTCAAATTATAAGAAAGTAGCTTTCTAAAATCATGCTCAATATCAAATAATATGTTATTATGGTATAAGTTTAAGAGGTATAAAATTTAATGTCACTTTTAGACTAGTTGGACTTTATAGGACTATACTCAGGTAAGTGAGCTGACAGAGCTGCGAAAAAAAAGGTAAAAATAACGACAGTAAATATACAGTATTGCATGTTCCTTTATCTATAGGAAACTGAAAGGGATAGCAGTTACCGATTGGCACTATCAGAGCAAACATCCTTGAATAAATTCATGTAGTTACTTCAGAAAAAAAAAAGGAGAAAAGATTTCAAGTTAGATTTTAAGTATGAAGAGCATGTTTGAAGACATTATTCATCAAAAGACTCTTTCAGACCTTGTCAGACAGAGAGATTTAACTGAAAGCACTATTTTTTTTCAGAATAAGATCAATTTAAGAAAAATGTTAAATTCTTATGCTATACAATGTTCATAATTCTACTTGAATACCACAGTCTAAAACTTTATTTGTCTCTCATTTCTTCAACTTCTTTTGAAGAAATTCTGGGTGATGTCGATATAATGTTTAATATTACTAAAGGTTTGCAATAAAGCCCCATAAGGCATTTGTTACAGTTACTGAAGTTTTGTTATTAACTTGCTATATTGTTTAGCATGTTTAAGTTGTTCACACACACACACACACACTTCCACATACCAATTATTCGTTTTGTATAACTAAATGGATTGTGGTAAGGACGAGATTAAAAACAAACAATATCAACAACAACAAATACCAGCTTATCTTCGACCCATGGAAATGATATAATATTCGTATTTATTGTCATGAAAATTTAATACAACTGCTACAAACGTCTTATGGCCAGTTCAAGGTGCTAAACTCTTGACAATCTTTGGAGAGAGACTTGCCTCCCTTGTCCCTGGATTGCCCCAAACATCCGCAAACTTCATTCTATTTTTAGCTTCTTCAGGCGTTGTCGATCTGTGGTGCAATCCACTAAGCTAATCTTTTCCAGGATATTTTGTTGGCTGAAAGATAGCCTATTTAAGGGATGGTGTTACAGGTACCCCAGCACAGCTTAACAGGACCACCATGTAGCTGTGGTGTGGATCGGAGACCAGAGAACTTTAGAAAGCAGAAACAGCAGAGAGGGAGAAAGGCAAAACAGAAGTGCAGCTCTAGTGAAACAACAAGCCAACAGGTAAGCACCAAAGATGTTTAAAAGAACACACACAAGCCCACACACGTGTGGGTGTGGGCGGGCCCACACACACACACACTCACACAGAAAATTTTAATGACTTGGTATTATACTTTATAGTTCACTTCAAAATGTTTAGCAATTAACAGGAAATAAGAATTATTTTATCAAACATTTTTTCCTTTTTTTATTTACAGTACAAAATTTGAATGAGACAAGTACAATGCTAGTGTTGTACAAGTTTTAAGTGGTTTATCTAGAGAATGTATCTTTTAAAAAATGATTCACAGTTCATAATTCAAAATTGTCAGATTAAACAAAAAAGAGATATCCTCATAAAGTAAAAAAATCCAACAGAATATTATTGAAATTCAAACTTAAACAATGTGTAATGTATGTCTCAAGATTTAATCTTACAAGATGTCTGTTGGTGTTTCTGTTTCAGTTAGCACAAGACCTTAACTTCACCTCTTAGTCAAGAACATTAAATTTTGATCACCATTCGTCCGTCAGTCACTACAGAAACCAGCGCCATGACGACCGAAGACCTCAAGACCCAGATGACCTCTCTCAGCATGGGTGAAGCTCTCCGCATGTGTGAGAAGACGACCAACATCGAAACCATCATCGCCTTGACCCACCACCCTGTCCCCCGCGTGAGGAAGCGAGCGCTGGTGGAGATGTGCCCGTGCCGAGTGCAGGAAGACCTGACCGACTTCTGGGAGCGGGTCTTTGACATGCTGTCTGATGAGGATGCCGACGTCAGGTGAGTCAGCAGGATTGTTTAATCTTGTGCACAATGTTGTGAGTCAGCAGGATTGTTTAATCTTGTGCATAATGTCAAAAAAACCCAAAAAAGATGTGAACAAGTCAGATGAAGTGCTGCCTGTATGAGGCACTTAGTGGTCTACAATTTGATAACGGTACATTTTATTACTCCCATAGCAAAAAAAGTGTCTTCATCTTTTAATTTTGTTGTTGTTGTTGTAAAGATGAACATTTAAGTGCAAATATTTTAATGTCTGCTTGAAAAGTCTATTTCCATATACTTCTTTTTTCGTTATAAACTTGATTTATTAATATGACACGAAAGTGTGAAGAGTTTGTTTTAATGGTTTATGAAAATGGCCACTAGAATTGTTTTTAAAAAATATAATGAAAAAATGCTCAGAGGAGTTAACTGAGAGAGCAGCCCAAATTTCACGGAGAGAAATCTGCCGTGACTTAAAGTGGTATGAAATGAAATGAAAGTAAGGTAATTATTCTTCAGTCAGCTTTGAGTCACCGATCATGGTAGTTTGTCAAGTTTGCATACCTCTCTCTGAAATCTAAACCATTGTTAGAATGCACTTTCCTTTAAATGGATTAACATGAGTTTTGTTGTTCAAAAATGTTGTTTTGATTTTGTGCATGTCAATGAATTTTTAAAGAATTTTCTGTTGAAATAGTGTTTGTTTTAAATGTTTTGTTTTGTAGAGTATAATTGTTTGAAATTGCCGTGTGAAATGTGTAGTAATCTTGCATTCAAGTACAGAACATTTACTCTACAAAAAAAGCCTTTGCCAAGCAATAGCTTTGAATTTTGATCAGAAGAGGTCATTTCATGATTCTGCGAAACAAATTATGACAGAAAAAACTGGAAAAAAAAATCTGCGGATGGCTGAGTTACTGCAATCCAGCCGTTAACTTTTTCCCTGAAAAGAACAGATTTGTTGACATCATCGAAATGTACAAGATTTAAAGTTTTGTTTTTATAGATAAGAATATGTATGTACATACATACTTTTTTTTTTTTAATCAGTAATTTAGATGCGATGCACTGCTAAAAGTAGAAAGATGAAAAGCATTATAAGTAGAATAGAATAGACTTGATTGGTTAGTCACCTTTCACTTAAGTTACCTATTATTTTGAACAATAAAGCTCCATATGCCCAAAGTGAACTGAAAATGCATACCAAACCTTGTGCACTTTTAATTATCTCTGATAAATCAACTGAAAATGCTTTTCTTTTTTTTCATATATGTACACACACATTATAATATATATACTTTTTTTAACTTTGAAATTACCGTTTTCTGATTTGTCCAACAGGTACCAAGTCTTGCACACTCTGTGTGACGGCTCTCCCAGACACCTGGAGTACCGTGTGGCCGAAGCCTTGGACACCTTGAACCGTGACGCTGACCCCAAGATCAGGAGAAAGGCCCACCAGTGCTTGACCTCCTACTGGCGCAAGGGAAAGTGGAACATCATGTGAACTGTGTGCCAGGACAACTCACGAATGCTTCCAAGGAAAAAAGAATCTATCCAGTTTTCAGTCTCTACTGAAGAAATATGAACATTTGGTGCCATACGTTAATTTTGCCATTGGAATATTCTGCTTTGAGAGAGGAAAAAGAAACGTTAAAGAAGCTGCAAAAGGTAAAGGGAAGAAAAAAACCTGACATAGCTGCCTTCTGAAGTCCAGCTGCTGTTCATAATCAAGTATTGTTTGATTCATTTGTCTGACATCACAGTTCCATGGCAAAGATGTACAGCTGATGCATAAACCGAAAAAACTTTAATTTTTTTCAGGTCATTCTCAGGAGCAAAGTCAGGGATACTGCATGTTTTTTGTGCCAAACTTAAACACAAATCCATGAACGTAACCCAGTCAAAATCAATGCATGCAAATTGATTATAAGATTTTTTTTTTTTTGGGGGGGGGGGAGGAGAAGTAAGTAACATACTTAACCAACAGTATTTGTTCACATTTTCTTGGTCAATACTCTACAACACACGCTTTATGTGAATATATGTTTTGAGTAGTTTTTGCCTTAGAAAAGCGTAATTTCTTTCCACAATCCAGACTAAGAACAGGTTTATCTTTACATTTTGATGTCATTATGATGCACTACATTATGTGCAGCTATTCATTGATGTACTTTATATCATGATGAACCATATTTTTTTGTACGAGATTTTGCTGATATGTATGTTTGTAAAAAAAAAAGTAATTAAGTGAACAGTGAAGAATAAAAGGAAACGGTGCTACCTAAATCAAATCACGTTTTGTGTTTTCAATATCCCTTCCTCCTCCGCACCTTCTTTTAACTTTCCTACCCCCTAGGGGGACAGGATAGCTCAGTGGTCAGAGCACTCACTTTCCCCAAGCCAATGTTAAGCAGCATCAAGCGTGGTTACCAAGTGGGTGGGTGGGTGACCGTTGCGCACCTTGGATGCAGTACAGTCCTCCAGTTCACCCAGCTGTAAATGGGTACCTGCCTCTTTAGGGTCAGGGAAGGTAAAGCAGCGAGGGAGAGGAGATGGGTGCTGCCCTCAATATGCTGGCCCCTGGAGAAGTTGAGGTCTCTGATGTCTCACTCCCCTATGACCACATACCTTTACCTCCTTGTGCTAAGATCATGCTAATGGGTGTGTAGATTTTTAAAAATTCATTTTCTATTGATAGTTATTTGTGATACACACTTCCCACAGACATTTGCACTCAAACAACCTTACTCATGCCCCGCTGCTGTTTCAACTCGTTTCCATCTCTCCATTCTCATTCCATTCTTTCACACAAACAAGCTCATAGAAAATAAAAACTGGGCATAAAAACCTTTTAAATCAGGTTTAATTTCTGCTGCTTTGTCTTTACAAAAAGCACCAGTTATATTCTTTTCTAACAATTCCATTTTTACATCAATTTTTAAAAACAGACGATTTGAAATTAGATTGATCAACAGGTAGGTAAAAACAAAATAAATGAACATGAGCCAATACAAATGATTTTTCTTCTTCTTTTTTTTTTAAAGCTAAATTTGATGAAGAAGACAACTGAAAAGGTATTTTGCAGTTATAATAAATCTGTCGGGGGAAAGGGTGTGGAGGAGGAGAATGGAAGATCCTCTAGCCTAGTGGTTGAAGCATGGAACTCCAGATCAGAAGATAATTGAGAGCACAGATTTGAACCTTGGCTAAGGCTTTCATTCACAGCATCCTTTACTCTTGGGAATGACTGTTGGTACCAATTCAAATGCTGGTACATTTTTAATCTCATTCTCCTCCAAGTCCTTCGTGTGTGAGATACAAATTAAGGTCCCATATGCAAACACATGCATAACGTCTTGCACACACGTTAAAAACCCATCCACTTTTCATAACAGAAGAGGCCAGCTAAGGCTGAAGCTATGGGTAACATGTACATACCCAGCATGCATCCACTTCCTGGTGAGGCTTGAGTTCACTGCGTCCAACTTGCCCAAGACACACTTGCTGAAAAATTCAGTGCCGTACTCTAACACTTCCTCAAGGAGTAAAGGGCTGGATCTTTGATAAATCATCATAACACATCCCCAATATGGCCTCTGTGGACGACAGGGCTATAAACAAGATTGAAATCATCATAATGTGGATAAAGTTGTAAGTAGTTGCCTGCATTTGTTTTTATCCATTTCTATTTGTTCAATTGTGATAACGCTGTAATTAGTCTGGGTTTTTGTTCTAGTCATTGTTTTGTGCACTGACAAATAAGAAAGAATGAGGTCCTGTTCCTTTATTCAGCACACCAATCTTTCATCTTTCTTTGCTTCAATTAAATATGTTTTCTGTCAATTCTCTCTCTAAAAAAAAAAAAAAAAAGTTTACTTCCAGCAATGGTGAAGTGCCTCGTTTCAATTACATTTTGACTTAGAGTACAAGCATATAAAAAGTAACCATTCTCTGCTCCTTTTTTTCAAATCACTACAAACATTCTGTTTACATGAACATAACTGTACCATCCTTTTCAAACTGAACAGACATAGCCAAATTCCAACAGACTCGTAAAAAACACACATGAAAAAAAATCATGCAAAAATATCATTTCCCACTCCAATAATCACCTCATCTCATAAACTCCACAATGCTCTCCAGAATAATTGTGAGCCTTTTTAAATTTTTTTATAAAGGTTAGAAACGTAAGTAGATGTCGTCAACTTTGTAGAGTTTTTTCATGTTAAAAATTGCCATGTGGAGACTGTTCTGTGCAAAGAACTTGGGTTTTAAATAAAACATGCCTGTGAAAAACAGTATTCTTGTGTTGCTTTTCAATTCAAACTTGCAGAAGATAGCAAATTAGTTTTGGTGGCCATACTGGATTTCTTTCAGGGTTAGAATGGATGAAATTGAGTAATTTAGAGATTTGTACAGTTTATAATGGATTTGTAGGCGCTGGCCTTTTAACTTGTGGTATAACTATAAACATGAACTGACAAACAATTTTTGATCAGATATTAACCCCCCATGTCCCACACCTTAACTCTTAACAAACATTTGCAATAAACCATATATAATCTTTTTTTCTCTATTTCGGTGGATTTGTAAAAAAAAACAACCAACTATGATACATCAGTCTTTCAGCCTACAACGGCACTCCATGAGATCACCAGTAAAAGGAACTGGTAAGGAAGCTGGCTGCAGCACTGAACCATTTCGACGCTGTGCTTTCGTTGGCGCTTCCTCTGGAGATGGTGTTCTTCTCCTCATTCTGCACACGTTTTTCCTCTTCATCATCCGAAAGGTACGGCGGCATCAAGCCTGCGTTTTCTTTCCCCTGGGAAGCTGTCTCTGTGCAGTGCCCGTTGCTTGTGTTGAAAGACACCAAGGACTGCACACAAACACAGTTATGAGAGAGATTTTTTTAAAAAAATTTAAGTACCGATTACAAGATGTTTGCAAACAGTTGATATCCAAAATGACACTGATTCCTTAACCCTTTCAGAAATAGCATCCTTAATAGCAAACACAATGAACCATATGCTTTAAAAGACTTACCATACACGAAATTCACCAAAGTACATCAATAGAAGTCAGGGGGAAAAAAATGTATGATCTTTTTGTCTCTAAAACAAGGCACAAAGCTTGATTCTGCACAGGTTAATCTTCACTGTACACGATCAACACACATTTAATATCCATGCTCCAATGTTAATAAGAAGTTCTGTTTTTAACACTTACTTCATCTCCATTTTCATTCCTTATCACTTGCTGGGCAGTCATGGTCATTGACTTGGCAATAGCTCGAACCAAGGTCTGAAAAATATAAAAAAAGGGACACAGTTTTCTTTTCTTTTTCTGTGTTCGTTCCCTGGTTAGAGCTCTGAGGTTCTGCAGTGGTGAAACATATTATAAAACACAAAACTAAGAGACACAAGATCTAAAAAAAAAATTGACGAGGTTAATGTGTAAGTAACCATACTTGAAATACTATTCAGAAGTGATTGTATTAGAAATAGTTATCACATTCACATACAAAAACAAACCAAATAAGATTTCCCGCACCCCTCTCCTCTGTTAGAGCTCCAAGGTTCCTCAAAGGTGAGATTTATGCATATGCGACTGTTCCCCTGCTCCACCATTTCAATAACCACATGCCAACTTTAGGGAATAAATAACGATATTGTGTTTACTTTTCTTCACAATCCAGTGTTGTCTTTCTGAAAATCACAAGCTAAAAACAATTTTTTTGTTTTTCAAATCTTAATATTCAAGACACACAACCAACCAAGACACAAAAGAAAATCTCAGTCAACCCTCTATCCAATGCAAATCTGATAATAATCTGAAGCAAGTCCCTTTTTTTCCTTCTTTTCTTTTGTTGTTGTTGTGTTTCTTTTTTTTTCTTCTTCTCCTTTTGCTTGCCTCTTGCTTTAGTTGCTTCGTTTGGAGTTATGTTAGGGAATGCTGCTGTTGCTTACACACACACATATATATATGTAATAATATAAACCCTTCTTGGTAAGCAGCAGCGTAGGGATCAATCTTTTAAAGAGCTCTCTCTCTCTCTCACAATCACACACTTTCTTGCGCGCACATTAAAACCTGTTCCGCTTTTCCATTGTGTGCTGGTTGGGGAACACCTTACAAAATTTACAAAACTATGCACATGGGGAGTGGATGTAAAAAAGCTCACGAGCGCTTTTTCTGTTATTCTGGAAACAAAAGAATAAATAAAAAGATAAATACCTCTGGCTTGACGTCAGCCTTGGTGCGCAGCAAGCACTGTTTTTTGCCGGTGTCAAAGGTGACGCTGACCACTCCTTTCACCCGCAGCAACAGCCGTATGCACAAGTCTCTGTCAGCCTAGACAGAAAGGAAAGAATGAGCAACTGCTGATCCTCAGAATTACTAAGAAGAAATCATACATATGTAGTTTCCATTCTCAGAAAAGTACTCACACACACACACACACATTCACAGTCTATTCTTCACTAGGCACTCCAAAAGCCAAGTTACCCCACCACCATGCTCTCACCCTCTCCTTATGTCCCTTCTGACCCCCCCTTTCCCCCCTTCCACTTCCCCGTCTCTCTCCAACACATACCCACTCACGCATGCACACCTGTGCACCCACATACACAAACCCACTCATGCAAGCACACACACATACATACTCTCACACACACACGGACACATGCTTATGCTTATATGAACAAAGTACACAATTTGCATACCTAGATATATTCAAGTATGTGCATGCATATAAATTTAAAAAGAAGTGAGTGACCATAGTAAACCTGTACACACACACACACTCACACAACACACATACAGTGGCAGACCCACACATACTCATCACCTAAATAAAAAAACAACCCAAAACAAACATATTCTTACAAGAACATAACCTGCTACGTACAGGCATTCCTGTATTCGTAACTTCCAAGATGGAACTAAAAACCTTGCTAATGATTCAATTATTAGTAAACATAAAGATAAACAATCAGGAATACAGAGCCCAATCCAAAGTTCTACCTACAATCTGGAAATATCCATTCTCACAAAAAAGATTAATTTAATGTGTACAAAGTTCTGCAATACCTGATCACATATTCCTCGAACTTGCAGGACCACAGACTTTGTATTCTTTGTACTTCCTTTGCCTTTCATGTTTCCGCTTGCTCTGTATGCACAAAACAAATAAAACAGTTGTTCAAAAATACTAACTGGCATATGCGTGTGTGTATCAATTTGTGAGAGTATGAGTGTGTGTGTGTGTGTGTGTGTGTGTGTGTGTGCAGCAGCATGTGCAGCACTGTGTATAAGTGAAGGTTTGCTTTCTTCTTCTTCTTTGTTGAACGCTCAGAAAGCAACTATTGTTATCTGTCATATGAAGCAAAAATGCATTGCGCTGCCGTTAAGCGCCTGACAAGTCAGGCCCAGCACATCCGACTTCCGCATGGAAGAGAAAATCTTATACGTCTTTCTGGAAAAAAAGCAGGAGAATGGACCAAGAAGGCAGAAAATAGATAAGAAGGAGGTGATGAGAAGAAAAGGAACAAGGCAGAAACAAAGAAAGGGATAGAAAAGAGGGAATTCCAAGTACAGCATTCCCAGAAGGTGGGGATGCTATTTATGCTGACAGGCCCCTGGCATCCCCACGGGGATAGTGAAGGTATACTATACCAAACAATTATAACTATAAATCATACATCTGTGCATGCGTTTAAACTTCTTCAATCTGAATCTTGAAAACAAGGGATCTAAAGAAACAAACAAACTGTGCACACGCCCACATTCACATGGTCAACACTGTCATCTTAAAACACACACACGCCTAAAATCACTAAATGTGAATAGACGTTAAACTGAAGATCACTCACGCACAGATGCACGCACGAACATACACACACACACAGAAAAACAGATAAAAGTAAAGACTCACCTTCGAGTCTGCGTGTTACTGGAATCCCGAAGAGGTGCGGACGAGGTGTCAATCAAGAGAGAATACAACTGGTCAGCCAGAGTCCGTATGTTTTCTTCACACTGGGATCTGAAAAGTGACCAGCAAAAATGTTTCCACACCGACCATTTTTTACAAGTAAAAGACCAAGCAACACTTATACTGTTACAGAGAAGAAAATTATGTAGAACAGATCCCATTTATAACTGCACAAACTGGTAAAGTGACTGTAAGTACTACATGTGAAGAAAAATGAGTGCTTATATTTAAAGTTTTGAGGTGAAGTTTGCTTCACAATAATTTACAGCTTATTTTTTACGAAAATGACATCATAGATGGGCATACACGTACATATTGTTTTGTGTGTAAATGCGTGTGTTAATGGTTTCTGAATTTAATTCGCACACTTACACAAAGACCAACTTATTCTTTATAAGTAGTCAGTTTGTTAGTGGGGGAAGTCTCTCTCTCTCTTTTTAATAACTTGGTGCAACAATTCAGTCACAAACCTGAGCAGAAGAGCTTCCAGCTGGTCCAGCATGCCTATGTACGATGCTATAATTGGTCGAGACTCTTTCTCCTCACCCAGCAGCAGCAGGGTCTGCAAACACAGTTCTTCACATCACTTCATAGTTTATACTGCAACCCTTCCACCAGTGACCACCTGCTATGATTGTGAATTTTAAAACAAAAAAATGTTCCCCCTCTTACAGGAAACAAAAGATGATGCTTGGAACAGTGTGTGCTAATGCTATGCAACTCACACAAAAAAAGAGAAGAGATGGGAGGAAGGAGGGGGTTGGGAGAATGAAGAAGGGGAAAGAAGCTTATGGTTTTTACAAATTTCAACCAGCCTTGGCCTTGGCTGTGTTTCAGCTTACATACAGTAGTTTTATTAAATTAATACAGTAATGAATACGTACCAACTCTGACTCAGTATTTATTTTATGATTTGTGGATGGTACCATTGTCTTCTGTGTTTGTGCACGTAGGTATATGATACAATATAAAAAGACATTTAACTTAAAATGTTGTATTCAATCTGAATGCACTTGTTTGTTTCTTTTTCTAAAAACAACAAAAAAATTTGAATAAAAAAGAAGAAAAAAAGGTACCATTACTCATATTAGTAATAACATATTCCATGCAAATTTCTTACCTCAAGAGCAAGAGTGACAACAGCTGAATCAGGATTGGACAACACCAGCACAAGTCCCCCCATACATGTTGTGTCCTGTCAGATCATCTTGAAAATGTCAATAACATCTTCAAGACAAGATGGTGAGGTTTTTTTAAAACATCATTTAAAAAGAAAGAAATCTTTAAGCTAATGTTCATTTAGTTACATGCAAAAATGTGAATGCAAAGTAAAGGACAATAACAAAAACAAACACCACCACCTCCACCACACACCCACAGAGTGACCCCCACACAAGGTAACAAATGCTCATGAATACATTTCAACAAACCTTTAAATTAAAACTTACATGGTTCTTGATTAATGTCTAATTTATTCAAATTTAAATCATAATATGGCTTTTTTTTTGGGGGGGGGGGGGGGGGGGGGGTCAAACAACTTTTTTGTTTAAATTTGTTAAGGGTGGGGTGGTAGGTAGGTGATGTGCAGGAAAGGTTCTTTTGAATGTTTATATTGTTTTCCATTTTAATAACTGTCACAGTGACTAAGCGAGTGTCAACAGACTCAACAGGAGGGAGTTGGCAGCAGAGACAAAGTGCTCAGCAAGAGACAGAAGAAAGTGGTGTAGTTTGGGGCTGTAAGTGTAACATAATCTTAATGTCAGCAATATGCCATAAATTTGAGATTTTCCTTTCACAATTAATGCAGCATGCTCACTTTAATAAGGACGGGCCGCTTTTTGGGGTCAGCAGCCATGGCCTTCATGGCAGCTATAGCATCTGTCGAAACCATCCTAGTTGTCATCTGAAAAAAAGTGCAGTCAACAAAAAACTGTTATATAGTCATAATTATTACAAACTACAAAGCCTAGGTATGATAATAATATATTGATAATTTATTTTAAATTCACTCACTAGTCTACTCTCAATAGTACCTGAAATAGCAATTTGGTCACATCCCATTAGCAGACATCTATAGTCCTAAACCCCAGCATAGCCTGTGTATTGTAAGTTTGTAAAGTCTACCACTTCCATGCAAAAACTGACAACTTGCAACCATGTTAATTCTTTTCATTTTTTTCTGATTCTGGTAGTACTTGCTGTCATGGAGTCTGATGGTCATTTAAAAACAAATAGTGAAATATTAATTTACTATACTCTCACTCAGTGGTCAGACCACTTGCTCTCCCCAACTGCTCAAGCTAAACCAAGGATGAGCAGTACTAATTAATGGGATGCCTCATGGATGGGTGCCTTGGCTTCAGACAGTACACTAATCAAAGTCTCTGACACCTCCGTCCCCAAAGGACAGATTAGGTTATAAAATGGGAACATCTTTGATTCTTTATCTTTTTTAACTGGCCCTACAGTACACTGTTGGGGACGGGATAGCTCAGTGGTCGGAGCACTCGCTTTAACCCAGCCAAGTTAAGCAGCGTCGAGCATGGTTACCAGTTGGATGGGTGACCGTTTGCGCGCCTTGGCTTCAGTACAGTTCCCCCAGCTGTAAATGGGTACCTGCCCTCTTTAGGGTCAGGGAAGGTAAAGCAGCGAGGGAGAGGAGATGGGCGCCGCCCTCAATATGCTGGCCCTAGAGAAGTGAGGTCTCTGACACCTTGCTCCCCTACGACCTTATAGGTTATGGGACTCCTTTACCTTTTACCTTTTTGACAGTACACTATACACAGTATACTGAGTATAGCCTACTTTAGTGTGTACATATATTAGCATCCCCCAAGTCTGAATGTGGCTATTTAACTGTAATGATGGGAAAATGGTTGTATACACAAAAATCTCACCATTGGTGTGCCTTGGAGTTGGAGCTCTAGCCAAGGGAAGGAAACAAACAATAGGCCTAAACAACAAAACCAGGAACCATGGAAACCCTTTCAAGTTACTGATCTTGAGTTCAGAAGTTTATCGCGGATCAATGCACACGTTTAAGAATCGATTCATGATTTTGATGTAACAGTTATATATAAAACACGAGAGCTGTCATGACATGATGTAAGTAATGCATGGTGCAGCTTAACAAATTGAAACATCAGAACAGCAGCGGCACTTTGCCTCCAGGGACACCACGCGGCAAAACATTGTTGAACCAAATCGTAAATCGTGCCAGCGCAAAACTGAGATACGTTTCTGTTTTGGACCTAACCTAATCTAAACTCATAGAAAAGATAAACATAGGCCAACATTACAGCTTACCGTATTCACAATATATACAGCGATTTGGAGACAGTATGTTTACAAAATCTCTTAACTTCGTTACACTCCAAAAAATTCCGCTACGCAAAATGCTTTCTGTTCATTGGTTTAAAGGGAAAGACTTGGAGTGGCCTCCCTTCAATGTTTCTACCATGTCGCTAGCCTAATTTTTTTTTTTTTTTTAAGGCAAGGTGATAGTTAAAACGTTTGCCTGCCAACAAGTCAACCGTGAGGTTGGTAGTTCGATTCCCAGCCTTGCCCTTTCTTCCCAGTTTGACGAAAAAATCGAACTGAATGTCAAAGTCCTTCGGATGAGACTATAAACCAAGGCCCCATGTGCAAACGCATGCAAAACATGCCCACACGTGAAAAACCCGTTCCGCCTTTCGGGAGAGTAGACCATTGTGTGCCGATAAGAGCGCATGATAAAGTAAAAAAAACAACAACCCATCATGCACACAGGTGTCGTGTTTAGACACCATTCTGGAGATCGGTGGGATCTTAAGAGCTGTCTGGCAACTCCTGCTACAGCACTGGAACCATGTGTATGAGGATTGCCTTTCCAATGGACCATTCCAGCAACGTTGAAGAGGGGTGGGGGGTGGGGTTCTGTTGCATGGGTAACAGCTTGCGCTCCATACTTACTAACTTAACCTACTTACCCAGGCTTTGCGCTCTTCAGTATACACACCAAGAGCGCAACTCCATAGTCTTATAGACTGATCAATGCCCACTAAATAAAAAATCTTTTTTAAAAAGAAAAAAAGAAAGAAAAAAGACCCCCCCCCCCAAAAAAAAAATTATTTTAAAGAGTTAAAATCCTTTCTGTTAACAAAATGTGTGTATTACTCAAGCAGACAAAAATATACTTGGACTGAAACAATTCACTCTGACTGGCGTCCACTCTCTGATGTTGCCTTCCCATCCTTTTCTCTGTCTGCCTCTTCATATCCCTCCTTGTACTGTTCCTTGTAGGACAATCTTGGCCAGTCCATATTTCGTGTGACATGCCGGTACCACTTCAGTTTGTGTCCCTTCACTTCCTCATTAGTGATGTGATCTCTGTATGAGATACCAAGGAGTTTGCGAAAGCACCTCACTCCATTGCCATTGTCCTTTTAATGTCTGCTGTTATGGTCCATGTTTCACATGCGTAGTTTACAAAAATATCCAGGGAAAGCATCAGTCTGATCTTGGAACTGATTGCGATGTTCTTGCCATTCCAGAGGTCTTTCAGTTTGGTCATTGTAGCTGTAGTCTAGGCTATTCTGGAGATAATTTTAGGGTTTTATCTTTCATCCGATAATACAGCTCCCAGATACTTGAAGCTATGGACGGTCTCGATTTTCTTGCCATGTGTAATTATGTCAGTGATGATGCCATTGGGACTGTTTGTCATCAGCTGGGTTTTCTCTGCACTGATCTGCATGCCATATGCTGACGAGGCTTCATGAAGGTGATTTACCAGATTGCCTAGCTCTTGCTCTTCTCCGGCTAGGCCGTCGATGTCGTCGGCAAAACGTAAGTTTGTAGTTGTCCTGACTCCAATGCTGACTGTTCCCTCATTATTTTCAAGTGCATCAGCCATTATTCTCTCTAAGAAGATACTGAAGAGGGTGGGATGAATCCTTGGCGTACTCCAATTTTGGTTCGGAACCAATCTCCAATGTTGCTGCCTTACTAGACTGTGCTGGTTGCCTTGATATAGAGGCATACTATGACTGATCGGGTTGGCATTGATGTTATACAGCCTCATAGTTGCCCACAGAGTGACATGCCAGACTCTGTCGAACGCCTTCTTAAAGTCTACAAAGACGTGGTAAAGATCTTGGTGTTGCGAGTATTTCGCACAGAGTATTCTAAGGTTCAAACTTTGTTTGGTTGTGCTCCGTCCTGCTCTACAACCTGCCTGTCCTTCTTTGATGATCTCTTCAGCTTGAGGCTTTAGTATGTTCAGGAGGATTCTGAGCATGACTTTGCTTGGATGGCTAATCAGGCTTATGGTACGATAGTTTTTCATTATTAAAAAACAACAACTTTTATTTCGGGGATAATGGAATAAGCATCCATATGCTTTTTTCAATCCAGTCCTCGTGTGTCTGTAGTTTTGTAAATTTTGTGATCCGTTCCCACCAGCACACAATGACCTACACTGCCGAAAAGTGGAACGGGTTTTAACGTGGGCACAGGATGTTCTGCGTGCGTTCGCACACGGGACCTCGGTTTGTAGTCTCATCCGAAGGACTTCTAGGGGGAGTGGAGTCTGATGTTAACTCCAGAGGAAAAATCCTCTTGAACGAGATTGGAACCCGGGTCAACAGATCATGAGCGCTACGCAACGCAACGCGCTTCACTCTAACTACAAGGCTCTCTCTCTCTCTCTCTCTATGTTAAAGTGTTCAATTCAAGTGGTGTTGTGGTGAAGTGTGTGATGATGTGAAGTGGCTGTCTCCATCAAGCATGTGAGTGCCAACAACGGCTTACATATAGATATATTAATCTGTACGTGTGTGTGTACCTAAACTATGTGAGGGCCACATCAAACCTTCCCTCCAAATGAGGGCTGGTGGGGGGCTCCCCACTTTTTCTTTTGGTGTAATTTTTTTCCCCCCCAATTAATCATGTGATCTACTCCTACACACCTTCCACAATGCGACCAACAACCAGATCTATAAGTGAAAAGACATTCCCTAGTATTAGAAAATATCCAGTTCCTAAAGACAGTCGTCAAGTAAAATTAAATTGCAGCCTTCAATCATCTACCGACATGGAGAATTTGCACTACACAACAGATAAAATCGACACACTAAAGTCAGACACTGCAACAACCAAATGGCAAGACTTAACACAATCACACGAAATCATACCAAATCAAAGACACATATTCAACCACACTTCCCCCACAACTCTTCAAAACATTTCTACAGCTATTCCTTGACGAGGAAAAAACTGTTAACAATTACTGTGTACCACACGACAGGGACAATATTAATACAAGGGAACACTTGTCAGGAGTGGCTAAATAAGGAATTCGAAATCCTTAAAGACATAGTGAACTATATGTGTGATTGTTGTGCCAGTGATATGAACCCCACCAATCCCCCCTCCTCCCCTGTGCGTTTGCCACTACCTGGCACATCATTTGCCTTAACATCACCTGCAGCGAGCCCTGTGTCCTTGCCAGTACACAACACTTCATCTGTCACTGCCATCCCCCTAAAGGCAGTCAGTTCTGTCACCATGTTGCCAGGAGACAAACTGTCATCTGCGCGGTCTCCTAACCCTATCCCCCCCTTCCCTCCTCAACTCGCCTGCCCCTCAGTGTTCCGATGACGCCATCTCCACTGATCATCTCCACAGCAACCCAGCTCTCCTCTGTCCCTCCAGCTGACTAAATCAGTATAGACCATTCCCCCCTCTATCCCACCCCGTGAAAATGACACCCCTCTCCAACAAACCCCCTGATCCATCTCCTTCCCTCTATTCCACCACCCCCTCTCCACCCAGACCCATAGCCTCCCCCTCCCCCCCTGACCCTAGCCTTTCTATTCCTGCCTCTGACCTCCCCCCTCTCCCTTTCACAACCATGTCCAACAAAATCACACACCTACACAAAACTTCCATCCTGTCTCTACAGTTTGAGCACAGTATCTGCTATCACACATCTCCACTGCCAACTGCCCCACAGCCATCTCCACCATCAATCCCCTCACAGCACAAGTTGACCCCTTACAGACAGAGAACAAACACTTGCACAAACAGATAGAGAAAACAGCCAACGCCAGCAAAGACAGCACAGTCCAAACAAAAAATCATATGAAAGCCACAGAACAAGCACTGAAGTCGACCATTGCTGACCTTGTCACAAAACACCCAACTACAGACAACGGTCGACAAACAAGCCAAAAGCCTGTCTGCTTTCAACGACTGGCAAAACCACATAAAAAAAGGGAAATCACTGCATTAAAGAACCCCTACCATAAAACTGATACCTCATACTCGCCTCCCACTCCAACAATCTTCAGTCACCTCCATTTCCAAAGATTCCCACCAGCAATCTACCAACCACCTCCAGAATTCCTCTAAGTGACTCTCTCTCTGACATTTCCGACACCCTATAGAAGAAGAAATCATCTTCCCAATCCCCACTAATAATAGATTTTCACTCCTCGACCCCGACCAAAATCCCAACCCCAAACCACCCGCTCCTCCCTCCCCTCCTTCATTACGAAAACGCAAACTGACAAGTAGGCCTAATTCAGTTCCCAGAAGGCCTATCAATTCCAAACCCCCCCCTCCGCCATCCCCTTCCCCAACTCCCTTAGAGGCACTATTGAAAAAGTCTGTCCCCACTGCCAGCCAGGAGTTACTGATCGGTGACTCGGTCTTAAGCGCAGTGGGAGACAGAAGTTCCCCACACGGCGGACAAGCTAAAAACTTGTCGGTACCAGGCCTGACAGTCCAACACCTCTTGAAGTGGCTGTCAACACTCCCCCCTTCAACACACATCACACAGATCATTTTCCATGTTGGCATCAACACCTGCCTACAAAGTGGCCCCATTTGGGATTGCACGACAGGGCCCAATTTGTGATCAAGGCTACGCCAGGCTTTTCCCCATGCCACCATAAAAGCCTTTCTACATTCCCTCCTTACGGCCGACACCATACCACCAGTTCTGTGAGGGAGTCCAACCCCAAACCTCTCCAAGGTCTGTGCTCGAGAGGGGGTGATTTACATCGACCACACCTCCTCTTTTCGGGACGGGGATTTGGGGCACCCAGGAAACCCCTCTATAGATACATGGACCCTCTCCACCCAAGTGTCCCGTGGCATAGCAGCCATGATGTACAACCTGCACCAGCCGCCAAAACCTCTGCCCCGCACTTCAACCAACTATGGCCAGATTCAAAGGGCTCCGCCAACAAAGCCACCTCCACCAACAGTGGAAGTGCAATCTGCCATCAACAGACACCGGGGCAACGGCAGAGCGCTTCTCCCCACACCAGGAACAAGTCCACCTGCCTTTGGCCAGAGAGGCAACAAGTTCGCTCAAGGGGACTTTGAGGAGGACTTCCCCCCTCTTACTACAACCAAAATCAAACCTGCCTGGGGCCTCCCCCACCCCACTCATTCACAGGACACCCAAAAGCTGCTGAAGGTCCTGCTGAATACTATCCAGCAAGCACTGACCTAACACCCCCCCCCTCCCCTTCCCCCCCCCCCCCCCCCCCCCCCCATTCATCTATAGAGAAAGCCAGTGGCCGAGAATGGGGAGACAGGTGTGTGTGTGTGTGTTGTAACGAACGCGCGTGTGCGTAATATTTGTGTGTATGCGTGTGTACTCTATGTTGTGTATTGGTGTGTATGAGTGTGTATGAAGAGTGTATATGTGCGTGTGTGTGTGGTTTGTGTGTGAGTTTTTGTGTGGGGTTTTATGTGTGTGTGTTTTTAAATTTAATCCTTGATTTTGTTGTTGGTTTTGTTTCTTGTTGTTTTTTTTGCGTGTTTTTGTTTTGTTTTTGTTGGGGGTTTTTGTTTTTTGTTTTTTTTTGGGTTGTTGTTTTTTTTGTTTTTGTTGTTGTTGTTTTTAAATGTCTTGTTGTTGTTTGCTGTTGTTGTTGTTTTCTTGTTTTTATTGTTGTTGTTGTTTTTTAACCTTCCCCCCACCCCCCACCCCAAAATTGCAAGTCGCTGTGGAAGTGTGGCAAACCTGATATTCCTTCTGCCGTTCTAACTCCCTATTTTTCTTTTATATTCTCTTAGCCACAGGTTTCTGTGTGCTGTGTTGTCACCAATTCAACTTAGAAAGACATGTATTTTATGTTTATTTATTTTTTTTTTAAATTGTTCTGGTTTTCATGGTTCCTTTTGCTTATTTCAAGATTGACTGAACTGGTGCAGTGAAAAGTATGCATCCTCACGAACATTGAGACTGTAGAACAGAGAGATACTACCCATGGGTTTGGTTTTATGTGTGCTTTTTTTTTTTTTTTTTTTTTTTTTTTTTTTTTTTTTTAAACAATTTTTAACCAGTGCTACAGATCACAACTTTATTATGACAGTGCCCATACAGTGAAGTGTGCAACACTGTGCAGTGAGGGACTATTCGCTGAGTGACATTGAGTGCAGTGAGGGACTATTCGCTGAGTGACACTGAGTGCAGTGAGGGACTATTCGCTGAGTGACATTGCTGGGTGACTGCTGAGTGGCATTATTCAGTGACTACTGTGACATTGTTCAGTGACTGCTGAACGACATTATTCAGTGAGGGAATGAGCTGTGTAGCAAACCCCCGGACAAAATTGCTGAGGGGCCTTTTTTCAGTGATAAACAACTGGCGTCCCGCGAGTTCCCTACCCCCCAAACCCCGTACTATTTGCTGAGTGGCCTTTTTCAGTGACAAGATGGGAGGCTGACCATCTCTTGGGACACACCTCAGGCTCATCGGGTTGCCTCAACGAGAGTGTCACTTGTGATTTGTGGTAAACCAAAGTTTTCTAGTGGCCTTGGGAGACCTTCACTGGCAGAGACTGTGACCAGGCTGTAAATTTAAGCAGGGCACCCTTGTGTTGAGACTTGCAGGGTTGATAGCGAAGTTACCCGGTTTTGTTGTGCTGTTTGATGCTAAAAACAGTGAGGATTTCAGATTTTAGTACCTTATTGTCGGTCTGAGTGGTTATTTTATTTTTACCTCACTCAATTTTGTTTCCTTATTTTTGTTATACTTATTTTTCCTCCTCCACCACCCCCTAAACATTTCCCCCTTCAGGTGTTGAGTTCTCCAACTTCAAAAACTATTTTTTTTTCCTTACCGCCAGTGCTCCTTTCTTGTTGTCTCCTTCACACATATCCCTACCTCACAAAACCCAAAAAAGACAGATGCATACCAACCACAATAAGTGGCCCTCTAAGGATGGCCTACGTATTTGCCACCTAAAAATTAACCATGCATTTAATAAATCGAAGAAAAATCAACGCTTATCAACTAACAAAGGGAATCCATTTCACATACTAGGGCTGTCTGAATCGAGACTTTCAGATCACATAATAGACACTGATATTTATATTCCAGGGTATAAAGTCCTGCGTAAGATCAACAAAACCCCAAAAAAACAGGAATCCTAATCTATATTAGTGAGTCCATAACCTTCAAGCGTCTTCCCATTAGAACATTTTGGTGTAGAATCCATGGATTGAGGTTTCTATAAAAAGGGGCCCAACCTATTGTAATTGGGATCTGCCCATAGGAATCCAACAAAGAAAAAACTGGACTGATAATTTGACTCCATGATGAATAACAGTCCTATTAGAATCTAATGAAATTTAAACTTATTAGGAGACTTTAATATCGATCTAAAAAAGAAATAATCAATGGACCCAATTAATAAATTCATACAACCTCCACCAACTATTAATTCACCCAAAGAAAAGTCACACCAAATCAAGCACAATAATTGACCCTATCTAGTATCTAACCCTAACAACATTTTGAAACGTGTATCCCAGTCTATAACTGCAGCGATCACTACCCAGTCTGTATCACGTGGTCAAAAAAAAAAAGAACAAAAAACCCCAAACCGGCCACAAAACTATAACATATCGTTCCTTTGCTAAATTTGATGAGAATCTTTTCCTATCAGATTTAAGTAACTCAATTCTTTCGGAAACATTCAGCTTACTGATCCAGATTTAGCCATTGAATTTTGGATAAACACTTTTACTGCTATTTACAACAAACATGCCCCACTAAAAATCTTTAGGAATCAAATACACCCCCAAACCACCTTGGCTCACTAAGGAACTAGAAGAAGCATGCTATCTTAGAGACCTTTTAAAGAACATAAATATCATGAAGAGTCAAAAAAATTAAGAAATGCCATAAACTCACAAAAAAGGCGAGAAAAAAAAATATTTCCAAGACTTACTATCTACCAAACAAAACTCAAAGACTGTATGGCGAGCCATAAATCAAATAACTAACAAACAAGCATCTTCCAAAACAAATTTTAATCAAAGACGTTACTGCGGAACAACTTAACAGTCAAATTTTATTAATGTCCCTACTAACATTATTAGAAATGATAAATCAAAGTCCAATAAACTCATGAACTAAAACAATACTTTAAAGGAAAGCATCCTCCTTCAAAAACTTCACATTCCATTTATGTCGTTCTTGAGGTCTATGGTTATCTAACTCACCTCAAACAATCAAAAAACAAAGTGGTCTTGATGGAACAGACAGCAGAATATTGAAGCTATCAGCGCCAGTTATCACAGACACCTAACATATATATTTAACCTTGTCTCGAAAAAAACCATTTCCCCAATGCCTTCAAAACAGCTAAAGTAATCCCCATCTACAAGTTGGTGACACTTCAGACCCCTTTAAACTAAGACCAATTTCCATCATATCTATCCTTTTCCCAAAACCCTTGGAACAACATATAAACAAAACATAGTCCGTCATTTAGATACCACCAACTTAATTCACCCCAATCAGTCTGGAAATTTTGACAAAATCACTCATGTCATACTGCACTGATTAGCCTCGTAGACAACTGGGCTATCAAACATTAATGACAATAAATTTTGTTTGGGGTACTATTTGTAGATCTCAAAAAAGCTTTGACACAATTGACCCTACACTTCTCATAAAAAACTAAACCGTACCATTTCTCTACCAATACCTTAGAACTACTTGCTTCCTATCTGAAAACAGGCAACAGTGTGTTTTCAATAGGTACAACTACATCCAAACTACAAGCCGTCCCAAATTTTGGAGTACCCCAAGGATCCATATTAGGACCTATTCTCTTCTCACTATACATAAACGACCTCCCTCTCCACATCAAATCCCAAAAGCGAACTATTTGCTGATGACACAAAATTCATACGAGCCACAACAAACCCTTTTCTCTCTGGCAAATGCATTACAAAAAGTGTTGATCATTATTGAATGGACCGAACTAAACCATATGTCTATACACCCCCAAAAAACAAAAAGCATGCTTATTACCACTAGACAAAAGCGTCAAAACTTAACCCATAAACTTACTCCCATCAAAATTAAAAAGGAAGTAATTGAACAAAACCTATCACCACAAGGTTTTAGGGGTAACAATTGATGAAAATCCAGTTGGTTTTCTACCACATATCTCAACTATGCAAATACATTCCCAAAGAGGGATACCAACTTTCTAAAAATCAAGCACTTTCTTGACTTTCATTCAAGGAAACTATTCTTCCCAAACTTATATACAATCCTCAATAGACTATGCTTCTCCCTGTGGGATTCTGCTAGTGCAAACACTATGAAACCGTTACTGAGTCTGTATAAACGTGCTCTCAAAGTGGTCCTGTTAAAAAGGGCAAGCTTACAAGAAGCTGACTATACTCAATAAATATCTCCCCTTACACCAAAGTTTAAAAATATAACAAAGGAGTCATGATGTTCAAGATCATGACAGGAACTGTTCCATCATACTTAATAGACAAATTCCCCTAAACCAATCCAGAAATTTCATAAAACCTAGTGTCCCAATTCCGAGAATAGACTTATTCAAATTCTAGTCTACTTTACTCAGGCCTAATGCTGTGGAACTCCCCTTCCCGATCAGTTAAAAACAAACAATCAATAAAAATATACAAAACTCAATTATCAACTCACTTGATACATCATCAATAACAAACCCAGTCCATAGCCTTAAAAACAAAGTTGCATATCCTCCCTTACCTATCTGCCCCTTTTCCCTCTTACCTACTTTCCCTGCCCTTTCCCCTTTACCTGTCTTTCTGTCAGACCTTGTTCCCCCCCCCCCCTCTCTCTCTCTCTCTCTCTCTCTCCCCTCTCTCTTCTCTCTCTCTCTCTCTCCTCTCCTCCCCTTTTTCAAATTTCATTGTTGTTGAATAAGTGATTTACCAAAGCGAAAACTTTTTTCTTCTTTTTTTCTTTCTTTTTCTTTTCTTCTTCTTTCTTTTTTTAAATTTTTTATTACACTATAGTTATAAGAAAAAATTTTCTATCATAACAATAATATTGTTAATCTGTACGGTAAATGAAAAAGAGTGTGACAGTGATGATGTGCTGTTGAGAATCATTTCCAGTATTTTTTTTTTTTATGTCGTTCTGTTTGTTTGTTTACAAACAAAAAGCATTATCTTTCACACACCACACGCACGCACGCACCACACACACACACACACACACACACACACACACACCACACACGCACGCACACACACACACACACACACACACACACACACACACTCCATCCTCCCTCCCTCTCCCACTCTCTTCATTTCTTCCCCCCCCTATCTCTCTCTCTCTTACTTACAATGTATAGATGTTCAATTTTATGACTTAAGGATTTTTTTCTCAATATTGTAGAGTGGTATTTGGGATTGGGCTTTTTCTTTTTTATGACATTCATTTTGTACGAGTAAAATTCGAAAACAATTTTGATGGTGATCCTGTGCTGTCTTGAGAATTAATTTTTTATATTATCCTTAAAACACACACACACACACCACCACACACACACACACACACACACACACACACACAACACACCACACACACACACACACACAACACACTCTCTCTCTCTCTCTCTCTCTCTCTCTCTCTCTCTCTCCTCCCTGACCTTATAAATTTGTTTTTTATACCCCCTTTCCTTTCTTCCCTTGTTTTATTTTTGTGAGTACACGGGTTTTTGAGTTTATTTCATTTCATGACATATAACCTGCATGAGTATAATCACAATAAGGGTTGACGGTGATCGTGCACTGTTTTGAGAATTATATATATATTTAGTGTTATCCCTGAAACACACACACACACACCACAAAACACACACACAAAACCCCACACACCAACCCCACACACACACACACTCCTCCTCTCCCTCCCCCTCCCCTCTCTCTCTCTCTCCTCCCTTTTCTCTCTCTCTCTCTCTCTCTCTCTCTCTCTCTCTCTCTCTTTTTCTCTCACTATGACCTTATAGATTGGCTGGGTTTTGTTTTTCCTTCTTTCTTTCCCTCCTTGTTTTTATTTTGTGAGAGTATTTGGGGACTGAATTTAAATTTTATTATCATGACATAAAAATTTTTAAAGAGTAAACAAACTAAGTGTTTTGAAGGTTATCGTGTACTGTTTTGAGAATCATATATTTAGTATAGTTTTAAATTTCTTCTTGGTTTGTTTCTTGTTTTTATTGTGTGGATGTATGGGTATTAAATTTATTTCATTATCATGACATATAATTTGAAACGAGTATAATCTAAAATGAGTGTTGATGGGATCGCATACTGTTTTGGGATTTATATATTGGATTTTATCTCTGAAATACACACACACACACACTCTCTGTCTCTCTGTCTCTGTCTCTGTCTCTCTCTCTCTCTCTCTCTCTCTCTCTCTCTCTCTCTCTCTCTCTCTCTCTCTCTCTCACCTTTTATCGTCCTGCTTATAGTCATAGTATATCCTGATGAAGGATTCATATTTTTATAATTTTCAATACGTTATTGGACTTGCCTCTGTACTTAAGTTTTAATGAGTGCCCTATTTCAATATCTTATAATTATGTGTAACAAGTATGTGTACCATTTGACAATGTGTAGATGTTTATCTTTATGACTTATTAAGTTTGGTTGTGTTATTTTTCTTGGCTTTGTTGTTGCTCTTGTTCTTGTTGTTGTTGTTTGTCTGTTTTTCTCTTTTTTATCATCTTTTGTTGGTTTGGTTTTTCCTTCTCTTTTGTTTGTTTGTTTGTTTTGGTTAAGGTTTTTTTGGGGGGTGGGGGTAGGGGTGGGGTATTCTTAGGATTTTCTTTTAATTGCTTGCTTGGGGGGGGGGGGGGGGGGGGGGTGGGGGGGGGGGAGTGTTGTTGGGAGGGTGAGCTGTTTTGAAAAGGGTTATTTCCCCTTGTTTTTATTGTGAGACTGTATAAGTATTGGGTTATTATTATTAAGATGTATCCCTAACGGGCGGGGACTGGATGTAAAAAAGCACATGTGTGCTTATTCATTATCCTCGAAATAAAAGAATTTGTCATTGTCATTGTCATTGTCATTGTCTCTCTCTGTGTGTGTGTTAATATTAAAAAAAATGAGCAAATAGCAACAAGAAAAAAAAGGGAAATAATTATTAATTCCTTGTTTTGATGCACACAATCCCCCACTGTTATTTTTTTAAACTATGTTTCCACTCCTGTCATTACAACAATTAATATATAAATACATACGCCCGACTGTTCTTCAAAGTCAACAAAATAAAATCATCAACAATGAAAACCAATAAAACTGGACAATAACGTCTGTGATACCTTTAAAGAGTTTGCTTGTGGCTAATTGGAATAAGACATTCAATTGCGCGAATCTGATCAAAAATGAACAAGAAATTATTTTAAAACTGCTTAGCACATCAAATGTTATATAAAATATATGCTTACAACAACAACAACAACAAAAATAAACACCCCTCCCCCCCTCCCCCCCCCCCCCCCCCCAAAAAAAAAAGGGAGATAACTACATGCACTCAAGAGCGCGGCTATTAGGCCTAGGCCTAGACAGTTATCCTTCTCAAACTTGACAGCAAGATGGCGGGTCCACTCGTCAATAACTTCGAAGTTCCATCATGGTTTGTTAATTTTGGTGTTGTTTCTCCTCGCATTTTGTTAATTTGGCTCTGCATCGTAATCAGAATGAATCGATAAATCGTAACAAGTATTGATGTCTTTGCTTTGAGCGTGCAAAATGTCTACTTTAAACTTGCAGGTTGAACCATTTCTAAAAATTCTTTTAGGGAGAGTGCCGGTCTTGTAAACATGGTCTTTATCTCGTTTGAATGGGGGTGTTGTACTGCTCTAGTGCTCAGTATTCATCATTCAGACCATTAATAGTGGTCAGATGGCATGGTGCGTTTGTTTGTGTCGTCCTTATCACCGATTTCCGAAGAAAAATGTTGTGCGAAATGTTACGGTAAGTTGAGTAACACACGTGTGCCTTCGCACGCACTGACATAGTCACACTCACAGGATCATGAAGATGTCCCCTCCCCCTCCCCCCACCCCTTGGTCAGTTTTTAGTCTGATCCTTTTGACTTGTAGGGGCTTGAAGTTAAAACCAATGTTAAGTCCGATGGGAGGGAGGGGAGCCCAGATAGGTGGATCACCCTCAAGTAGATGGCTGAGTTAAGGACTGGAATCCACAATCTGACATTGTCACATGTGATTGTGTGATACTGTCTCCAGATCATGAGCCCCATGCTCTAACCACTGAGTTAGGATCCAGATCTGCTGTCCAAACTAGTTTCCAGTCTGGTGGAGCATTTCACACATGTATTATATGTATCCGAAAATGTTGTGGCTTCTGCTGTAAAAAGCACTTTTTTGACTGTGGCTGAGACATGAACCTAAATCAGTAAATATTCACCATTCTTTTCAAAATGGCCATGCATTGGTCATGTAGTTTGGGCTATTTTCTTTCAGTTTGATAGGTTGGAGGATAGAATCTGCATAAGTTTGCAAGGAAACCAGCTGTATGCTGCAGGCCCATGTATTTACATTTTTTATATACTGTGTGGCCATGGATGTATTTCTTCCAGTGTTACGATAATAAGAATGTCTGTGTAGACTGTTGCCAGTGTCAGGTTTTTACTGCAATTATGCAAAGAAATATACTTTCATAAATGTTATCATAAATGACATGATTGACTGGTGTTAACTGTTATGAAGGCAAAGAACATTGTAATATGTATGGCTGGTTGGGTGGATTAAATTATAACTTTAAAAAAAAAGCCTGTTATCCTGGTGTTGGAAGGAAAGAGACTGCTGTGTCACACTCACAATCACATTGTGTGTGGAAATGAATTCCATAGGGTTGGGTGCTGAGAATATTTTACCAAAGCTGTCTTTGTTGAATACAATTTCAAGATTTTGTAAATTAGGTTTACAGCAACTGTCCACATTAGTTGTATAACCTTGTATGAATCTGATGCTGTTCCATGTTATCAAATTACAAAAATTGAAAAATGAGGCTGACTGGTGGTCATTAATCCTGGCCACTTTGGAAAGGAAAGGGTCCAAGTGTACAGCATTCAAGTGCATGTTTGAAACATAAGAATGAAGTTAATACAGCAGTCCGGGTTTAGATCCCGGTCTTAACTTCTGAACATTTTCAGGACTTGGGTATTATTTAGAATTTTTGGTAAATGGTAGCTACTGCATTTATTGGGCCCATAAAACAAAAGTAGCCAGGAGTCTGTTTTCACACTACATGATATAAATTCCATTTTTGAGGACTAATAACAAGCATAATGATTTGTATAGCCTATGTACGTATATAATATAGGTTGACCTGTTACAAACTGTCTGCATAGGCCATAGTCAGTCATTTTCACCATCCTCCTCTTACACAGCAGAAAATATATTTTTTCTTCCCAGAAAATTTTCAGAAAAACTGGAAGCTTACAATTTTGCTGATATGTGTTACCTGAGCAAATAAGTGGGTGGTTGCCCTACAATGAATGAGTCAATGACCCAATAATTTTTAAATTGAGTAAACTGTTACATTTATGATACTGATAACTTTTTAAAAAAAGAATCATATTCATAACTGATATGTTTTGGTCTGCTCAGTAGCTGGTTTAGTATAAACTGAAGTGTGTTTATTGTAACTTGTGTTCATAAATAAAACGGAGGTAAAATAAACTCTAAAACATGAAAAAAAATTTATGAAAGAAAAAAACCACAACAGCAGCAGGGGAATTGTCCTTGGGGGGAAAAAATCAGTAGTAAAAAGTAAGACTCAATCTCGTACACAGTGTTATTGATTTGGTTCAGCACCCATAATGTCAGTGACCAGTCTATCAGAAAATCAATAGGTTATATCTGACTCTGAGATTGGTTCAGCAGCAGAATGGTCTTGGAGTGTCAGACGTGCAGAGAGAGTCAGAGGTCGCTGACTGGTCACCCATAGAATCGGAAAGGTCATTTGAAATTTTTATCAGGCATTGAGTCATTGACTGATGGTGGGCAGCAAACCTATTCCTTGCTCTCGTAATCATTGGGAAATTATAAATTATACATTCAGGCAAGGGAGGGAGGGGAGAGAGAGACTAGAGAGAGAGGGAAGGATTGCATGCATAAGCATACGTGATTGTGAACTGATTTTTGTTTGTTTTTAAACAAAAACAACACACACATACACACACACACACATTCTCTCTCTCTCTCTCTCTCTCTCTCTCTCTCTCTCTCTCTCTCTCTCTCTCTCTCTCTCTCTCCCTCCCCCCTCTCTCTCTCTCCTTCTCCTCTACCACACACTCACACACACACACACACACACACACACACACACACACACCACACACACACACACAGATTTCCTGCTTTTTCCATAATATTTTTCATTTGCTTTCATGAAAGTTGATGTTGAGTGATAATTTGTCACATAACTACTTTGTACATTTTTAAACGTTTTTTTTTAAATTAAAATTTTTTTTTTTTTTTTTTTTTTTACTGATGTGTAGTTGTACAGATTGTGTATTTGTACAGACTGTTTTGTTTTCACCATTTCAGACAGATGCAAAATCAGAGAAAGAAAAATGTATTGTGTGCAGGGCAGGCAAGCCACCAGCTGGTCTCCATTTAGATGTCATGAAAGATGGAAAAATGGTTCAGGTTTGTGATCACTTGACAATTGATGTAGTGTTTGGGTTTGTTTTTGTTTTGTTTTTTTATAATTGGTTTGGGTGTGTGTGTGTGTGTGTGTGTGTGTGTGTGTGTGTGTGTGTGTGTGTGTGTGTTATAACACTCAGACTCAAGATGGTGAATGGGTTGAAGGCATTGATTGAAGAAATGTTAAAGAGTAACACACTTCATGGTGTTGTTTGTTCATGCTCTTGTGTTAAGGAAATCAGATGTAACTTTCAAATATCCACACCTTCATTGTTGAACGACTTCCATCTTTTCTGTTCTTTTTTCTTTCTTTTAAAAACATTTTTTAGGATTAGTGAAAGCACAAACTTTTCATAATCTGGAACAATTGGCCTGTGCGCTTGTTTGTGCTGTGAATTTGAAGAGTGACTTTGGAGTGTCATCTATATTGACCCAGAACCATCCTGCAATAAAAGAATAGCTGCCACATCTTCTATCACTTACTAATCCTGTTGGTTTGGTGCAAAATTAAGGCAGGAGATAAACTGAGCAGGCAGTCTCTCTCAACCACACTGACTTTGTAAGTTGTATGCTATGGCATGACCGGACCTGATGTGGACTGTCTGTGAGTGCGCAGATTGAGACGCATAGTGCTTGGACTTGTTTTGTTTTGCAGAATGTATTATTGTGTATCAACAATTTGGTAAGTACTGTAAATCATAGAAAGAGGCATGTACTTTTTTTTTTCTTGCTGTGCAGAAACTGATGATAGACGAAAAGAAATGCTACTTCTTCGGACGCAATAAACAGTTGTGTGATTTTGCTATTGACCACTCCTCATGTTCCCGTGTCCATTCTGCACTTGTGTGGCATCGTCACCTGAACAGACCGTTCATTATAGATCTTGGCAGCAGTGAGTAGTCTGCTTTTCATCTTTTTCAGTGTGTGTATAAAAATGTATTCATTTTAAGATGTTCTGGTAGTTTGTGAAATTGTGCTGATTGAAGTAAATAGAAGAAAATGTATCTGTATCAAATCATCCATCCATAAAGCTTACAGATTCATAATGCAGATTTTTTTTTTCAAGAGAAAAAGAAGAAAAAATGATAAAAGGAAAAGTAATCTTTGATGGTCATTTTTATTACTGACATAAGTTTTGTAGAGTTTGATTTTGCCATTTGATCACGAGTGTTTATGAACTTTATGTGCACACCCTCTTGCGTGTTGGTGAAATAAAGAACGCTTTCTTGAAATCAAGCAAGAGATAAATGGAAAGTAGTGTGTGTGTGTGTTGCTTGCACATGCGAGCTTACATGTTTGTGAAAGTGTGCATGTATTTAATTTGTTCATGCATGTATATGGGGTGGGGGGTGGGGTGCGTGCATGTGTGTGAGAGCATATGTGTGAGCGTGTTTGTGTGTGGACATGCGGATGCATGCATATATGCCATCATAATATGCACTGTATACACAAGCATACGTATACACATATATGTTGAAGACTGATACAGACCGCATTCGCAGGACAAGAGTAAGCAGTGTCATGCCACTTCACTCACCAGTCAGGCCGCTGTTTTTCATTACCTTTCACGTTGTATGTGCTGCATGTTGTCCCGTTCACATTTTTGCTGACCAGTCGTGTGATCCACAGCGCATGGGACCTACATCGGCCAGATCCGTCTGGAGAAGCAGAAGCCTCAGCAGGTTCCTCTGGACAGCGAGATTCACTTTGGAGCCTCCACCCGCGTGTACGTCATCCGCGAACGACCACAGCCGGTCGGCCCGGGGGGGTTAGAGGACGACGGAACGAAGCAGTCGGAGAAAGATGGCAATTTGTTGGGGCTTCCCGAATCGGAAACAGAACTGGATGTAAGTGGGGGGTTCTTTTTTATTCATTCATCTTTTTTTTTTTCATTTATTTGGGGTGGGGAGTGGGGGTAGATAAAAGAAGAAAAAGAAAAATACACAGACATGTAATTGCAATATTGATTTGAAATGAGTGTATATTAAAAACACAAAAAAATCTGTAAAACTTTGTATTGAAAGTGCATCCTGTATATCTTAAGGTTAAAAAAAAGTATTGTAAACCACTTAATCTGTGGATTCAAAGCTCTGCAGTGGTGTCTAGTGAATTAAGGGTGTTTGTTTATGATCTCCCAGGTCACCTTACAGTGCAGACCTGCCAGTGCCTTAAGTCTCTTTGTGTCATATTATATATATATATATATATATATATATATATATATATATATATATATACACACATGCAGGAGGTCAAAGACACATCTTACAGATCCCATAATCCATGATCATGGTTTGTTGGGTTATGGAAACATGAATCTGCCTAGGATGGGATCTACCAGGTTCTTGTTGCCTGAGAGACACGGCTTAAAAAATTCAGCGCAGTGCCCCCAACAACTCCTCAGGAAGTTAAGGAAGAAGAGAGAGAGGAATTGTAAACGTTTTCATTTGCTGCTTTTTTAATTTTCCCTTTAAACTGTACTTTTAAAAAAATATATAGTTATTAAAGGGAAGAATATCCTTACCCAAAAAAATAAACATGATAATTACTGAAGAATACATATATCATAAGCATCATGTGATTGTAAGCTCCTAAAGAGTGGAGGAAGCTGGTTGCAAAATTTTCAGTGGTGCCCCAGCGGTCTGCTAGACTACAGGATAGGTGAAGGTGAAGTAACAGCCCTAAATACAAGAGATCTCTGCATATATTGATGTTGGGGTGCTTGTCTCAGGAACATAATGTAATGTTAGTTCTCTTCTGATTAAAAAAAAAAAATTCTTTAAGTATATTTTTTCACCATAGAGGCATAGCATTCTTTTGGATTTGGAAGAAATTCTTTGATTTGTTCTCTAAGAAATTCTGGTGACAAGAAAAGGAGTTTTTTTGTGCAGGCGCATGCGCGCGCGTACTCACACACACACACGCACTCACACACACATACGCACGCACACACACACACAACACAACACACATGCGTGTGTGCATACACACACACACATGCAGGCACATTTGCTCATGTTCCCACGGACACACACAGACACAGACACACATTAAAAATGGAACTTTAAATAATCTGCTACACGTACACACACACACACACACATTCAAATTAAAAAAATAACTTTATGTAACACGCGACCATTCCTGTTAGAAACGAAGCACAATGTTTGTTTTTCTGTTTCAGAATCTGACAGAATTCAACACGGCTCACAACCGACGTATTGCTTCCGTGGCAGAGATTGTGGATGTTCCCAACCCTTTGAAGCGTAAACCTAAATCTATGCATGTCAGTTTTGCTGACGAAGAAGAAGTTATCAATCCAGGTATGCATTTGCTTGTCTGGTGGTTGTTGGTTTTTTTATGATGGTGGTGGTTTTTAATTTTTCTTTTTTAATTACTCATTTTTTGACAGAAAGAAATTTCATTCAGAGCTGGCTTTTCTTTTTCTGGACCACTTTGGTTAAACAAAATTTTTAAAATAAGAAACCCTCGATGTTGTCATCTTGATTTGGTTGAGTGTGTGTATGTGTGTGTGCATCTGTGCATGCGCATGCGTATGTGTAAATGTTTTTCTTGGGAAAAGGACGTTTTCTGTCTCATTTCACCTATCTCACCTGTCAGCATCACCGAGTTCGGTGTTAGCCCCCACACCCAATTATAGTGACATGATCCTCCTCCTCCTTCTTCAGTTGTTCCAGTCTTTGCTGGTCCTGCTGACTTCATGGATTCTCATGCCACAGGATTCGGTGATGTTGCCAATGAGAGAAGCTGGTGGTCTACTTTTTTTTTGATTTTCCAATCGGTCTTGCCTTGAAAGACAGTTTTCATGAAGTTTGCATTTTGGTTTCGTAACGTATGGCCTACCTATTTTAGTTTCTGTTCATGTATTAAAGTAAGTTTTCTTGTTGCTCCTCAGTTTGTGTAGTATATCATTTGTTCTTTTGTCTGCCCTACTGACTCTGATCAGCCTTCTGAAAAATACCCACATCTCAGCTGCTTCGATTCTTGTTTTTTAATTTTTATTTTCTATGTGTTGAGGACGGCATTGCTACAAGTAGAACGATCCAACTAAGCAACGCCTGGAAAGATTGCAGCGTTCCTTACTTTCTCTGTAGACACCATATTATTTGATTAACAAATTCACATTTATTGTCTTTCCATATGTCAGTTAAACATCTGCTGTGCACTACAGCTAAGGGCTGTGAAAAGCAAGAGCTGTAGGATGGGGGGATAACCTCCCCAACAGTGAGTCAACAAAGGAGGATAATTTCTTGTTAGTCCAACTCGTGGGGGTGGGGCAGGATAGCCTAGTGGGTAGAGCGTTGCGCTTGCGATCTAGAGATCGAGCCACCATGGAGGCGCCTGTTTTAGGGAATTTTACCCTGGAGTTAACATCAGCACCGACTCCACTGTCCCTAAAGACCTTCTTCATGTATGAACACATGCAGAACATCTTTGTGGTGGTTAAAACACTGTGCCAACTTTTGGAAGAGTAGGCCACTTTGTGCTGGTAAGAATGGTTGCCAAAATTGAGAAAACCGTTATGCACACAGGGGTTGTGTGTAGACACCATCCCCAAAGTGTAGGAATGCAGCTACCTTTATGGTGGTTAAAAATGGTTTGCATGTGCAAAATCTCACAAAATCTAGCCCAAGAAATGAAGAAAAAAAAAGAAAAGTAAACTCCTGTTCTTGGGGAAACTCTCACAGAATTGTAATGCGAAGTGTAAAGCTTTTTCTCCGTTCTTTCATGATTGTGTTTTTTATGCTTCAATCCCTTGAAAGAAGGAAACGTATATTTGAATTGCAGAAGACATCGACCCATCCATAGGACGTTTCAGAAACCTGGTGCAAACAACTGTCATACCCACCAAGGTAAGATTTCCAGCTCAGGGCATTTTGTATCTTGAACTGATCTTCATTTCAAAAAGTAAATGCCAACACACACTCAGACACATGCACATGTTCACACTCTTCTTTTATACATACATAAGTAAAGTGTATGATAGATGTGTAAGCATGTGTGTGCGCACACACACAAATAACACACACACACATATGCACCTACACACATATGCATGCGCACACGCAAATAACAACCGCAGACACACACATGCGCACACACACAGATGACAAAATTTACAAAACCGCATACACATGGGGACTGGATGTAAAAATGCACATGAGTGCTTATTCCATTATCCTCGATACAAAAGAATAAATAAATAAATAAAAACACATTCTTTTGGTCCCAATGTATGCTTCGGCAGGAAGGGACTGTGTATGTGTGGTCATGCAAATCATATCTCACTACTTACTCAACACTTCTTAATTTAACTGACCACACACATAGCACCTTTCCTCCACAGAGAGCCAAGCTGGACGGCGGCCTGGGGACTGGTTTGGAAGGTGACCACAAGCAGGACACACGACTGTCGCACTTTGGGGAGATGCCGGGGCACGGGCTTGGGTCCACCTTGGCCCATCCCCTCACCTTCGCGGCCAAACTGGGCATCCCCGTTCCTAACCTAGCTCCAGACGTGGACCACGAACCTGCCCCACCGGCGCTACCCCCCACAGCGGCCCCGTTCGTGCCCGAGGAAGGGCCGAAGGAGCCGCGCAAGAAGAAATACGCCAAAGAAGCGTGGCCCGGGAAGAAGCCTGTGCACAATTTGCTGGTGTAGTGGGGTTGGTGGGTGGGTGTGGTGTGGGGTGTGTTGGGGGGAACTGGTTGTGGCTAGACCTTGTTCCGTGCCAAGACTTTGCAGCAGTTTTGAAGGAGAGACTGCGGGGTGAGGGTGTGTGTGTGTGTGTGTGTAGGAATGTGTGTGTGTGTTGGAATGTGTGTATGTAAGTGTGCTTGTGCATGCAAACCAGCATATGAACATGTATTATATACGTGTGTGTTGAGTGAGAAGAGAGGGAGGCTCTGTGTGTGTGTGTGTGTGCATACATGTGTGTGATACATGTAGGTAATATTGGATTGAGGTAAGGGAGGAAAATGAACAGAGGGAGAAAATGGATGAAGGGAAGAAAGACATTCTGATAATTATCTCGATGTATGTGTGTGGATGTTTCATCAAATCTATTGTATTGAACATAAAGGATAACAGCCTACTGTTTAATGCATGTCTCATTCTTGTATCTCCATCCGGTATGTGTTGATGTGGGTTCTTCTCAGTTCCAAAGAAAGTGTTCTTTTGAAATCAAATATTTAAAGTGAACCTGAACAGGACATTGCCACAGCTGTGAAGAATACCTGGATAGTGAATTTGGGTAGCTGCGTTCTCAACATCACAATTTAGAGTTTTAATTCGTCGCAGAGAAATGTTGTCTTGTATGTGCAGTTGTATTTACTGTGACACTTTTTTTTTTCCAATTTGTTTGTTTGGTTTTTGTTTTTGTTGGTCGCATGCTTTTTTTGTTGTTTATTGATTACTGAGCAGCCCCCCTCCCCCCCACCCCATATCTGCCTTAGTTAAAATGTTCTTTTTTAAGAAACTTAGTAGAACATGACAGTTTTCGATACTTATTGTTAAAATGGATGTAAAATTTGTGTAGTCATGAACTTAAAGTTGTGACAACTAGTCCAAAACTTTAAAAACTACCAGTGGTGGCGGTGCTGCGATACATTTTTTGGTTTTGTTTCAAGGTTCACCAATGATGAGGTTTTGCGTATGTGACCATTTGCCCACCATTAAGGTAGCCGTATTCCGACTTGGAGATGATGTCTAAACTTGACACCAGTGTGCTTGCGTTTGAAAAAATGTTGTCCCTTCCTGTTCCCACACAATGGCCTACTTTTCTGGAAAGTGGAATGGGTTTTAACATGTATGCAATGCATTCGCAGAACCTTGGTTTATAGTCTCATCTGAAGGACCTTTGGGGGAGCGGAGTTGGTACTGATATTTACTCCAGAGCAAAAAATCCTCTTGAACAGGTGTCTTTGGTGGTGGCTTGAACCTGGGCTGTCATATTGCAAGTTCAACACTGTTAACCACTAGGCTATCCCTCCCCCCTGCTGCAATGAAGAAGACAGGCTGTGGCCAGCTTGATATTGTTTTTAGTCCCAACAAGAGAGGCTTGTTTCTGGGAACACTTTCAGACCCAGTGTGTTCCTGTTCACTTCAGAGGGGATGATAGACTGCGTAATCAACTTACGTCGTGACTATCCTGGAAAGTATTTTTGGAGTCCTCATTTCAAAGCCTTTGAAAGTCCTTCAATATCTTACATTATTTTGGTTTCAGGTACTTAAAAAGTGCATAAAAGTTTGCCATGGTCATTGACTCTGAATAAGGAGACTGTAAGGTGTGTAGCTGTGTTGGTTTGGGTTTTGTTTGTTTGCTTGTTTGTTTGTTCTTCAGCTAGAGCTCCGAGGTTTATTTTTGGTGAGATTTTGTGTATGCGACCGTTTGGTCACAATCACGGTTTCTCTATTCTAACTTTGGGAATGTTTGGGATTTGAAAATCGTTTGAAAGGGAATGTTAAAGCGTTACCTCAAACTGACAGTGGCAATACACACTTGAAGCAGATACCACAAAAGGTTGAGTTACTGGCCTATAGACATGGCAGGTGAGTTACTGCCTTTTAGTCCTGAATATGTGTGCAGTATGGGAGATTGTTGAAAGTATTCTGCTGAAAGTCCTCTGAAAACCCTGTGGAAATTTTGTATGTGTAAGTAAAGTTTTAAAAAAACCCAACAAACTAGCAAGATCTTGAAAAGTCAATAATTGAGTTTTCCATAAGGTTTGTTGTGTGTGTGCTGATATTCTTCATGTGTCTTGTTCTCTGAGTCACCCAACTTATTTTCTCACATAGCCGAGTTGTGTGAAATATCAAGACCATGTCGTATTATATATCCACTTGTCAAGGCATAAAACTCAAACTTGGAGTGACGTCCTTAGTTGATGGAGTCACAGTTTACTTCAAGACAAGTGTATATATTTCATAGAATGACTGTGTGTGTGTTTTCATATTTACATCCCAGCGGAGATTTCTCTTTGGTGTGTGTGTGTGTGCGTGTGTTTGTTTTCTGTACATTTTAACAGATTTTGTATGTTTTTATCGGTACAATCTATGCTTGAATCGGTAGGGTTTTGTTGTTGTTGTTTGTTTAGGCCAGCCATCTTCAGATCTAGGGATATTTCAGCTTTCGCCTTTCAAAAGCTTCTTGGAAATACTGTCTCTGTCTTAATTCAATAATGAGAATAAACCATGTCTATTTCTGTCAAACTTTCATTTCACTGAACAAATTTCAGAATCACAAAAGCATAAAAATTCATGTTAGTAGTATCTGACTATTGACCAAAAAGTGTTCAGTTTTTGTTCAGTATATTTGTGTTTTTTAACTTTAGGAAGCTGAAATTCCTGAACAGAATAGTCTCACTGACATGCAATGTAACAATCTTAAAGAAAGATGAATTGATATGTTGAGCTTGAGAAAACATAGCAAGGGTGTACAAGTGAGACCAGTTCTCTGTGTGACAGGTTATACTTTGACTTTGCAAGAAACGACAATACTCCACTTTCTCAAGGGAAGTGGCTAGGGATATGTGTGAATGTATGAGGTGTGTGTCTGTGTGTGTGTGTGTTGTAAAGAAGGAGGGAAGTTGTATCATGTTTCTCATGTTCAAGAATATACATGTGAATGATTCCATTTTCATGACACAATATCTGAAATATACTTTTCAAACTTGCACATGAAGTTGATGGGAGTGTTGATATTTCCTTTTGTTTTTGTACATGTTGGCTAAGAGTAGATTGGATTGTCAACTTTTTACCAGTACTGCAGCTACGTGTGATGTTTTTTGTATTATTGGCAGTAAAGTTGATGTTCTGATCAACATGGAAATCTTTTTTTGTTTGTGATTGTGTTTTTATATGAAGCTTTCTTTTTTTTCAGGTTTGCGTGTATGGGTACTTGCATATATGCATAAATGCACTTGCAAGTACTTTGCCCATACATGCACCCTTGCATGCTTGTGTATTCAGTCTCTCTCTCTCTCTCACACACACAGACATGCACACACACACACAGTCACAAGCAGGGTTTAAAAAGTCACTAAAGGTCTGTGAAAGTCCTCTATTTAAGGATCCAATTTTAGATGCCCTAGAAAGTCTTTAAAAATTGCCTCCAAGTGCTTAAAATGTACACTCTGTAAATGCTTTTTTTCAGCTTCAAACCTTTTGAATCTCATTTGACTGCAAAACAAATATTTGTTGAAGAAGGTCCGAGATGGAGGTCCTGAAAAGTCCTTGAAAAGTCCATATATATATTTTTTCCCAAAAAGTCATTACGGAAGATCATGTAAATTCATGTCAGCATTCAGTGGTTTATGCAAACACAAACATACCCAGCATACGCCCTGTACAAAGAAATGAGCTGCTCTGAAGTTGGAATATGTCAGCTGAGGCCAGCGGGCAGACCACCTGCAAAATCACAAGTACAGAAGTCAAGAGGCACTACACACCCCACCTGGTACTAAGGGAACACAGAGAAAGAGAGAGAAACTTGTCATACAGCTATGTCACATACTCATTTTGATGAAAGAAAAGACTGGAAAAAAACCCAACAGAAAAAAAAAAGCAAACCCACCAATGTTTATCATCACTCTCTCTTTGTCTCTCTGTCTGTGCGTGTGTCTCTCTGTCTGTGCGTGTGTCTCTCTCTTTCTTCATTTCTCTGCGCGCGCATACACACACACAAAGTGTTAAAAAAACAACACAAAAATCAAAATGGAATCAAATCTACAATCTCAACTATACAAAAACTAAAATCAGATGCAAGCTTACCCCTTTGCTCTTGATTCACACACACACACACAAATGCACGTGCGGAACACACACACACACACTGTTGAGAACAAAAAAGTTAAAACAGAATGAAGTCTATTGTCTCAAGTCAGGGTCCAAAAAATGTTTCAGATGCAAAGTACAAAACCCCACTGCTATTGATTCACACACAGACACAGACAGAAAGAAGCAAACACGCACACACATACAGACCCAGAATTAAATCTGCTGTCTCAAGAGTCGGAAAACTGAAATCAGATACTAACCCCACCCCACTGCTGTTATTGATTCAAATCCTTCTGCAAGCTCACCGAAAAGTCTGCACAGTCTATCAGATTAGAGAGGACAGACAACCAGCCGTGATCGATTCTTATCCTTAATCACTTTTTTTTCCACTTGCTAGTGGTGTCAGTGAAATGAGACTTGAGGGATCATCCTGATTGAATCGTCCATTAACACCTCTACTAGTGATTACCGGCTGTGATGGTATAATAATTGATGTTTGATTTGGAGAGGATTGATATGTTTCGTTGTTGTTTTGCGTTCCCCCAGCGTAACACTCTGGAGGTCACTCAGAATATGCACTCTAACTCACTCACCCCATCTGGGAATCACTGAGATTGAAAGCACACTCTGGATGAGGAGTTTCTGTATAATTACGACTCTTCAAGTAGGCCTACCTCACGACACAGGCAGCCATACTCTGACTTTTTTTGTTTGTTTTGTTCCTAGGCTTCAGGTTCAAGGTTCACCTATTGTGAGATTCTGTCTTCTTCTCTCATTTGCCTTTTACGCCATCAGATGTGTCTGGGAAAATTTATGGCAAGTCCTTTCCAGCTCCTCTCATGGGCCTACAGCTTGGTTTTGCCCACCATGAAGGTAACCACATTCTGACTTCGGGGATGTATGCTGGGTATATTCCTGTTTCCATCCATAACCCACCAAACATTGACATGAATTATGGGATCTTTAATGTGCATATTTGATCTTCAGCATGTGCGCATACGTGCATGAAGGGAAGTAGGGCACTAGCAGGTCAGCACTTAAAAGTTGACAGGGGAGATCATAAAAAAATTCCTACTTTAATTCACCGATTGCTGCCAAGATTCGAACATATGACTTTGTGGACTCATGGGATTGAGGTTGAAGGGTCTTAACCACTCGGCTATAGCATCTGTTGACTTCAAAGTATTGAACTCTCTCCCACAGGAGAGTGCAGTACTTATGCTAAGACTAAGAGTCATGACTGAAGACAATCACCACATTAATGTTGTAAAACTTAACAACAGTTTAATTAATGTTGGCCTGGGCACTTACCTTACATCAGTAACCTAGGAAGCTTTTGGCCCAGGCCAAATTGATATGTTTGTCATTCAGTTTGGTTTAAATAAATCATTAACAAAATGATTGAGAAGTTGTACTTGGTTACATGGGCTTGTTTTCCTTCACCACTATTTCTGCATCAGTTTGGTTTATTTAGAATTTATGAGATGAAAGCGTTAATGTAGGGTTTTTTTGGCCATGGATGACTCCATAACATATGTAACAATCATGTGTTTGATGATAATGAGCTATTTTCGCGATGTTTTCTTCTAGCCGGTAGAAAAAAGTTCAGGTTCATGTCAGAATATCAGTGCTGACTCTACTTACCTAAAAGTCCTTGGGATGAGACTATAAACCGAGTTCCTGTGTACAAGCGCTTGCAGAACATCTTCGCACCCGCTAAAAACTGATCTGCCTTTCGGTAAGTCAGAAGGCCATTGTGTGCCAGTGGGAATGGATGATAAAACTTACAAAAACGGCATTCACACGGGGACTAGGTATTATCCCCCCCCCCAAAAAAAAAGCAAGCAGAATGCTCATTCATTTTCCTCGAATAAACTTAGCTCATCACATCAACCTCCCACATGACATGTTCGTACACATAATTACACATTAAAAAAAAATCTATAGGGTCAAATAGTTCTCTCTCTCGCACGCGCGCTTGCTTTCTCTGTCACATCCATGCACTTGGGTCTAGCCCAGCGCGCGCACACAGTATTTTGTTATATCACACATAAGAGTTTGATAGAACACCCAACAGAAAACTCATTGATATTGAATGAAGTCAACCGAATCCTATTTTTTTCTTTAGTTCTTGTTTTGCTCTCTTATTTACAGCGGGCACTGCAGTGAGGCAGACGACACAAGCTCTTGTTTCAAGCCTAGCTTTTTGGACCGACTTGACTAAACTCCCTTTTTCAGAGAGATCCATTGATAGGAGGTTGAGAAAGAGTTCTTTATTAAGATTTCTGATCACGCCATGTAATTTTATGTCGTGAATTCTTAAACCGATATAATTTTACGGGTATGAAGTTTTAACATAAACGTTTTGACACCGAAATTGGGCTCACAGCAAGACTGGCACTGGTGTTATTCGAATCTGATTCCCCCCATTGTGGAGAATGGACTCATCCACATGCGATGTCTCTTCCTTCCGTGTAGCCTATTGTCACTGAATGTTTAATTCATTCAACAGGATGGCAAAAGCCAAATGACATGTGTTGCTGAGGCTGGCTGATCACAAGTGCCTCTGAATGTTACAGACAAAACGAATTATGTACTTTTAGATTTTTCCAGTGGCACCAAAGACAGATTATTGTGCGTGTGTGTGTTTTTGGTCACAAGTTTGTTAACAACAAAGATGTCTGCGATCTGTGGGACCAATATGTTGATTATTCTAGCTTTTCTGGTTCCTTTTCTTTCATCTGACGGTGTGACTGCTTCCCCGCATAAAAAGATCGCGGCATTTTTCAATGGTAAGATGGAGGTAGAAAACAATGTAATTTTAAATTTTTTATATCAGAGTGTTATTATTTTTTAAAGTTGAACTCGCATTTCGTTGATATTTCCTTTTCTGTTTCAGTGTTTGTTGGTTAAACCTAATGTTTGTAGCAAGGATAGGGCATGGGGATGAGTTATCTAAAGATGATCAATAGGTCTGTCTAGCATCTTCTTCTGCCTATTGTTTCTCTCAGTCACAGACTCTTGATGTTTGATTTTTTTGGTTGCTGCTGCATGTCTCATTAATTGTTGGCTTGTGCTGCCCCCTCCCCCTCCTCCCACACCCATTTCCCACCCGTAATCGCAGTCTCTCACCGAGTCGGTATAAGAAAATGTACTTTCTTGAATATTTTTTGAATGAAAATAAACTGCTTCAGAAACTCATACTTTAAATGAAAGTTTAATTTTTTTGGTGAATATTTAAGATATTAAAAAAAAGATATAATACTATTACAGTATTACTATTGAGTATTACTATTAGTATTACTGCTCTTGCACTGATGTGGTGATGGTCTTTGACTTCATCAGTTCATGTAGACTGTTTTAGTTTATCAGTTACCAAGGGCCTGTGATAGTGATAACACACATAACTTTCCAAGTCTGCTTCATTAACTACATATGGGTGGTTATATATAATTCCTGTGAACCACCATACCATGCACATGTGCTACTGGCAAGAAATGTTCTTTAGTTATGTGTGTGTTAACACACATAATTTTCCAAGTCTGCTTCATTAACTACATATGGGTGGTTATATATAATTCATGTGAACCACCATACAGTGCTACTGGCAAGAAATGTTCTTTAGTTTTTTTCTATTCATGAAACATTGAAAGATTTCTTTTAGTGGTTTTATAATTATATAGCATACACAGGATCTCAGTCTAGACTCTCTAAACTCTTAATACTTGTAATTTAGTCTCACCCAAAACACTTATCTTGTCATATTTTGCCATGTTTTCCTTGCCATCTTTTACCTTTGAAATGATCGTGAATATAACCTTTATAGATCTATCTGTGTTCACGATAGATTTATTCTGGTCAGCATTTTTAGTTAATTAGTTAAATATGTATAGAACTAGAGAAGCATGAATAATGATATATATTTATATTATATATAAATATAATGGTTGTTTTGGTACACATTGGTGTGAATGTAAACATAAAGATAAATTTTAAGAAACAAGTGCAGACCTGCCAGTGCCTTGGTTCTTTTCGTGTATTTTATTATACATGCAGAAGATCAAATACACATTAAAGGTGCTGTAATTTATGTCAGTTGTCAGTGTTTGGTGGGTTACGGAAATGTGAACATACCCAGCATACATCTCTGAATTTGGAATGCAGCTACTCAATCAATGTCAATGGTGGGCAAAACCAGTCTCATGCAAAATCTCACCAATTGCCGGCATTGGTGAGTCATGGGGCTCTTGCTGAGGAACAAAAACAACCAAAAAAATCTGAAATACAAATTTATATATAATATAAATTTTAAAGGAGTAACAAAACTGAAAAGTGAAATGTCAAGCATAGCATTTGAAGTTATTTTTAAAACACAATAACAGTTTAACTCTAAGTAACTAAGTTTAACATATTGTCTGAAACAACAGAAATTTAATTAAATTATGTTGTATTTCACACATAGTCACAGCTGTACCAGTAATTAGTACAATCATAAATAGTGGTTGAATCCTGGTTAAATATTCTAATCTTTATTTGTCTGCTCTTTTGCTCCGTGTCAGTGTGTGTGTGTGTGTGTGTGTGTGTGTGTGTTGTGTTGTTCTGTTCTACTCTGTTCTGTTGTGAGTTGAGAAAATGTAAAGTGGTGTCATGTGTGTTTTCTGTTTAGTGTGTGTGTGTAGAGAGACAGAGAGTAAGACTGAGAGTGAGAGACTCAGAGAGGCTGTGTCAGTGTGTGTGTGTGCTAGTTGTATTTTATGTGTGACTGTGCGACTGTGTGTATCACTGTGTGTGTGTCTGTGTGTAAATTCACCACTGTCTATTAATCATTTTGTGTCAGTGTGTGTTTAAAATGTTTTTGTACATGTATGTTGTACATGGTGTTACGATTGATATATCATTGTGTGTGTGTGCCTGTGTGTGTGCATGCGCGCGCATGTGTGGTGTGTGTGTGTGTGTGTGTGCCTGTGTGCATGCACGTGTGTGTGTGACTGTGAGTGTGTGTGACTGTGTGTGTGTGCCTCTGTGTGTGTGTGCCTCTGTGTGTGTGTGTGTGCATGCGTGCATGTCTAAGTGTGCAAGTGTGTCACTGTGTGTGTGTGTGTGTCCTCTTTCAGTTTTCTTTTACCACTCAATATCCCAGGCTTATTTAATACAGTTATTGTTCATGACTGGTGTCAGAAATACGTAGTACTTAACAAATTACTTAACAGTAAATTATAAAATAATACATGGTGTGACTAACTCAACAGTTGATCTGGCAGCAGTCCAAAAGATATAATTTCTCTCCCAGAGAGGCTTTGAGATCATTCAAGGAGCCTCATCTTTAAACCATGATAATAAAACGAGCTTTGAACTATCAATCATTGACCAGACACTGAGACAGTTCTGATGTCATGGGAGTCTGGAAGCAGACCCATAAAACCTTGAAACATCAATCGTGCCTAGCAATAGCAGTGCCTGAAGAGGACTTTGAAAGTGCAGTACTTAGAGAAAGTTTAGAAATTTTATATCTAGTGCTAAACTAGTGGTGTTGCAAGAGAAGAAAGCTGTGTTCATGTACCATGTGTGTGTGTACGCGAACATGTGTATGGACTGAGACTTTTTGGATGTTTATAAATTATGCATTTGGTTTCTGAACCAACTCAGTTCTAGAGTTATTCATTTTATTGGTACTGCCAAGGGTGCTCAGCTTTCAATTTTGGTCTCAGACCCTTTCCTATTCTAGTCTATATCAATGACAAAACCAAGAAGGAAGGTGGCAGGACAGCTTCTCTAGATCTATGTTCACTTGCCTTCAGAAATAAGTAAACCGCGAGATTCTGGGTTTGATTCTCTGCCTTGCCCTTTCTTTCCAGTTTGATGGGAAAATCAAACCGAATGCCAAGACTTTTAGAGGAGACTCTAAACCAGTTGGACATGTGTGCTTAGGAACTTGTTCATGTTGAAAGAACCCATGACACTTAAAAACTGGAAAGAGCAGTGAGGAACCTCCTGACTGTCCTGGCAAAATTGGTAGGCTTAATTTCTGTATCTGGAAGTCAGGATCATGAGAATGTGGCTACCTAATGCAAAAATCTCACCATTGGTGAACCTCGGCAGCTGTAGCCAAGGAACAACCCCCCACACTACAAAATATTGGCCCCCCCAAAAAAAATGAACCAACTCCTTGGTAGGAAGAGTTTTGGTGTAAAATCGACTGGATGGGTTAGCTCAGTGGTCAGGGGACTCACTCACTTTGGCTTCAGTACAGTCCCCCAGTTCACCCAGCTGTAAATGGGTACCTAGCCTCTTTAGGGACAGGGAAGGTAAAGCAGGGAGGGAGAGGAGATAGGCCCTCATTTGATATGCTGGCCCCGAGAGAAGCTGAAGCCTCTGACCAGGGACTCTTCACAATTCTGCATAAATTAATGGGAACACCTTTACCTTTACTTGAGCTAGTTGGGACAGTCTGGAGGTGGGATTAATTAATACTAATTACTATACCCTGTGAGAATAACCCACAAGATAGCAGGATTACCTGTTTCTGAGTTCTCTTTCAGTTTGGTCATTGATTAGAGCGATATGTGATTGCTGATTGCTAAATTTGAAAAAAAAATGAAACAAAAGGAGTTACTGTAGTGACTTAGTCACTGAGTGAGTTTGTGAACTCTTTCTAAACAGATCTAAAAAAACCCCACCCAAACCTTACCTAATTCAAATTGTGACATGCTAAATCAGGGTGGGGGAGGGGGGTGGATGGATGTAGCTATGGCATACAATGATACATATGTGCGTGTATGTTGAATGTTTGTGGGTGGGTGGGTGGGGGGGGGGGGGGGGGGAGGGGGTGAATTACATTTGAGCCAAGCTGGACTGTGCGATTGGTAGGAGGGCTGGAACTTACTTGTCTTGTGGAAGTGAGTGTAGAGGAGAGAGTCAGGCTCAGAGAATGAGCACTGTACAAGTTTGTGGTAATTGTTAAATCTTTGAAGTCAGAATGCGGCTACCTTAATGATGGGCAGAAATGGTTGCATAATGTAGGTTGCCATTGGTTAATCTCAGAGCTCCAGTCAAGGAATGAAATGAAAAGAAAAAGAAAAAACCCTGTAATTATACAAAACTCTTTGAACAAATGAGATGGAGAAATGTGTTATAAATATTTAGTATTCACATGATGATTATTATCATCTTCATAATCATCATTATTATTGATCATTTTTGCTATTATCATCATCAATACATGTATTGGAAACAAACTAGTATGTATTGGTTTAACATTTGATTTGTTGACGAGAGCTATGGAGAACTGTTGTATCTCACTTTGAAGTTGCTGTCTTTCTCAAGTCCAACTCCCAAGTAAAAAAAAAAAACCCAACCAAAACCAAAACAAAATACATAAAAAAAGACAAATATTTACATTATCTCTGCATCCCATAACAAGCTTGATTGCACATTACAAAAAACAACAAAAAGCCCCTTTGAAAGCATCAGCACATTTTCTGATGATGCAGTAGTGAAAGGAAAATCCCACCACCACACACCCTCTGTGCCCCCTTCCTCCCCAACCGATTTTCTTTCTTGCTGGGGCCTAGGTAAACAGGGATCAGTGAGTCATCCCTCTAAATGGGCTTCTCAGCCTGCCTGCTATGAGATGGGGCTTGTTGACACAGGCTGCTGAGTATGGAAGTCAAGAAGCATCTAATCCTTCTAGCTAAAATGGAAAAAAAAAAAAGAAGAAAGAAAGAGAAAGATGTATGACCACCCTCCCATATTATATCCTTCCCCTCTCTCCCCTTCTCTCAATGTTCAACTTTTCCTTCCATCCTTCATGATCTTCTCTGTGGTCTTGACATCTGTGGCCATGCCAGGCTTCTCTCTTTCTCTCTTTCTCGCTCATTCCATGCGTCTCTGTCTGTCTGTCTGTCTGTCTGTCAGGCTCTGTAAACTTCTGTCTTTGAGTTTGAGTCTAGAGATCTCTTTCTCTGTCTGTCTTTCTCTATCTCTCTCACTTTCTCTGTCTCCAGCCCCCCCCCCCCCCCCCCCCCCTTTCCCCTTTCTCCCCCTCTCCTCTTCTCTCTCTCTCTCTCCTCTCCTCTCTCTCCCTCTCTCTCTCTCTTTCTTTCATCTTCTCTCCTCCCTTCCTTTTTGCCTCTGTCTGTCTCAGTCTCTACCTGTAACTCAAGCTTGTACTTGTAGTTGTACTTGTAGTCTGCATGTATTGTCTAGGGTTACCTTTCCATGACTGTCTGAGTTTTTGTTTGTCTAGATTTCATTTCGTCTGTCTGTCTGTTTGTCTCAGTGTCTCCCTCTCTCTGCCTCTTCCAAGTCTCTCTCTCTCTCTCTCTCTCTCTCTCTCTCTCTCTCTCTCTCTCTCTCTCTCTCTCTCTCTCTCTCTCTCTGTCATTGTCATTGTCTCTCTCTCTCTCTCTGTCTGTCTGTCTGTCTGTCCGTCTGTCTCTCTGTGTCTTTCTCTGCCTCTGTCTCTAATCTCTCTTTTCCTTTCTCTCTGTCTCTGTTGTCTCTTTCATTGTGTCTGTCAGTCTGTGTCTGTCAGGTTTGTCTGTCTCTGTCTGTCTGTCTGTCTGTCTGTCTCTTCTCTCTCTCTCTCTCTCTCTCTCTCTCTCTCTCTCTCTCTCTCTCTCTCTCTGAGTTCTCTGCAATCTCTCTTTCCCTGATTTCCTCGCCATCTTCTCACTGTTTGTCTCACTGCCTCCTTGTGTTGAGAGGTGGTGGGATTGGGATAGAAAAGAGAGAGAGAGATTTGGCTTCCAGTGGTTATTGATCGGTGCAGATTGGTGGGGTGGTGGTGGTGGTTGTTTGGGGGGTGGGGGTGGAGAAAGAACAGGGGGTAGGGAGTGGTTGGTTTGGTAACTCTGTGTGAATCACAGGATTTTGCTGCCTTCCCCTGAGGCACTCATGTCTCCCAGCTAGATATGAAGTTATGTATGTAATGTAGTGTGTGTGTGTATGTGTGTGTGTGTGTGTGTGTGTGTGCGCATGTGTGCGTGTGTGTGAGTGTGTGTGTGTGTGCGTGCGTGTGTGTGTGTGTGTTGTGTGCGCGTGCGTGCGTGCGTGCATGCGTGCGTGCGTGCGTGTGTGTGTGTGTGTGTGAGAACTAGGATTGGATTACGTTGTGTGTGTGTGTGGGATCACTGAAGCTCTTGTGTCTGTTTGCCTGTCTGTCTCTGTTGTCTTGACTGAGAAAGATATTGCTTTTTTGTCTGTTAGTGTGGAGGTGGAGGGAGGGGGAGAGAGAGAGAGTGTGTGAGAGAGAGAGAGTGTGTGTGTAGAGGATCAATACTGCTCATGTTCAGTTGTTGTCTGTTTGCCTGTCTGTGTTATCTTGACTGATGAAAATATCAATTGTTTTTTTGTTTGTTTTGGGTGGGGGTGGGTGGGAAGTGGGTTGTTATGTGTATACATGTATGTATGTGTGGGGGAGGAGTTGTGTGTGTGTGTGATTCTGTGTGTGTGTGTGTGAGAGAGAGAGAGATTCTGTGTGTGTGTGTGGTGTGTGTAATACAACTCTCCAGTTCTGTTTAGTGTATTCAGGATAAACATCCCTGAAGTTGGGATGTGGCTACATGAATGGTGGTGGTGGTAGGGAAACTGTCGCATACATTTCACCATTGGTAAACCTCGGAGCTGTAGCTGAGAAACAACCAAAACAATTGATAAAAAGAAAAAGAATAAACAAATCTTCATGATTTAAAAAAACCACCTTGATTTCCAATATTCCATTGTCTGACAAAATTGAAGAATTTGACCTTTGAAGCTCTGTAGAGCTTGGTTAATGGGTATACTGTGTAGGTTGAAGACAGTTTAACATTAGCACTAAATCAATAAATGATGCAGAAAGAAAAGACAGTCCTACTCCTAACACTGTATAGTGTATTAGAGGTATATAGATATATCTATGCAGGCTTTTTTGTGTTGGGATTTATTTATTATTAATTACAGTTAGTGCTTTGCACTAGGAACTCTAGGAGTTAATTCCGCATGATGGAACAAAAGCAAAATATCCTTCAATAATAATTCATGCCCACAGACAGTCACAGCTACCCCACAACTCTACATAACTAATCCTACTCTACTCGCACTATAATGATCCCCTCCCCCCTCTTCTTTAATATATCGCCCTAGGACCTAGTGACTGAGAGTTAAGAGTAACTAAACAAAAGCGCTCACACTCACTCAGTTCATTTCCAGTTCAGGTTATACAGTGAGCTGTGCTAGCTATACATTCATTATGAACGCCTCATAAGCAAGGCAGCTCGCTCTGCTAGTCAGACAGTTTATGGATTGGGAGATTATTGATGGCTCGGTTTTTGCCAGCACCAGAGGGTTTTTGTTTTCAGTGGGTGGCATTTTGTCGGGGAACCAATCTGCGCAGCTTCTAAATCGGCTCCCACTGTTTGAAGCTGGCAGAGGCAGGGAAAAACGCAAGACATCAGAGAGAGGGTTTTGCTGGAGGTTTTTTTTTTTTGGAGTTGGGGGGGGGGGGGGGGTGGGTGCAAAGAGTAGAGACACACCCACACTCACTTGCTGTAGAGTGTAGTGTCACCCGGTCTCTTTCTTTCGTCTTGTACTCTGTAGTCGTGTCACCTCCCGCCAAAATGTGAAAAAGAGAAAGAGAGGGTTGGGAATAAAAGACTTATTTTGGGATTGACTGGCTCCCTTTTGTCTAGAAGTGTAGAAGGTTAAGGGTTTTGTTTGTTTGCTGGTTCCTTGTGGTGGTGTGAGGGTTTTGGTTGTGAGGATGATGATGATGATGATGATGACACTCTTTAAGTTTGTGTGTGTGACTGTGAGTGTGAGTGAGTGTGTGTGTTCGTTCTTTAGATTTTACATCTTTCCACTCTTACTAATTAGTGATATTAGACAAACTTCACGAAAGGAGACAGTGGATCGGTGGTCTAGAGGTAATGCGCCTGTCTAGAATGCGAAAAGTCCGGGTTGGGTGTGTGCGGTGGTTCGTATCCCGTTTGGGCCCGAAATTTTCCCTATCCATTAGACCATGAGTGGTGGTCTGGGCGCTAGTCTTTTGGATGAGACAATAAACTGAGGTCCCGTGTGTTACACAAAATTTTCAGTGCACGTAAAAGAACCCATGGCAACAAGAGAGTTGTCCCTGGCAAAATTCTTAGAAAAAAGCCACTCTGATAGGGAAACAAATACAGTTGCAGACCAAAAGAGAAAAAAAAGGGTGGCGCTGCTCTTGTGGCAACGCGCTCTCCCCGGGGAGAGCAGCCCGAATTTCATGCAGAGAAATCTCATGACTTAAAGTGGTATAAAATAAAAATTTAAAAAAGACAGGGAGAAAAGAAGAAAAGCATGTTTGTATGTGACTAAAAGTTTGTGTTTTGTCACTTGTAATGTGTGTGTGTGTGTGTGTGTGAGTGATTGATTTGAGTGCCACTTTCAGTTATATGGCGGATCTATTTCTCAGTGTGAAATTCAGGCTGCTTTCCTTGCAGAGAGTGCTTCACCACAAGAGCAGCGCCACCTATTATTTGTCTCCTACACAAAAATAACCCTTTCCTATAGTCTGCATTTATTAACTTTTTGTTTCCCTGTGTGTGTGTGCATGCGTGCGCTCAAGCATGTGTGTGCAAGTGTGTGTGTGTGCGTGCGTGCATGTGTGTGTGTGCGAGTGTGTGCTTGCTTGCATGCATGTGTGTGCGTGTGTGTGTATGTGTCATTGTGTGTGTGCATATGTGTGTGTGCTTGCGCGCACGCGTGACCCACTTTCACAAACCCAGACAGTCATATTTACTGTTCAAGTTCAGACATTTATAACCGTAGTTAGTTAAAGTAAGGAAATTGATATCGTGATTTACTTGTTTTGCCTCTTCTGGTAATTTTCTGGAGGAGTGTGCGTCTTGTCTTAAGTTAAAGAGCAAAAAGACAAAACTAAAATAAATCGAAAGCCAAACCAGACTTATTTTGTGCTTTTTTTTTTTTCTTCCTTCAGTCTTTGTGATAAGAAAGGTGTCAAACCAAGTATTTTGTTTAAGTTTTCTTTTTTTTCTTCTCCTATCTAGGATAATAATTAATATTATAAATTAGACTTACACGTGTATACTGCATTATACTATAGCAATGGTTTGTTTGATTGAAATTTTAACGAAAGCTTATTGAACAATTTCAGTGTATTAATATTTTGTTTTTTGCTTTGTTTTGTTTTTTGGGGGTTGGTTTTTTTGTGTGTTTTTCTTCTTCTTTGGTGAATGCTCAGACAGCAGCTATTGTTGTCTGTCAAGTGTCATATGAGTGAAAATGTGCTGCCGTTAAGCACCTGACAAGTCAGGCCCAGGGCATCCGACTTTGTGTGGGAGAAAATTATTTTTTAACTTGTTCTAAGTCTTTGTGGAAATAAGGCAGGAAAAATGAACCAAGAAGGCAGAAAATAGACAAGGAGAGGAGGTGACAGGAAGAAAAGGAACAAGGCGCCAAACAGAGAGAGGGATAGAACAGAGGGAATTCCTAGCACAGAATTTCCAGAAGGTGGGGGTAGTAGTATAGCTAGTGTGATAGGTCCCTGGCATCCCCGCAGGGGATTTTTGTTGTTAATTGTTCTTGTTTTGATTTTTAATGTATGGTTGTTTTGTTTGTTTGTTTGCTTTTTTGGGTTTTTTTTTTTCACCCTCACGTTGTAGGTATATAGACTCATGTTAAGCTGCTTTTAATGAGAAGGTTTAGGATCAGTTTCTCAGCTATCGATCCAGTCCATGGATGTGGATTTTAGATCATAGTGCAACACTTCATCTACAAAAAGAACCAACCAAACAAACAACAGAATAACCCTGCTTAACTACTGACAGTTACTTGAACAGAGTTTCGATCACCAGTGATTGATATTTTTCAGAAATAATAATAATAATAATACATGGAATTTATATAGCGCCATATCTTGAACACCCCCCCCCCCCCACCCCCCAAATCATACAGCTTTTGTTCATCCCACTCATTCACATGCAGCCAGTTACAATCAATAGTTTTTACAAATTCAAATGTATACACTCACACGCACGCACACACACACACATAAAGGTTTATAGGTTACTTTGTAATACTACTTTTTTGTGAAAAATCTTTAAAAGCACCTTTTTTACATTTGACTTTTTTTATGATCACATTTAATGATTTATGCCATTTGTATACATGTATCCACGTATACATGAACTTTGGTTCCTTATTGCACATTCTTATTTAACATTTTAATATTTCTGCATGGATAGGAAACTATGTTGAGAGTTAATGTTATACTTGACCTATGCGAAATCCAGTGCCCTGGTCAGGCCTTGTGTTCCTAACAAGTAACATAGTTTTTCTGACTATAAATGATCTATCAATCATCCTTTTTTCAATGTGTGTATAATATGATACATGTATGCATACATCTTGTATCATATGAATGTATGAGCCATGCATAAGACTAGTGTAAATGTTTGTGCATTTGTTGCTTGTGTAAACTTGTAAAGTTGTATGTTATGAGTGTGTTGGTCTATCTATCTAGACAAAACCACCTCCTCTACCACCATGAGCACCTTCAATAACAATTAACAGCACATGAGTAGAACTATTCACTTTGCAGCTTGACACTTCTAGCACCACCACCACCACCACCACCAAAATGAGCTAGAACTAATAATGTACAGTACAATTTGTAACTTGTCACTAACACAGCCACCACCACTACCTCCATCACCACCACCACCCCAATTACAACTGCCATCTCCACCACCACCACACCACCGAAATGAGCTAGAACTATGTAGCTTGACATTAGAGAAAATTAGAAGTTCTTTGAGTGAACTTACAAATAAAAGAACTAAAAGTACTTGAAGTGCATAGATGATTATCATTTTTTTGGTACCTTGGATAAAGCTCTGAGGCTCACCAGTGGTGAAATTTTGCATCAATACATGTTACATCATTACATCAATACATGCAAGTGTTTGATATTTGATATGTAACTGGTAGTAATGATAAGAATAGGGAACGGGATAGCTCAGTAGTCAGAGCACTCCCTTTCCCTAAGCTAATGTTAAGCAGTATCGAGCGTGGTTACCAAAGTGGATGGGTGACCATTTGCGTGCCTTGGCTTCAGTATAGTCCCCCAGTTCACCCAGCTGTAAATGGGTACCTGTCCTCTGTAGGGTCAGGGAAGGTAAAGCAGCAAAGGAGAGGAGATGGGCGCCGCCCTCAATATGCTGGCCCCTGGAGAAGCTGAGGTCTCTGATGCCTCACTCCACTACGACCACATAGGTTATGGGACACCTTTACCTTTTTATATAACTGGTGATAACTAAATGAGCTAATACTGTTTTCAGGCAACTGCAGCTCCGAGGTGCCTAACCCCTGCCAGATGATCTGCGTGGACTTCCCTGGTGGAGGGTTCGTCTGTGACTGTGATCCTGGATGGAAGCTGAGCCCCAATGGATACCACTGCTTCAGTGAGTGGCCCCATTGTTTTCAGTAGAAGTTGCATTAAGTAAGAGGGAAAATTGAGAGGGGGGGGGGGGGGGGGGGGGGGGGTGGAGAGAGAGAGATAACAGTTATAACAAAAATTTATTTTCTGAGAGAAAGAGAGAGAGAAGCGTGCACACACACACACATTCACTACATAAGCGCAATCTCATAAGCATACACATTGTAGTATCATAGAAATTGCATTTGAGTTGGATTGCTGTTGTGGTATTGTGGTGTTAGGTGAAGGATTGTGCCTGTTAGTGTTAATGTTGTAACCGTACTTTGAAGTTTTTAGCTTTCATGGAATGATTGAAGTATGTTTGACTCGTGTGTGTTTGTGAATTTCTTGTATCATACATGTGCTTTCTCTGCCTGGTTGAAGTTTCATAGAGTTTTTCACTTTCTCAGTCTCCCTTAAATTAAAATGTATTTGGTTTCTCTATTTGAGTTCCACGCACATACACATGTACCCACACATGCATGCACGCACATGCATGCATGTGTGCATACACACACGCACCTGTGTGCGTGCACACACATACATACTGTTATTTCTGAGTCACGCATGCTCTGTTAACACTTACAGTTACACTTACCGATTTTACTCACAAATTAATACAATAGAGGTGTGTGTGCATGCACATACACACTTGTGTACAGCATACATGTAACATGCAGTTACATGCACACACACTCGCACACACATACACACACATACACGCACACACCTTCCTCACTCTCTCTCTCTCTCTCTCTCTCTCTCTCTCTCTCTCGCTCTCTCTCTCTCTCTCTCTCAGTCTTTGCCTCTCTGTCAGAAATTTCTTAGAGAATCAAAATGCATGACACTATCCAGATTGCTGAAAGGAAAAAAAAGAAAATCACAGACACAATCTCTCCAGGTATGTTTTTCATGCTGTTAACAGACGAAAGAAAAGCATTTTGTAACTGTGCTGTTGTTTGTACTCCTTGTTTCCATTATAAGTCATTGTAGCTGCTTGATGTGCCATTCTTATATTCATCGACTTAATGTTTTGCTTTCAAGGTTTATCGTCTTATTGTTTTGTTTATTTGGATGATGTACTTGGCGTGATGCCACCAGGAGAGCTGGCTTAGATGGAAATTATGATGATCCCTTTTTGCATCTCGTTTTCTTCACTTGCCTTTTTGCCTTGCTCACTGTATCAGTGTATGTATTGTGGCCAAAGGCCAATGTACATTAAACCTGTTCAGAGTTCTCTCTCTCTCTCTCTCTCTCTCTCTCTCTCTCTCTCTCTCTCTCTCTCTCTCTCTCTCTCTCTCTCTCTCTCAGCTATGATTTTTCGTCTTTGTGATAGTTCTATTGAAGACAAAATACATTTTCTATTCACTTGTTCACAACTTACCGAATTAAGAGAGCAGTTTATACCTCGAAAGTTCTTACATCAACCATGTCTCCATAGGTTAATCATGCTCATTACGTCTGGAAATGAAGTTACTACAAAACAGTTAGCTCTTTTTCTATATAAAGCATTTAGACTGCGGGACACCCTTATTAATTCTTGAAAAATTATCGTGTTTTGCTAATGTTTTGTGAATGACTGTTTATGTGAATATTACTTATATGATAGTGTGTGCTTTGTGTTTTTCCCCTTCAAATGTGGCCAAGGCCTTTTGAATAAACCATTCGCATTCGCATTCTCTCTCTCTCTCTCCCCCCCACTCTCTCTCCCTCTCTCACTTGCTGTCCCTCCTTCAGACAGACACAGAGACACACTCACTCACACTCACACACACACACACACACACTACACACACGCTACATCATTCTGAATCACAGCAAGTGTCTTTCTAAATCTTTGTATTATTGTCATGCGCGAGGAGTAATTTGCATAGAAATTGAAGGAAACGAGCTTTTCACGCCAGTGTTGCGGCTGCGGCGATAGCTTTGTCAAATGCTTGCAGAAGTTAACTGTTGAAGCCTACACCAAAAAGATATTGTGTGGATAATTGTTTGATGGCTATTCAAACGTAAAGTTTATCCTCTGAATTGTAGGAGGGTTCTTTGCGTGAAAGGGGGAGGGAGGGAGGGAGAGAGAGAGAGAGAGAGAGAGAGAGAGAGAGAGAGAGGAAGGAGGTAGAGAGAGGGAAGGAGGGGGGGGGGGGAGAGAGAGAGAGAGAGAGAGGGAGGGAGGGAGGGAGGGAGGGAGAGAGAGAGAAGTGGGGGGGATAGAGAGGGAGAGAGAGATGGGAGTGTGCAAGTGGGATAGAGAGTGTGAGTGGAGTGGGTAAGTGTGTTTGTGAGCGCAAGTGCATGTGTATTCCATCCCTTCCCTCTGTAAGTAATTATTTGGATATATATATATATCCCCAAAGTCAGAATGTGGCTACCTTGATGGTGAGCTGTTTGGTTGCGGACACAAAATCTCACCATTGGTGAACCTCATAGCTCTTGCTGAGGCACCAAAAAACCCAACAAACCCCAAACAAACATCTGCAGTGTCCATTGTGATCAAGTAAACTTGATTTTAATTTGTATTCAATTTCATCTTGAACTAAAAAGTATAATATTTTAATTAATCATTACTATTTATATATAGGGATGCAGTGTTTAAGTTTTTTTTGGTTTTTTGATTCATTATTACTATATATTAGTTGAGTGTGAAAGTGAGCATGAAGGATATTTTGCAAGGAGATCAGATTGTTTACTTGTTTGTGTTGGGAGTCGGGAAGGTGTTACTTTCAGGGAATCCTTTTTTATTTTATTTTATACTTATGTTTGCTTTCCTTTCTAACGTGGAGATAACTTTTTCTTGTTAATAATACAAATGTCAGTTTGGCCTATGGTCATTATCACCTTCGGTAAGATATCTGGATTATATTTTTGTCTTCTTGCTTTGCATTTTTTCCTCCTCCTTGTGCTTTGATTTGTTTGTTTGTTTGTTTGTTGTTTGTGTGTTTTGTTGTTGTTTACAGATGATGTGTAGAAGGAGACAGGGCTGTTTTTTTAAAAGGATAGATAAAAAAACCTCTGCCAAAACAAACCCAACGACAGTGCGTACCGTGCTGCTTCTCTGTTTATGGGCAACACTCAGCACACTTTTTACAATCCAAGAGGGTGATTATGTTACAACTCTCCTGTCTTGCCAGTCAGCATTCTTTGCTTGTTTCTCGAAGGAGAGGAGAGGGATCGGCTCTGTCTGGGTGTCTTATATAGATGGATGGGGTTGGGGGGGGGGGGGGGGGGGGGGGGGAGGAGGGAAGGGGTGGAAGTGATGGTTGGAAGATTGTGTCATTTTTGTAGTAATCATCACAAGATTATTTCATTGATGTCGTATGTCTGGCAGACCCTAGAAAATAGGCGTCCACTTGTGCTACACTATACGTGACAGATTAACAACTTTTTTTTCTTCTTTTGGGCTGTAACTTGTTTTTTGTTTGTCTTTTTTGTGTGCAGTATATCTGGCATAAATGACATTCTTCAAGTTGAATGGCAGTTATTCTTTCTTTGTGAAAGCTACAAGTGGGCCTACTTAATGTGCCTTCAATATTTGAAAAAGAAAAAAAAAGAAAAGAAAATACGAAATCAGAGCTGTCGTAGTGAGTTAGATTAGAGTGTTGTATTCGCACTTTGATGGCCCAGGTTCAAGCCGCTACTGCCTGTTCTAGGGGATTTTCTCCCTGGAGTTAACACCAGTACTGACTCCACTCCCCTGAAAATCCTTCCAATGAGACTGTAAACTGAGGCCCCATGTATGGAGGCACAAAGAACATCTTGCGCACACGTTAAATCCTGTTAATTCCGCTTTTCGGAAGAGTATGCCATGTCTGCCGGTGGAAATAGATGACAAAATTTACAAAACTGCATACACACGGGGACTGGATGTAAAAAAGCATTTGAGTGCTTATTCCATTATCCTCGATATAAAAGAATAAATAAATATAAAAGAATATATAAATAAATAAATAAAGTAATAAAACCCATTCTGCCTTTTGGAAGAGTAGACCATTTATGCTGGTAAGAATGGACGACAAGAAATATTAAAATATTGCCTGTACTCCTAGTGGTGTTTTTACAGTTTAGACCATCATCCGTGAAGTCAGAAACGGTTGCATACGCAAAAATCTTACCATTGGTGTATCTTGGAGCACTAGCTGAGGAACAAACAAAGTTGTTAGTTTTTTTTGTTTTTTTTAAAGTGCTTGTTTAGTTTTAGCTATGTCTGAGCTACTAATCAAGGCTTTAGGCTTTATCTGTCTGTCTGTCTGTCTGTCTGAATACGTTGCGCTGATTAGCTATGCATCATTAAAGAAGGTCTACCCTTTCTCTCTAATCTTTCGGGAATGGGTATTTAGTCTCGGCGATATCGTAAAGTGGGCTTTTACGTTAGTAGTGACTAAAGCAAGAACTTTAATTAAGACACAGAATTGGCAACCGTCGTTAGCAAGACTGAAGAAGGTAACTCAAACTGATTTGTGTCTTAATAAAAGTTTTGCTTAGTGTTTCTTTTGTATGGTTTAAATTTTGATTTATTCAGTAATAGTGCGCCTGTCAGAATATTCCTCTATGTGGGTGTCTCAAATCTTGAAGGACAAAGATGTCTTTCTTTCTCGCAAGTTATCTTGTGTGCATTACACTCACTCTGGGTAGGGGCTGGCCTGAATTTGAAAATCCCTATGACTCTTATCCGCAACCTTCCAGTCCATAAACCAAAGCGCTAGCCTCTGCGTCATGGTAGCTGGTAAAGGGGAATTTTCTAGCAGAAGGAGGGGATGCTATTCACAGTTACACTGAAAGGGCCCCCCAGCACTCCCACATTCTTTTGGTATAACTATTGGCAAGTTATATGGGTTTTTTTTCCCCAGTGGCTAAACTGAAAATGATTACCTCCCCCTCCCCCCCCCCCCCCCCCCCTCATTCCCCCCCTCCCCTTTCTTGTACGTGCCAGACTCATTACCTCAGTACTACATCAAATCCTCATCCCTGTTGTAGAGTGGCCTTTTCATTCTCCTCGTTTGAGCCAACGAAAGAGGTTGATGAAGCGGGGATAAATGGTTCAATGGAAGATCCTTACAAGACCTTGCAGGGTGGGTGTTCTCCATTCCCTCTCTTTCACAGAGAAGCTCATTCCAGGTCTTCAGAGTTTGTCCCCCCCCTCCCCCTTCTCTCTCATTCTCTGTCATTCCGTCTTTCTTTCTCTTCTCACCCTTCTCTCTCATTCACTCATCTCTTGTCTCTCTGTCTTTCTGCTCTTACTCTGTGTGTGTTGTCTCTCTGTGTCTCTTTCTCTCTCTCTTCTGTCTGTCTCTGTGTGTCTGTCTCTCTCTCCCCTCTCTCTTTATCTCTCTGTCTTTGTCTATCTGGTTTCTCCCCTCTCTCTCTTTCTGTCTGTCTCTGTCTGTCTGTCTATCTCTCTCTCTCTCTCTCTTTATATATATTCTTCTTCTATCTCTCTGTCCCAGTCTCTCTCTTGTCTCTGTATCTCTCTCCCGCCTCTCTCCTCTCTTCCCTCTCTCCCCTCCCTCCCTCCCTCTCTCTCCCCCTCCCTCTCTCTTTCTCTCCCTCTCTCTCTCCATCTAACCTCCCTCACTCATTCCACGACTCTCATCATCAGAAGACAACACATGGAACCCCAAAGAGCACCCTTCCTCCCCTCCCACGGCCAGGAAGGATGACGATAGTAGGAGGAAGAACAAGGGACCTGCCCCTGCTGCTGCCTCCACCGACAGAATCAATCTGTCCCGACCCGAAACGCAGCAGCAGCAGCAGCAGACGGTGGTGGAAGGGGGGGTGAGGGAGGCCCAGGTCGTTGGATTAGGGGCCCACAACCCCCCTGATCCCGTGGAATTGGGGGCGCCGGGAAGCCTGGTGAATAGCGATGTTGTCGTCCATCATTCTCTGGATATGAAGGCCGGGCTGGATCCACCTCAGGTACCAGGGGGCAACAAAAGCGTTGTTTTGGGGGTGGGGGGTGGGGGGTGGGGGTGGAGGAGGGGATGGTGAGGGGGGGCAGGGGGGGATGATTTGTGAGGAATGGCTGATTGTGTGTAGTGTGTTGGGTGTGTGTGTTGTGAGTCAAACTGTGTGTGTGTACTGTATGTGTGTGTGTGTGTGCATGTGTGTGTGTGGTGAGTGTATGTGTGGGGGGGGGGGGTGTGGGGTGGTGTGTGTGTGGGCTAGCGGTTGTGTGTGTGGTGTGTGTGAGAGAGAGAGAGAGTGTGTGTGTGCGTGCGTGCATGTGTGTGTGTGTGTGTATGACAGTGTGTGTGAGTTAGTGTCTGTTGTCGGTCATGGTCCTTTTTGGGAAAAGAGAGATTAGGGGATGGTCGTTATTTCTTCATTAGTTTTAGTTGAAGTGTTAGTTCATGTTGGTGGAGTTGAATGATGCGGAAAGGGGATAAAGGGTGTGGAGGAGGTTGAGGTTTGTGTGTTTGTGTGTGTGTGTGTGTGTGTGAAATAAAGAGGTTTTCATCTTTATCATAGGTTTTTTTCTTTTGTTTCATAACAAATCCTTTGAGGCTGCATAAAAAGTCTGTTTATTGTAGATTTGTACTGTTTTGTAATGGAAAAAAATGTATACATTATGTATTTATGACCGAGTGAGTACAGTTTTTTTACTTTACAGTTATGTGTGGAAGTGTAAGTGTGCTTGTGTGTGTGTGTGTGTGTGTGTGTTGTGTTGTGCATGTGTGTGTGTCTTTACAAACATGTATGCATACACAATTACACATGCAAATATATACATGTTTACATACGTACATGTTGGCATACATTTGTTAACCCATAAAGCTACTAATGTGTGCATTGACACCAACAAAAATTATTGCAACAGAATTTTCTTCAGTTCCCTTTCATTCATTAAAAACAACAATAATTGCTGTGAGAGCATTCGACTAGGAAGAAGTCAAGTCAAGTCAAGTCAAAAACACTTTAATCATCCCATGAAGGGCAATTACAATACTGACAGGCAGATTGATACGCATAAAAAACACACAAAAAAGCTATATTTCATATTGGTAAAAAACATTCCAAAATGACTTCAAATAAAAATGTCACAAACACACACACACACACACACACACAACACAACACACACACACCAATACACTAAACACACGTACATCAACAAACAACAACAACAAACACACAGCGGCATGCGCACATACACAACACATTATCTCACCCCCCCACCCCCCCCCACCCCAAAATCACATCATTTTAACCATAAACAATCCTTCTCCATCCATTTTGTGTCCATTGTGTGTGTGTGTGGTGTGTGTGTGTGCATTTGGACTTGTTAGAACTATTGCTTGCTATTGGTTGCATGGCTGTGTAGGAATGGCTTGAGTGCAGGCGCTTTGATTTGTCTGTGCAAGATACAGCGCTATATAAATTCCATTTATTATTATTATTTTAAAAAAAAAAATTTTTTTATATTATTATTATCATTATTATTATTATTATCATTATTATTATTATTATTATTATTATTATTTTCCCCCGACCACCGCAAACAGTCCATGTATCGGCTGAGGGAAGGAGGCAGCGCGAGCCGACACGACAGCCAAGCCGTACTTGCCGCCAACATCTGGCCAAGCCACCCGGCGCCAGCCCGGCAACAACATCCACCCGAACATCCACCCCTGGTTCCCCATCACCACGATGAAGACAACGTGGTGGCCCCACCGCCCGTGGAAGACGAGCCGGGGAGGCTGGCGTTTGGCGAAGACGGTTTGACTGGGCCGCCGATGTCCTCGGCGTGTGACGGCATAGCGTGTCTGCATAACGGCACCTGCGTGGTGGAGGAGGGGTACGCCCGGTGCAACTGCCCTCTGGGGTTCTCCGGAAGCTACTGCGAGCGAGGTGAGTGGAGTACTGGGTCTTGATATATATTTTTTGTTGGTTTTTCTGTTGTTTTGTTGTTTGTGTGTGTGTGTGTGTGTGTTTGTAGTGAGCTTGAGTGTTTTGTGTGGTTTTTGTGTAGTGTGTTTGCCTGCTAAGAGAGTTCTGAGGTTTTGGTGAGATTTTTGTGTATGTGATTGTTTGTCCACCAATTAAAAGGACTAATGGTGAGAGTTTTTGCGTATGTGATTGTTTTGCCCACCAATTAAAAGGACTAATGGTGAGATTTTTGTGTATGTGATTGTTTGCCCACCAAGTAAAAGGACTAATGGTGAGATTTTTTGCGTATGTGATTGTTTTGCCCACCAATTAAAAGGACTAATGGTGAGATTTTTTTTGCGTATGTGATTGTTTTGCCCACCGATTAAAAGGACTAATGGTGAGATTTTTTTTGCGTATGTGATTGTTTTGCCCACCAATTAAAAGGACTAATGGTGAGATTTTTTGCGTATGTGATTGTTTGCCCACCAATTAAAAGGACTAATGGTGAGTTTTTTTGCGTATGTGATTGTTTGCCCACCAATTAAAAGGACTAATGGTGAGATTTTTTGCGTATGTGATTGTTTGCCCACCAATTAAAAGGACTAATGGTGAGTTTTTTTGTGTATGTGATTGTTTGCCCACCAATTAAAAGGACTAATGGTGAGATTTTTTGCGTACGTGATTGTTTGCCCACCAATTAAATGAAAATTGTCTTCTTTTTTAAAAAAACCAAAAACATTTCACAACTTTTTTGGTAGGATCTCACACAAATTCTTTTGTCTTCTTCTTTGAACGTTTAGCAGACAAATAGTGTTGTCTGTCATATGAGTGAAAATGCGTTGCGCTGCCATTAAATGCCTGAGAAGTCAGGCCCAGAGCATCCAACTTGGACATGATGTGAGAAACATTTCTCTCCAAGTCTTTTTGGGAAGAAAAAGAAACACAGGAGGGTGGACCAAGAAGGCAGAACCAAGATGAGAAGGAGGTGACTGGAACGAAAGCAACAAGGCAGAAACAAAGAGAGGGATAGAAAAGAGGGAATTCCTGACACAGAATTTCCAGAAGGTGGAATGTTTCTTTATAATGACAGGTCCCTGGAAGATGAAGGGGGGGGGGGGGGGGGGGGCTCGTAAATGAGCATGTTGAATTAAACTGTCATCTTGTTGATTTTAGACATACTCTGAAGAAAGGATCATATTTGAGCATGAGGACCAACACAGATGCTTATAAATAACAAAATGGAAGGAGTCCATTAAAGATGTGCTAAGTCATTAAACATTTTTTTTTTATGGCCATTCAGGGAGAGCAATATCTTTTTTGTGTGTTTTTTGTTGTTGTTGAGTTTTAAGACCAGATTTTGTGTGTGTGTGTGCTTGCAGTGTGTGTGTGTGTGTGTGTGTGTCACTGTGTGTGTGGTGTGTGACTGTGTATGTGTGTGTTTTGTATTTTGTTTGTAGATACATACTGTTTTGTATATACCACTTTCTGTTATTGCAGATTTCTGGGGGGAGAGGGTGGGCTTGTTTGTTTTTTATTTGTTCTGTTATTTGTTTTCATCATCATTCTTTGGCTAGTGCTCTGACGCTCACCAGTGGTGAGATTTTTATGTATTAATATGTGACTGTTTTTGGCCATCATTAAGGTAGCTTCATTCCATTTTCGGGGAATTTCTATGCTTGAAATTCCATCCAGCTGCTCTCCCTGGGAAGAGTGTGTTGCCACTAGTGCAGGGTCACCAGTTCTTGTATTTTATGAATATTTTTTTTTAAATGTGCACGATTTGACCGTTCTCTATGAGAATGGCTTTGGCTTTTTATTTCAATTTGCTCCAAAGTTTGGCCAGTAACAACTTTAATTTCTTGCTGTGGGTTCTTCGACCTGCAATAGAATGCTTGTGTAACAAAACAAAGCCATACAGACTTGTTAGTTTGTGGGATTTTTTGGGGGGTGGGGAGGGATGGGGTGAAGATAGAGATAAACAGACAGGGGGGGAGGGGGGGAGAGAATTAGAGAAAGTATGTGTGTATATATATAAGTGCCAGAGACAGACAGAGACAGACAATTAGTGTAGAAAAGGGGGGAAAAACTTAAGCAAAAAACTAAATGACTGAAAGAGACCAACAACACAAACCAAACAAAAGCATGTAATATATTTATAGTTTTAGAACTATGCGTAATGTATGATATGAAAGGAGTCGAGCCAGCTGCGTCATTGGTGCGCGAGAATGGATTTGTCACGGTGTCCAGAATGTATTCTTGGAAGGAATAGAGCCATCAGAAGGAAAGGAGACAAAAGAAACATCTGGGAGGGGAAATGTGGGGTTAGATTGCCTTCAGCTCACCCGATAGGCCTGGGCTGGCTTTGGAGTGTAGGGAAGTGAAAAGTGGCAGGTCAATGGCTTTGTAATTGGATTTTCTGTGTGTGTGTGTGTGTGAGTGTGTGTGTCTGTGTGTTTGTGTGTGTGTGTGGTGAGGGGAGAAAGTGTGTGTGTGTGTGTGTCTGTGTGTGTGTGTGTCTGTCTGTGTTGTGTTTGTGTGTGTGTGTGGTGGGGTGTGGTGGAGAAAATATGTGTGTGTGTGTGTGACTGTGAAAAAATGCCAGGTCTGTAAAATTTTATTTTAAAAAATTGTGCTGTAGTCACACATGCATGTGCATACACTTCACCACTCTAAACACATGGTAAGACTGCATGCAAACACATGTACAGCTTGTGAACTCTCATGCACACACACACATATGCATGCACACATGTAAACACATGCACACATGCTCACATGCACACATACACACACACACACACACACACACCACACACACACTGAATAAGAAATGCATTTGTTTTATATTCATCTAGTCCTCCATTAAAAACTAAGAGTGCTCATATATGTCTGTGTCTGTCTTTCTGTCTGCCTGCCTGCCTGCCTCTCTGTCTGTCTGTCTGTCTGCCCAAGTGAGTGTGAAAATGGATAGATATTGTGTGTACATGTGTGTGTGCATGCATCCATCTGCGTTTCTCCGTGTGCCTCAGTGATTATGACCATGAGCGTCACACACATGTGTGTGACAGACTCTGTATTCATTTTATATATATATATATCTCTCTCTCACTACCATCTGTCTTCCTCTGTCCACACACATCTGCTTTGCTAGTCACATCTGCCCCTGCTAGTCTCCGAACCTACAACCACACACTCCCTCTGATTCAGTTAAGCAGTGGCAGCCAGTCTATTGAATTAGCCAGCCCCACTTTCTGTGGTGTGGCCAGCAGGGTTTGGGGCAGGGCAGGGCGGAGATGGGATGCTGCCATGGAAAGGGGGGGGGGGGGGGGGGGGCTGAAACGAAAGGTGTTGCTGTGCGAATGCTGCGGCATGCATTGTTCATGAGGCCGTTCACAGCGGTAATGGCCGCGAGGCGCCGAGAAAACGACAAAACTAATTTGCCTCACAACATCAGCTGCGGGGCCTGGTGGTTTGGAAATGAGCAAAAGAAAATAACAACACACACACAGACACAGATACACACACACACATACACATACGCATACAGTGATACACACATGCACACTCTCTCACATGCACACACATACACACATGCGCACACACGCACACACATGCACACTCACACACATGCACACTCTCTCTCTCACACACACACACACATGCACACACTCACACACACACACACACCACACACACCACACACACACACACACACACACACATGCACACACTCGCACTCACACATACAGACACAGACACACACTCACTCACACTCACACACACACACACACACACACACACACACACACACACACACACACACACACACACACACACACACACACACACACACTTACTCACACACAGACACAGACACACACACACACGCACGGGTGGAGGGGGGTGGTGTGTGTGTGTCATTTTGCAAATGTCAGAACTAATATCTTGTTGCGCGTATTATATTCGGTTATTGTTTTGTGAGGTATAGCAGTAGCGGGAAATAAAAGTATGTGGGATGGAATTAGATGGAATTGTTTCTTATTCATGATGCTCCGAGAAGCTTTCCTTATCAGTAACAATATGTTGTTGATCGTATTCATGATTGTCTGGTAGTAAAATGACCATTAAGAAAAATATAAAGAAAAAATGTTATGATAGAATTAAAAAAACTTGTTTCTTAGGCATTATTCTGATAGCAGCTTCCCATACAATATATAAATGCAATGGTATGGTGTTGCTCACTTTCAGGTTGTTTTTTTCTTTCTTCTGTCTATGGCAGTTGTAGACAATAAAAAAAAAGTATGATATAATTAAATCACACTTTTATTATTCATGATGTTGTGAGAAATTTGCCATTAGATGTGGAGTAATATCCTTTTTTGCTCAATTTTGGTTACCATTTTGTAGGGAATGACAATTTTGGAGAAAAAATTCGAACCCTGAACAAATGTTATGATATAAAAGCATTTCTTATTCATGTTGCTGTGAGAAATATGCTGTATCTATATTTTTGCTTGTAATTTATTTGGTTACTGTCTTGTAGGGAAGGACATTTTTTACCTTCGCCCCCCCTCCCCCCCAACCCCATTATTGCATAAATTGAAAACTTTCTTATTGAGAATGCTGTGAGAATTTGCCATATATATATATATATATAAAATATATATATATATATATATATAATTATATATATATTATATATATATATATATATATATATATATATATATATATCTGTGATAATAATGTCTTACTCATGTTTGGTTGCCATTTTTTGAGGAATGTCAATATTTGTGAATATAACAAATGCTTTTGTTGAAAAAGTAAGAAAAGACATCTCTTGCACATGATACTGTGAGAGACTTCTCTTATCTGTAATATGTTGCTTTCATTCAATATTCAATCTTAGAAAAAAAATCCAAAAATTTGTTCTACCAAACACTCGGGTATTGTGTCTTTACTTTTTTGCTCTTATTAAAAAAAAAAAAGGTTCCTCAGTAAGAACTCTGGGTTCACCAGTGGTAAGATTTTGCGTACGCAACTGTTTTTACCCACCATCAAGGTAGCCACATTCTTGCTTCGGGGATGGCATCTGAACACGACAATACCTATGCGCATGCATTTTTTAAAATGTTGTCATCCGTTCTTACTGTCATGAAATGGCCTACTCTTCTCAAAGGCAGTGCAGGTTTTTAATGTGTGCGCAAGATGTTTTGCATGTGTTCACACATGGGGTCTCGGTTTAATAATAATAATAATAATAATGTATGGAATTTATATAGCGCTGAATCTTGTAAAGCAACAAATCAAAGCGCTTCTTTGTCAAATTCTGGTTTATAGTCTCATCCACAGGACCTCTTGCTCTTATAGAATCTGAGAATTAGGACTGAGCTTAATTGTTGTTGGCGGTGCTGTGAGAAAACTCCTGCACCTCTCCGTTGAAGTAAGTGTTATATTTAGACGCCAGTCCTCAGGTTCTATTGAGTTATCGCCGTTGTTTGTAAAGTGTTCTGGAAGTAGTTAACCTTTGTTGCTTGATGGGAGGAAATGATTTCCGTTAGGTCGAGTCAATGAGCGTCGTAAAGCATCTTCCGATTCCCTCTCTGCTGCGTGTTAGTACCTTTTAGTTTTTGTTGTTTGTTTTTTCAAACAAATATGATATATGCATTGATATAAGATTTGATCTGTTTGTTTTGAATGCAGTTATTAGTAAATCTTCCTTTTGAAAGAAAAAATAAAAAGGCAAATGCCCAAACTGAAGCAAGCTGCCTTCCGGCCAAATTGTTGTAGTCTTTGTTGCCAGTTGTCAGCTCCATCTAAGAATTTTCTTTCTTGTTTTGATTCATTTATTAATTTTATTTATAATCTATTCTCTTATTTCGAGGATAACGGAATAAGCACTTATGTTGCTTTTCTTACATCCAGTCCTTGTGTATGCAGTTTTGTAAATTTTGTCGTCCGTTCCCACCAGCACACAATGGCCTACTCTTCTGAAAAGCGGTACAGGTTTTAACATGTGCGCAAGATGTTCTGCATGTGTTCGCACACTGGGCCTCAGTTTATAGTCTCATCTGAAGGTTTTGGTGTTTTTTTTGGGGGGGGTGGGGGGAGTAGAGTCAGAACTGATGTTAACTCCAGGGGGAAATATCCCCTTGAATGGGATTCAAACCTGGGTCAATAGATCACGAGTGCAGTGCGCAACACTCTAGTCTAACCAACCAGGCTATCCTGTCTCAGTTTGAATCCCAGAGTTGTGTGTTTCACAGTTTCATACACGTATGACCAGTGTGCTTGCTGGCCTGGGCATACAGTGGAGGGAGAAAAAAGGCCAGAATTTGTCTGCTTGTTTTACAAACAAATCCCTGTTACAAACTTAAATGAAGTCAGAGTTACATCAAATTTGGTATGGTTAATGAAAAGAGGATGCTAATTTGTAATTTTTTTTTTCTTTTCACATTTTAAGGATATTGCATCAGCAGCTTTTGGCTGACAACATTGTAAAGTGGAATAATTTTATGTTTTTTTATGGATACTTCTTATACTATGATGACAATTGGCAATTTAAACTGACCATAGCTGGTTTACAGAGAAAAGAGGGAAGGGGAAGTGGGGGGAGAGGGAAGTGGGGGGGGGGGGGGGAGAGAGGGGGGGGGGGGGGGGGGGGGGGAGAGAACCCCACTGTAAAAATAAATATTCTTTTTTAAGTACTACTGGAGTTGGGTTTTTGGGGGGTGGGGG
>CM054140.1:57993325-58020825 GCA_028751875.1 Rapana venosa | reverse complement strand
CAGAATGCAACTACCTGAATGGTTGGGGCAAATCCCCCCCCCCCCCCCCCCCCCAAACCAGTTGCATACGCAAAAATCTCACCAGTGATTGCGAACCTTTAGAGCTGTATCTGAGAAATTTAAAAACAATATTATTTTTAAAGAAGAAAATTTGAAGTCTGGACTTTTCTTAGTTTATTGTGTTTGCGTAAAAAAAAAAAAAATTTAAAAAAAAAGAACCCCCCCCTTCCCACCCCCTCTCTCCCCTCCTCCCTCCCACCCTCCTCTTCCCACCCTCCCCTCCTCCCCCCTCCCTTCCCCCCCCCCCCCCCCCAAAACTCTTCCTCCCCCCCCAACTCCCCCCCCCCCAAACTCTCTCCCCCCCCCCCCCAAATCTTCCTCCCCCGCCTTCCCCCTTCCCTCCCCGAATCCAATAACATTTTGTAGTAGAAGGTCCTCATTGTTTGTGTTATCTCTGTGTGGTCCCAGAAAACAATTCATTTAACCCTTTCGCTGCTGTGGTCTGAAATCTTGAGATTCCCCTCGTTTTTTCGCTTTGCTGCTGTGTGATACCCGGTGAAAATTTCATTTGCACAGGTCTTGTTTGTGAATGTCAGGGTATTTTTTGGGTTGGGTTTTTTTGATTTTTACTTTGTGGAGGAAGAGGAGGAGAACGCAGCAGCAAGCAGGGCAGTTGGGTATATGGATGAGTTTGCTTTTTGTTGTTGTATACTTTGTTTTGTGTGTGTGTGTGTGTTTGTTGGTGGTGTGTTTGTGTTTTGTGTGTGTGTGTTCTCTCTCTCTCTCTCTGTCTCTCTCTACCTGTCTCTGTCTCTCATCTCTGTCTCTGTCTCTCATCTCTGTCTCTGTCTGTCTGTTTCTCCTCCCTCTCTCTCTCTCTTCCCTCTCCCTTTACCCCCTTCTCTCTCTTTCTTATCTTTCTCTCTTCCTCTTAAATATCTTTCTCTCTCTCCCTCTCTCTGCCGAAGTCTCTCCCTGTGTGTGTATATGTGTGTGCATGTGCGCGTGCATGTGTGTGTATTTTCATGTTTTGTTTGGCATTTGTATACATGTGTTTGTGTTTGACATCTAGATGTGTGTTTGTATAATAATAATAATGATAATGTATGGAATTTATATAGCGCTGAATCTTGTAAAGCAACAAATCAAAGCGCTCAGATAACTTCTTTTTTTAAAAAAATATTGAGAATAATGGAATAAGCACTCATGTTTTTTTTACATCCAGTCTCCGTGTGTATGCGGTTTTTGTAAATTTTGTCATCTGTTCCCACCGGCACACAATGGCCTACTCTTTCGAAAAGCGGAACAGGATTTAATGTGTGCACAAGATGTTCTGCATGTGTTCGCACATGGGGCCTTGGTTTATAGTCTCATCCGAAGGATGAGATATATGTATATGTGTGTGAGCTTTGTGTACATGCATGTGTGTGTGTATGTATACATGTGCGTGTGTGTGCGTGCATGTACACGTGAGTGTGCTCGAACGTGCATGTTTTGTGTGCGTGCGTGAGTGTGTGAGAGCGAAGAATACGTGTAACCTTTTCAGGGTTGTGTTGCAACAGCTAGATAGGTGTTCCCAGTTTTCCCCTCTCTCCAGGCCCGGCAGAATTTCATTTAGACGGTGCTCAGGTACCCTCCCCTGATTTTATTTGTCCTCCTCAAGGAAAGAGCAAAAGTTAGATGTGGGTGGGGAATTTGTTGTCTTTGTGTGTGTATGTGTGTGTGTGTGGTTGTGTGTGTGTGTGTGTGTGTGTGGTTGTGTGTGTGTGTGTGTGTGTACAAGTCTATGAGAGAGAGAGAGGGGGGAGGGAGAGTGTGTGTGTTTGTATGTGTTTTGTGTGGTTGTGGTTGTGTGTGTGTGTGTGTGTGTGTGTGTGTGTGAGAAAGAGAAACTTAGAGAGAGTGAGAGTGTGTGTGTGTAGTGTGTGTCTGTGTCTGTAACTGTGTATTTTTTTTTACACATAAGTGCGTGCATGTGTGTACACATGGATGTAGGGTGTGCTCTGTGTGTGTGTGTGTGTGTGTGTGTGTGTGGTGTGTGTGTGTGTGTGTGTGTGTGTGTGAGTGTTTGTGTTAGACATCTATGTGTGCTCTGTTTTACATACATGTACATAAGTTGATTTGTTTTCTTAACCAAGATTCAGCGCTACACAAATTCCATATTATTATTGATATCACATGTTTGTGTGTGTGCTTTGTGTATACATGCATGTGTGCATGCGAACAGTCCATTTAAGTTTTAATCATTTCAGGGCTGTGTTGCTACAGCTAGTCTGTATGTGGCACACGTGCATCCTGATTTGCAGGCGAATAAAAAAAGCAAAGGGGTTTGATTGAAATTAGTCAAGTTTGATTTGTTTATGCTTTTGTAATTTTTGGCAGCAGACTTTATTTGATTTTTAAAAAAAAATCAAGAAATGTCATTAGGCTTGTAAATAAGCTGATATCAAATGAGAAAATGCAAATAAAAGAAAAATACACTGAGCAAGGTTCCTTGTTAATGAAAAAAACAACAGCAGCAAAATGTGCACCCCAAAAATGACTAAGCAACATTTTTATTTCATAAAAAAACCCACCCCAAAAACATAACAAAGTAAATTTATACAAAAAACAAGAACAACAACAAACAAAAAACCCCAGAAGAAACGTAAGACAGATTAAACAATTTTTTTCTCTCTATATATTTTGTAATTATTGTCAAATATCAGCGATGTTGCTTTCTTACTGCTGATCCCAGTCCTTCCTCACACACACACGCTGTAGGAGCCACAGTCATGCATCTTCACAACCAGTAGGCTACAGAGAGCCACCCTTGTACAGAAGGCCACCAGCCAAAGAAGTCCCTGCAATGCTGCTGGGTCACCTCATGGGTGGTCAATGGTACATGGTGCCTGTTCTGATCCAGTTTATGTAGGATACTACATGTGTACTAAGCCTACATTTGACAATAATGAACAGCGTAGTTACAGGGCTGGCCTCGGTGAGGTGCCTGTTTAGGTGAGGTAGTGACTTCCAAGTTCTCAAAATACATCCCGCTATGAATGTGTAGGTAGTACAGAGAAGTCTGATGAAAAGTGTTCACAGGCTTGAAAGTGAAAGAGATTGAAAGTAAGGTCAGCAGGGTATAAAGGGCTTCAAAACCGGAAATGATGTTCTTTTTTTCCCCCCATGATGATAAGCGGCTGTGATGATCATGGGGATGTTGTGAAAATCCTGCTAGATTTTTAATGAAGTGACATGATGAGTTTAGAAAGAATGTGTAGAATATTGCAGCGCCACTCTGTTTAATAACGTCGTTGCTCAGTTTTTACGGTATCATCATCGTCATTTTCCTAACTTAATTAAGACATGTTTGCATCCACAAGGCCTGAGAAATATAGATGATCGTAATGTTCATTCTAAAGGTAGTTTGAATTTTAAAAAAAGTTTAAAAAAAAAAAAAAAAGGTGTCCCATAACCTATGTGGTCGTAGGGGAAGCGAGGTGTCAGAGACCTCTGCTTCTCTAGGGGCCAGCATATTGAGGGTGGCGCCCATCCCCTCTCCCTCGCTGCATTACCTTCCCTGACCCTAAAGAGGGCAGGTATCCATTTACAGCTGGGTCAACTAGGGGGACTGTACTGAAGCCAAATCTGTATCGTATTCAATAAAATATGAATTTGTAGTTCCAGTCTTTTGTGAGGCTGCATAAAGAGAAGATCGGAAAGGGCTGGTCGTCAAGCCATCCCTGGTACCCCACCGTCAAGAAGACTGCAGAATAGCTAACATAGCGTAATGCAGTCTTCCCATAGCGCTCCTAAGTGAAGTCTCGTTTGGAGCCGGCTGGCGTCTGAAAACTCTCACAAACAAAAAGCTCTTATGGGATTCTGTGTATTGCAAATTGTGGATAGTTTTTCGGTAGACACTGCCATACTTGTCACAGGAAACAGATGTATTAGGGCTGCCTCCACAGCGAATCAATATTGTTTTGTGGACTAGACAGCAGATTTACTTCAACTGGTTCTGAACTTTTGTCTTGCATTTTACCAGTAGAAGTTATGGGTAGTTTTGTGTAATTTAACCAAAAGGGAAATAGGAGATTCTCAGGGGGGAAAAAGAAATGCTGACTGCAGTGTATGTGTGTGTGTTTGATTACATTTTTCGTCTCTTCATAAAATGTGATATTAGACACATTAAAAAAAGTGGAGGGGAGGGGGGAGGAGTTCTGGGAGTGGGGTAGGGGATTAATATATTAAATTTACACAGAACAGTTAAGGAAATGTCAATACAAATAATTCTTCAGTACAGAATAGTAACAATCCCAATTTCTAACAGAATCTAATGAATGAACATTAAAACTAAATGTAACCATAACCAACGAGAGAAAATCTAAATTGCAGAAGTATAATGTCTTTAAAGTCTGTAATAATCATAATAATGAACCAATTGGACTGTGCAATAATGATTTGCCTTTTGAAAGAAAAAAAAAACTTCAGTAAAAGATAACTGAATATCGTGTGTGTGTGTGTGTGCATGTGTGTGTTTATTCTTTTATTTTGAGGATAATGGAATCAGCACTCGTGTGCTTTTTTTTACATCCAGTCTCTATGTGTATGCAGTTTAGTGAATGTTGTCATCTGTTCCCACCAGCACACAATGGTCTCCTTTTCCGAAAAGTGTGTATGTGTGTGTGTGTGTGTGTGTGAATATGAGTGTGTGTGAATATGAGTCAGAGTGTTTGTGAATATGTGTGTGTGCATGCGCGCATGCGTGGGCATGTGTGCGTGTGCAGCTATGCATGTGTGTGTGCGTTAAAATGTTTAGACAGTGTATGTGAAAAGCATAACAAACACGCTGATCTAAGGACTTGAGTTATGTATTGTTCTTTGTAAAACTTTAAAATTTTGTGTATCACTGTTTGTTGATATTGTTTGTTTGTTAATTTGTTTGTTAATTAAATGTATGCTATTTTCTCCAAAGCATTAGCTGTCGTTCCTGTCTGACCTATTTCGACGTCTTAAGACAAAATCACTCCAAAAACAGCTTGGTTTCAAAGTTATTAAATAATATATGAAGTTGGAAGTTTTCTCCGAGCTTATTGCAGCTCTGTGTTACAACATTTTGTAATCAAATATTTTTTGGAATATAATTCTTTTTATTATTTTTTTTAACCCTATACTTCCCCAGCAAGCAATCTGTTTAATTAACTCTTTCGCTACCATTTAGATGTATGTGTGTTGCGGGGGAAAAAGTTCCAAGTTTTTCTTAGTCTGAAACGGGCAAGATTTTTATTTGGATGACATCCGTTTGGCCACATTCTCATTCATTCTGTTGTCTTTTAAAACAATTTTTTTTAACCCTTTTTCTTTTAGAGTGCAATACTTTTGGTGTGGTTTTCTCTTTATTTCCTTTTGTCTTGTCTTCGTGTGTTTATTTTGCTTTGGTTTTTTTTGGTTTTTAAATTTTAAAAGATTGTTCTTTTTGGAATTTTATTTTCTCTCAGTGTTTACCAGCTCTTGTTTTCCTCCACTACTATTTTCTCATTAATGTGTTCTTTTCTTTTCTTTCCTTTTTTGTTTTTTTTGTTTGTTTCATTGTTTTGTTTGTTTTGGTTTGCTTTTTTATTGGTAGGGTGGGGAGGAGGGAGAATAAACCCTGAAAAAATGATAAGCGCCCACACACATGCATGTGCGTGCACAGATACACACACACGCACACTCACAGAGAGAGAGAGAGAGAGAGAGAGAGAGAGAGAGAGAGAGAGAGAAGAGAGAGAGAAAGAGAGAGAGAGAGTGAGTGTCTTCTTCTTCTTCTCATTCATTTTGGGGAAGTCTCATCATTTTTCTTTTCTTCTCCCAGTTGTAACAGAATGAAACCTGTCCAGCAGACAATTGGGGCGAGAGAAAGCAATATTGAAACTTCAGTGTGTGTGTGGGGGAGGGAATGAATATGGGGGAAAACCAGGGATACGTGGAAGATCTCGGGGGAAATGTATGTGATCTCATTCTCTCTGTTATGCTGTCTGTTGTCGGTTTGCTTTTGTTAATTTTTTTTTTTTTTTTTTAGCTTTTAAAGATTCTTGAACCTTTTTTCCCCAATGCTGTACATCCCTTCACTCCCCCCCCCCCCCCCCCCCCCCCCCCAATATATATTCATTTTTTCCCTGCCTTTTTTCCCTGCCTTCTTTTATCTGTATTTTTTCCCCTTGCTTTTTTCTTCTTCTTTTGTTCTTCCACAACTTTCCAGATTGGTCCAGCGGTCAAGCACCCCTCTGAAAAGCGAGAGATCCCAGATTCAAATCTTTGTCTTTCCCTGTGGGAATGCCGAGGGCCTGTCAGTATAGATAGCATCCCCACCTGGAAACTGTGCTAGGAATTTCCTTCTTTTCTATCCCTCTCTTTCCATCTTGTTCCTTTTCTTATTATTACCTCCTTCTCATCTATTTTCTGCCTTCTTGGTCCATTCTCCTGCCTTTTTTTTTCCAGAAAGACATAAAAGATAACAATTCTCTCCCATGCCGAAGTTGGATGTGCTGGGCCTGACTTGTCAGGCGCTTAACAGCAGCGAAAGGTGTTTTCGTTCATATGACAGACAATAGTTGCTGTCTGAGCGTTTGACGAAGAAGTAGAAATCTTGTCTGATTCTGACTTTCCCCCCTAATACACTGAATGGTGGTCTAGGTGCCAGTCTTTCAGGAGAGACAGTGGGTGAACTAACTTTGCTGAGGTCTCAAAAGCCACTTTCAGACAGAAAATAATCAATGGCAGTGGCAAAATTGTCTCTGGTAAAATTGCATGAGGGAAAAAAGTTCACCATCATACTCATAGGGAAGTTTGAAGGAAAGAGAGAACCTCCCCTCCGCCCCCCCCCCCCCCCCCCCCATTCCCGAGTGGTGTGCTGTAGTGAAGTTTTCTTGTGTGGATTGACGGTATAGAGGTGGCGCACAAGACTAGCAAGAGAAAAATAACACACAGGTTAGATACCGTGATGGTGACGGTGATGAACCTGATTTACCCCATTCACTAGACCCTGAATGGTGGTCTGGGTGTGGTTCTTTCGGATGAGATGATAAACCAAGGTCCTGTGTGTAACACATATTTAATACAGGTAAAAGACAAAAAAGAAAAAAGAAAAATGAATACAATTTTTTAGCAAGAGAGCTATCCCTGGCAAAATTCTTGTAGAGAAAAAGCCACTCAGAGAGAGCACTGTGTGCAAGCAGACAGGAATTAACAAAAATAAAAAAAATAAAGAGTGCTTCTGTTGAGAGCCACAACCATACATCTTTATACATCTCTATGTATGGAGGTGTACGGTTGTGGCTGTCAACAGACGTGCTATGGCACTGTACTAGTGGCTATGTCCTCTCCCCTAAGGAGAGCATGCCAAATTTTTTATGCAGAGAAATCTGCCATGACTGAAAGTGGAATTCATCAGTAATGTTCATCCCAGGGAGAACAGCCTGAATTTTACATAGTGTGATCTGCTGCAGCCGTACATACACACACACACACACACACACACACACACACACACACACACACACACACACACACACACACACACACACACACACACACACACACACACACATATATATACTTATGTGATACGGTTACACAACCTGCAAAGTTTTGTGCTTGAAACTGAAACCAGCCTGGGTTTGTTTTTGTGTTGGGGTTTTTAATAATTTTTTTTGAAAATTTGTGTTGGTGGTGGTTGTTTATTATTCTTTTTTTTAGGGTTGAACTTTCAAAAGGGTAAACATGATCTTTTGTGAAATTTGCTGCTGAGTGGCCTTTAGCAGATAAAAAAAATATCATTAGATAACAGAAAAGTTAGCGACCTTTATCTACCCCCCCCCCCCCCCCACCCCCCTTTCTAAAAGAAGAATGAAATAAAACATTTTTTTTTTTTAAAAAGGCAGTTCAAAGACGCAGAAGATAGACGAAAAATGCACAGAAAGACACCGACACACTTAGGTTTGTTTGTTTGCTTTTTTTGCTCTCTGTGTCTCTGTCTCTCTTTGACTGTCTGTGTCTGTCTCTCTCTGTCTGTCTCTCTCAGTGTCTGTCTGTCTTTGTGTCACACAAGCGCTTTCTCTCTCTCTCTCTCTCTCTCTCTCTCTCTCCTCTCTCTCTCTCTCTCTCTCTCTCTCTCTCTCTCTCTCTCTCTCTCTCTCTCTCAGATATCAGTTTTAGTGAAAAGAGATAAGAAGACAAAGAAGAATAAGAAGAGGGGGAAAATAAAGAAGACAAAGAAAAAGTCAACACTTGCAACAGCAACAAAACACACACACACACACTTACCCTAACACCCTCCCCCCCCCAACACACACACACACAGACATTTACACTTCACACTCACGCTCACACTCGAAGGACAGACAGACACGGAGATGGAATCAGTGGTCAGAGATAATGGGAAAAGTCGCGGTGCGGGCAGTGTCGGCAATATCGAACGGGCAAAAAGCTTGAAAAGGTGGCCATTGATTTTCCTGTTGAAGGGGGAGGTAGGGTGGGGAGGGGTGGGGGAGACCGCTGAGCTGTCAGTTGCTTCCTTTAGGGAAATGCCTGTCTCCTGCAAGAATCTTGACTTGGCCGATGGCGGCAGGTTCAGATCAGAGTTTGGGCTCCGCTTTCTGTATGTTTGTGTGGTGTGTGTGTGTGTTTGTTGCATTTGTTTGTGCGTTGTGATGTTTGTTTGTTTGTTGCGATGTTTGTGAGTTGTGATGTTTGTTTGTTGCGTTGTTTGTGTTGTGATGTTTGTTGTGAGTTGTGATGTTTGTTTTGTTGTGTTGTTTGTTTGTTGCGTTGTGTGTGTTGTGATGTTTGTTTGTTGCGTTGTTTGTGAGTTGTGATGTTTGTTTGTTGCATGTTTGTGAGTTGTGATGTTTGTTTGTTGCATTGTTTGTGAGTTGCGTTATTTGTTGCATTTGTTTGTGTGTTGTGATGTTTCTTTGTTGCATTGTTTGTGTGTTGCATTGTTTGTGTTTGTGATGTTTGTTGCAGTGTTTGTTGTGATGTTTGATGCGTTGTTTGTTGTTGCTTTGTTTGTTTGTTGTTTATTTGTTTGTTGCATTGTTTTTTGTTGCGATGTTTGTTGCATTGATTGTTGTTTCGATGTTTGTTTGTTGCGTTGTTTGTTTGTTTGTTGCGCATTGTTTGGTATGCTTTGTTGTTTTGTTCAGCACCATCCCCCCTGCCCTAACTTTCAGCCAAACCACTTTTTTCTGTATACCTCTCTCTTCCCCCTCCCCAGTCCCCCTTTTTTTCTGTTTGTTGTTGTTGTGTGCGCTATATAAATACCATACATTATTATTATTATTATTATTGTGTGTGGTTTGTGTGTTTGTTTTTGGATGCAAGAAAGATTATCAGTTTAACTTTTAGCAGGCTTAAGTTTAAGATGAAGAAGGTCAAGTATGTGTGTATTATATATGTTTTGTTTTTGAGCAAACATTCTTTTTTGTTGTTCTGGTGGGGAGTTTTTGGTTGTTTTATGGGAGGTTTTTTTATATTGTGTTTTGTTTGTTTTAGTATATCATATTATATTATATTATATTATTTATTTATTTATTTTATTTTGTATTATTTATATTTATTATTCTATATTATATTATGTATCATCTTCCTTCTATTTCTGTCCTTTTACTTCTTAGTGTGAGTGGCTTTTTTCTTCTTTTTTTTGTCATGTCCTCTTTATTCTATTTTTCCCCCCTCTCTCCTTGTAAATATCTTTTTAGTTGTTCTTTTTCTTTATATAAAAAACCCACACAATCATAATATATAACAATGTACAACATGATGACCTACTAAACTGGTTTAAACTATTTATTGTGGAGAAGAAAAAAAGAATGTGATCTGTATCACAGAGAACAGCGAACACTGCAGGCTAAATTTTTATTATTTCAGCTCCCTCTACTTTATAAACTCTTTTGAGGTTATTCTGTTTTCAACAGTTTTTGATGTAGGAGTTTGTACAGAGTTCTGGAAAATTCTAAATTTTTGGATCAACACCTTCAAACGTTTCATGACATTATTATTGTGAGGTAAAAATAACATGTCTCTCTGGAGACAAAGTCTACCAATCTCTGTCTCTCTGGAGACAAAGACTACCAATCTCTGTCTCTCTGGAGATGAAGACTACCAATCTCTGTCTCTCTGGAGACAAAGACTACCAATCTCTGTCTCTCTGGAGACAAAGACTACCAATCCCTGTCTCTCTGGAGACAAAGACTACCAATCTCCATAGCTTACATAAGTCTGACATGATTCGTTAGCATGATCTGCCCTAACCAGGTTGGTTCGGTTCTCAGTAACTTTAGCAATGTTCCAGTTCTTTGGGGTGGTTTTTTTTGTAAAATTTGGAGGGGGGTTCATCAGCTAGAGCTCCAAGGTCCACCAATGCTGATATTTTGGCATATATATATATACAATCTTTCCACATTACTAAGGTAGTTGTATTGTGACTTTGGGGGTACAGTTGGAAATTGAACTTGTTTTGCCGGGACCATCTCTCTGCTGTTTATAATTTTCAGCTGTCTGTCATGGGTTCTTTTGACCTTGCACGAGTCTGACAAAATTTGATGACAAAATTTACAAAACCGCATTCACACGGGGACTGGATGTAAAAAAGCACACAAGTGCTTATTCCATTATCCTCGATATAAAAAATGAATAAATAAATAAATAAATAAGCACATGGGTCTGACTGGTTTAGAGTGTCCTCTGAAAGACTTGACTTTCCGTTAGATTTTTCTGTCGAACTGGGAAAGAAAGGGCAAGGGTGGGGATCGAACCCAGAACCTTACAGTTTACTTGTTAATGTTATGCTAGGCAGGTGAATGTCTAGACTGTCCTGCCACCTTCCTTCTTAGTCTTTTGTTTGATCTTCAAAATAGGGACGTTGTGGACTTGAGATAACAGGATTCAAAGTAGTGAGTTCAGTGACCCCCCACCCCCCTCCCAAATCCCTCGCCTCAAATTAAATAAAGGTCAGGCTCACTTTTCTTGGCTGTGTTGTTTTCCTGTTTTTGATATTTAAAATAAATTTTAAAAAGTGATCCTTGGCTAGAGCTCTGAGGTTCATTAGTGGTGAGATCTTGTGTACGTGACCAGTTTTACCCACCATGAAGGTGGCCACATTCTGACTTGAAGGACAATGTCTAAAGATGACACTAGTGTGCATGTGTTTTTATTTGTTCCCCTCTTCTTACCAGCATGCTGTAGCCTTCTCTTTCAAAAGGCAGAATTTAAAAAAAGTATTTTATTTCGAGGATAACGGAATAAGCACTCATGTGCTTTTTTTTTTAACATCCAGTCCCCGTGTGTATGCAGTTTTGTAAACTTTGTCATCCATTCCCACCGGCACACAATGGCCTGGATTTTTGTGCGTATGCATGATGCTCTGTATGCGCTAGCTCACAAGGCCTCGTTTTATAGTTTCATACGAAGGACTTTTGGCAGAGTGGAATCTGTACTGATGTTAACTCCAGGGGGAAAAAAAGAAGAAGAAGAAAAAAAAAACTCCAGGGGAAAAATTCTCTTGAACGGGTGTCTCAGTGGTGCCTGGAACCGAACCCGGGCTGGATCCTGAGCTGTAAACAGAGAGCGCAGCACTAACCACTAATCTATTTCCCCCCCTCCCCTGTCCCTGGTTTGAGACTTTAATGAGCAGTGTTTGGTGTGTGCAGGTTTGACTGCGGCACAGGGTCGGCGGTGCTGGTCAGCCCGGTCAGGGTGAGGATGGGCCAGTGGAACCAGCTGATCGTGGCGCGCAACGAAAACCGCGGATCCCTGCAGCTGAACGGGGCTGACGTTGTGCAGGGCATCGCGCAGGTGAGTGAATCTGGCTGCTGCACTCTTGTTCAGTTTCTTCTTCTTCTTCTTCTTCCTTTTTTGTCATGTTTCTCCCAGGGGAGGTGTGACATTGATGAGCCTTCTCCTCCATCTCTCTCTGTTTTGAGCTTCCTCCTTATTTATGCTTCTTTCTCTAAGATCGTCTGCAATACAGGCAGCCCAGGTTTTGCTAGGTCTTCCCTTTGGTCTCTTTCCATCCACTACGAAGTTCATTTGCTCTTTTTATGATGTGGTGGTCTGCTTTCCGTTGAACGTGCCCAAACCAGCGCAGTCTATTGCTACTAGCTACAGACTTCAGATCATCAACTTTGCACATTCTCCATAGTTCTTTATTAGTGATCCTGTCTTCCCATTTGATCTTTGTCATGTAGCGTAGCATTCAGTTTTCACAGCTCTTCAACAAATGTTCGACGGTTTTTGTGAAAACCCACGCCTCCGAACCATACAGGAGAACAGGTCTAATGCAGGCCTTATATATCGGACAGCGTCTCTCCAGTGGGATTTTCTGATTTCCGAGCAGACTTGCCAATTCTTTCCATTTCTTCCAAGCACTCGCAATCCTGGTTCTGACAGCTAACTCAGATTTTGCTTCGCAGCTCATCTCTCCCAGGTAGCAGAATTCGTCTACTACTTCTATCTTCCCTTGTTCAAATTCTAGCTCCTTCTTTCCTGCATCGGTATTGTCTTCACCTTTCTTATTCATACAACTGCACGACACATAGTAACAGTGCTTTCCCCGAAGTGGGAATGCCTATCTACCTTCACGGTGGGCAAAAACAGTTGCAGATGCAATGTCTCGCCTTTAGTGAACCTCAAAGCTCAAGCCGAGGAATAAAGAAGACAAGTAGCAGTGTTTTGCCATATGGGAACTGGATAGGATGGAGATTCTTCCTGTGGAGAATTGTCTGATTTACAAGAATGTCTCTGTGACTTGGAGTGGCCATGACCTGGTTTGGAGTAAGTCCGATATAGAAAAGATATCTTGGCTAAAGGGAGATTTGAAACTTAATCATCTTGGCTAAAGGGAGATTTGAAACTTAATCTTTCTTTTGAGATGCCATCAGTGTTCAGTTGACAAATATTTTTGGGATGTTGTTGCTTCGATTTTACGTCTTTTCACTCAAAGTGATAATAGATTTTGTAATGTGATTATTGTCATAGAATATGTTTGTTTGTTTTTAATGTAGGGAGATGCTTGGTATTTTGTTAAGTTAACTTAAAACAGCCATGGAATGAAGTCACTAGTCTTTAAAATCAAAGCCATCTGAACAGCTGGTATTCTTTTAATGTCCGAGCCGACTTTGTGTTATCTTTCTTTCAAACATTGATGGATGGAAGAAAATGGATGATGGTTTTTGATTTGTGATTTTAAATTTTGCTATACTACTGTATCATGTAGACAGATTTTGTTCAGCTGTACTAATTTATTGGTAAAAAAAGAAAGTGTTCGGGAGGGAGAGGGAGAATGGAAGACTCTTGTGTGCGTGTGTGTGTGTGTGTGTGTATGTGCGCGCAGGTGTGTGTGTGCGCGCGTCCATGTGTGCATGTATACTTGCTTCTTTGTTTGCTTGCAAGAGAGACACAGAGATATAGAGAGACAGAGACAGAGCAAGCAAACAGCATCTATCATCAGATGCATTAACCTTTTCCCTTCACTCAGGTAACCCGCTCTAGGGTAACCAACCATCTACTAACCCTTCCCTCAGTATCACCCACCACTACTGGGTTACAGAAGCGTACAAACGTGCACAGCGCACATGTACTAGGAGAGAGGGGTCATCTCTCTTAGGTCCCTTCTCTTAACTCATTGGAGTTGCAGTGAAATGGATCCCGCCATTTTGTGGTGACGCGTGATTTTGGCTATATTTGAAAATTTCAGCAGACTTACCCAACATAATAATGACATACACATTATACATCATTGAAAAGTTTATAATGTCTTCCTTTGAGATTGTTTCACAGGTTTTTTTTAATAGATGACTGTATTTTTTACAAATTTTCAAAATATGTCACTGAATGCTGAAAAATAAAAAGTTTTGAAAATTAGGGCTGGTATCTTAAATGGCGTGAACTATTCATCAACTAGTCCCCTTGAAGCAATGTGATGATTTTTCACCAAAGTAAAGTTCCCTGAAGCTGGTTGAATCCATCTGATGTCACTTTTTGTACAACAGATTATTTTTTTTTAAAGAATCACTGGAGTGCCTGAAATCCCAAAGATATCACTTGTTGACACGTCAAACAAAATTGGCCAACAGACAAACTAGGCAAGCTTATGGTCAAGGAAAACAAATGTGTTTAGAAAAATGATTGCCCTACAGGCCAGAGTACTTTCCCTTGAGCTAACCATCACTTTGTGTTTTTAAACAAATTCGTAAGTCTGCCGATTCTTAAGCTTCGGCACGTCACAGTAAAGGAGAGGAGTGCCCAAGCTTAAGCTTCGGCACAACCTGAATGCGTTAATGCAGGGATAGTGTGAACAAGACGAGTATGACTACATACATCATCATACACATCTCTCTTCCAGGGAGCCTTCACCAGGATAACACTGCGGCAGAACCTGTACATCGGCGGCTATTCCAAGATGAACGCCATTGCGGACAGAGTCAACTCCAGCAAGACGTTTGTGGGCTGCGTCCAGCACCTCATCATCAACGGCTATCGCTACGACTTCCGCAAAGGCGGCCTTGTGGGGGACTCTGAGTTTGGGGTCAATGTGGGTAAGTGGGTGAGAGGAGTATCGGTTTGGGTGTGTGTTGTGTCACTGTGCCAGTCGGAATGTCGAGGGTTGTACGTAGTGTGTGTGTGTGTGTGTGTGTGTCTTCGATTTGACGTCTGTGTTCGCTTAAAGTGGTATTAGACGAGAGGTGGAGTACGAGTGGTGAAACGAGGGCTTGAAAGCAAAGAGAGATAAAGTGTTGGTAATGAAAGGTTTTGTGTATTGTCTAAATTCTGATTCCAAACAATACAATGTGTTTGTGGTTGTTTGTGTGTGTGTTGGGAGTGTGGGAGGTGTGTGTGTGAGTGTTCGTGTGTTAGTGTGTGTGTGTGTGTGTGTGTGTGTTTAGGGGATGTGAGTGGGGTCTGTGTGTGTGTGTGTGTCTTCAATTTTACGTCTGTTCACTTTAAGTGATATGTGTGTGCGCATGCGTGCTTGAATGTGTGTGTTGCGCGCTCACATATTTTATACACACACACACACACACACACACACACACACACACACACACACACACACACATACATTCCTTGACTAATGTTTTGTGTGTGTGTGTGTACAGGTGAATGCAGCGAGGGTTTGTGTGAAAAGATCACCTGTCACAATGGGGGCACGTGCCACGCCAAGACGGCCGACACCCACGTCTGCCTCTGTCCTCTGGGATTCCATGGTCAACAGTGTGAAAAAGGTCAGCAGTGTGTGTGTGTATGCATGCATGTGTGTGTGTGTGTGCGGTTTTTGTTGTTGTTGTTTTTTTTAATGTCGAGGATAATGGAATAAGCACTCATGTGCTTTTTTTACATCCAGTCCCCGTGTGTATGCGGTTTTGTAAATTTTGTCATCTGTTCCCACCCGCACACAATGGCCTTCTCTTTCGCGTGTGTGTGCATGTGTGTGCGTGCGTGCGTGCATGCGTGCGAGCATGTGTGTGTGTGGGTAGATCAGTACATTATGTGTTTTGAGGAGGAAAGGGGCTATCACCTTTTTTTTTTTTTTTTGGCCAAGTGGGTCTTGAACTTGCTTATGAGTATTTTTCATTTATTTATTTATTTAATTACTGAGTAGAGCTCCAAGGTTCACCAATGGTGAGATTTTGACGTATACGACTTTTTTTCCTTACCGCTTAGGTAGCCGCATTCTGACTTCAGGGATGGTGTCTCAACACTTTACCTATATGCATGCGGGTTGTTTTTTTTATAAAAAAAGAGGTTGTCATCCTTTCCTACTGATATGAAATGACCTACTCTTCCAAAAGGCAGAACAGGTTTTTCTCGTGTGTGCAAGATGGTTTGCATGCAATTGCACATGAAGCCTTGGTTTATAGTCTCATCCGAAGGACTTTGACATTCAGTTTGATTTTCTCGTCAAAACAGAGAGAGATGGAGAAGGCTCATCAATGTCAAACGTCCCCTGGGAGAAACATGACAAAAAAGAAAGAAGAAGAAGAAGAAGAAATTGGGAAGGAAGAAAGGGCAAGGCCAGGAATCAAACCCAGAACCTCACGGTTCACTTGTTAGGCAGGTGAAAGTCTTAACCGTAATAAATAAATAAATGAAAAGTAAGTAACTAACTAAATAAACAAAACCTGGTCCCGCCACCTTCCTTCTTTGCTTTTTCTGAACGAACCGTATGTAAAACCTACGTTCTCCTCTCCTGGTTTCAAGAAACGGCCGTTCGGATTCCTCGTTTCAACGGCCACTCTCACCTGGAGTTCAAGGGCCTGGGCCGGTCAGTGCTGGCCTTCACGGAGCTGGAGGTGGTGGTCAAGCCTGAGGAGAGGGACGGGCTGGTCCTCTACAATGGCTACACGCACGACCGGAAGGGAGACTTCATCTCCCTGTCTCTGCGGCAGGGCTACGTGGAGTTCAGCTTTGACCTGGGCACAGGCCCTGCCATTATCAGGTGAGGTGGCTTGAGCTGTGGCTGTGCTGTGCTGTGCTGTGTTGGGCTGGGTTGGGTTGGGCTGGGCTGTGTTGGGCTGGGCTGGGTTGGGTTGGGTTGGGCTGTGCTGTGTTGGGCTGTGCTGTGTTGGGCTGGGTTGGTTTGGGTTGTGTTGGGCTGGGGTGTGTTGGCTGGGCTGGGTTGGGCTGTGCTGTGTTGTGTTGGGCTGGGCTGTGTTGGGCATGGCTGTGTTGGGCTTGGCTGTGTTGGGCTGGGCTGTGTTGGGCTGTGCTGTTGGGCTGTGCTGTGTTGGTTGTGTTGTGTTGGGCTGGCTGTGTTGGGCTGGGTTTGTGTTGGGCTGGGCTGTGTTGTGCTGGGTTGTGTTGGGCTGGGCTGTGTTGGGCTGGGCTGGGCTGGGGTTTGTTGGGCTGGGCTGGGCTGGGCTGTGTTGGGCTGGGCTGTGTTGGGCTGGGCTGGGCTGTGGTTGGGCTGGGCTGTGTTGGGCTGGGTTGTGTTGTGCTGGGCTGTGTTGGGTTGGGCTGGGCTGGGTTGGGTTGTGCTGGGCTGTGTTGGGTTGGGCTGGGCTGCACTGTGTTGGGCTGGGCTGCACTGTGTTGGGCTGGGCTGCACTGTGCTGTGCTGTGTTGGGCTGGGCTGCACTGTGCTGTGCTGTGTTGGGCTGGGCTGCACTGTGTTGGGCTGGGCTGTGTTGTAATAATAATAATAATGTATGGAATTTATATAGCGCTGAATCTTGTAAAGCAACAAATCAAAGCGCTCAGATTTTATTTCATACCACTTTAAGTCACGGCAGATTTCTCTCCGTGAAATTCGGGCTGCTCTCCCCGGGGAGAGCGGGAGAACGCGTCGCCACTTAGCACTGCGCCACCCTTTCACCCTTTTTTTTTTTTTTTTTTTTTTTCTTTTTTTTTTTTCTGCAGCTGTATTTGTTTCCCTATCAGAGTGGCTTTTTTCTAAGAATTTTGCCAGGGACAACTCTCTTGTTGCCGTGGTTTTTTTTACGTGCGCTAAATAATTACGTGTAACACGGGACCTCTGTTTATCGTCTCATCCGAAAGACTAGCGCCCAGACCACCACTCATGGTCTAATGGATGGGGGAAAAATTTCCGGTCCAAACGGGGTACGAACCGCCGCACACTTCAGACCCGGACTTTTCGCTTTCTAGACAGGCGCATTACCTCTAGACTACCGATCCACTATATGTTGTGTTGGGCTGTGTTGTGCTGGGCTGTGCTGTGTTGGGTTGTGTTGGGCTGTGTTGTGCTGGGCTGTGCTGTGTTGGGCTGGGCTGGGCTGGGCTGTGTTGGGCTGTGCTGTGTTGGGCTGGGCTGTGGTGTGTTGGGTTGTGTTGGGCTGGGCTGTGCTGTGCTGTGTTGGGCTGTGCTGTGTTGGGCTGGGCTGTGTTGGGCTGGGCTGTGCTGTGGTGGGCTGTGCTGTGGTGGGCTGGGCTGTGCTGTGGTGGGCTGTGCTGTGGTGTGGTGGGCTGTGCTGTGGTGGGCTGGGCTGTGCTGTGGTGGGCTGGGCTGGGCTGTGTTGGGATGGGCTGGGATGGGCTGTGTTGAGACCAGGGCAGGGATTTTTTTTTCCTGTTCTTTTTGCTTTAACCTCTTAACTGCCAAGTGCAGGTGCACCCTATATGCCAGGGAATAGAATCCTATGTACCACTTGCCATGTTCATGTCCCTCTTACTCAGAAATTACTAAATGAATAATCCTGATAGTTTGGCCAATGACAGTATATAGATTGTAGATTACTTTGAGGTAAGCTCAAATTAGTTAGCATGATATTTCACTACGAACATATATTTAAAATGTAAAATATCAATAAAAATACACTTTCTTCATCACCACTGTCATTCTGAGTACCCCTCATCTCATTATTGTCAAAGATAAGTCCAAGCAAAATCTCTTTTTTTTTTTTTTAATGCACTATCTCCTGAATCATACACAATCATTTTCATCACTGTCAGTTATATCTTAAGTTTTATTTGCCACATTTTCAGCTGTGTAAAGTTATTGATACCTTCAACGAAAAGTCTCAACCATTTTGAACAAGAGCTGCCTAAGCAGTCATGCATAATAACACAAAATACGAGCTAAAAAATGATCGTTTTGGCCATGATTTTTGCAGCTGGATGTTGCCAAGCAACAGGAGAGTGATCTCCGCTAGTTTTGGAGTTCTTTCCCTTTAACTGTAGTCAAGGAAGCTGGCTTGTTTACTTCGGTTCGACACCCTGGAAATTTTCTGGGTTGTAGGCGTATAGGGTGCACGTTTAGCCCCAGAAAATTTCCGGGGTGGGGCAGTCTAGTGGTTAAGATTGAGCAACATGTTACATTTTTCTGTTTTCATTGATTTGTTTACATTTGTGTGATATGTTGTGTTTTTCTGTTCTCACTCTTTTGCTTGGACTGCAAAATTGTGCGATGTGTATTCCGTTTTTCTGTTTTCTTTCTTATTGCTGGAGCTGTATGATTGCACGACATGTTTCCGTTATGTTTTTGTTCTTTCTGCTTGAACTGTGCTTTAGTACAACATGTTATATATATATATTTTTTTTTTATTACATTAATTAATGAATTAATTAATTTATTTATTTATTTTGGGTGTGGTTTCTTTATTTGTTTGTGTCCTTCGGGTCAAAGCTTGTCAGGACATAGTTTATGCCTTTTTGTTCAAGCAGAGAGTACGACACGTTCTCAGCGACGATCCAGTCGTTCTTTTTGGCAGTTTGGTTAATGACCAGGCATATTCAGATAGGCACTTTTCAAGCCCATCTTTTTCCTTACAGGCAGTCTTTAAAAGTTTTGCCTGTCACATGTGAAGTGTGTGTTTTGTTTAGGGGGGTTGTTTTGGGGTGGGGTTGATGGGTTTTATTGTTTTGTTGGAGGGAGGGGGGGTGGTGTGGTTTTTTTTTTTTTGGGGGGGGGGTGGGGGGTAGTTAAGTAATGAGACTCCTGTCTTTTTTGTTGTCGTTTCCTTTCTGTAGTAAAAAAAAAAAAAATGTTTCCATCAAATCTTTTTTTTTCTCCCTGGAAAATATAAACCAACTTTCGATAGTAGTCGGTTTTGAGATCTAGAATTCAAACTGTACAAGTTAAGAGAACCAAAAAAATCAGAAATCATTTATAAATTTGTTTTAATCCGAAATGATTTTGTAACATCCCACCCGCTCAAACCCCCAACTTAACAACAATCTATAATAATATATTTCTCCGTTTTGTAAAACTCAGGAGTGACGTGCCCCTGAAGCTTCACCACTGGCACGTGGTCCGAGCCTCGCGGACGGGGCTGGAGGGCGTCCTGCAAGTGGACGGAGGCAGGGAGGTCAAAGGGCAGTCGGAGGGCGCGTACACGCAGCTGACCCTGCTGCAGAACCTCTTCCTGGGGGGCCACCAGAACCTGGACCACACCTCCAAACACGCCAACCTCTCCTCCTCTTTTGTCGGATGCATACAGAAGGTAACGTCGTTGTTGTTTTTTTTGCTGAATGGTTAGGAACTTTTAAAAAAAAAAAAAAATTTAAAAAAAAAAATTGGGGTTGATGAGCAGTCTGTCATTTCTCCCTTCCCTCTCCCTCCCTTTAAAAAAAAAAAAAAACCTAGAAAAAGTGCCATTATGATTTTTTGTTTAAATTGCTAAAAATTTGGTTTGTGTTTTCTTTGTGGGTTAAATTTTTTTCTTCTTGTTAGTATGTTTGTCCGCATATTTACGTTTTGTATGATCTGCATTGTTTTTGTTGTGAAAAAAAAATTGTACATTAACGTCAAACATGCTTACATATAACCTCCAAAACTCTTCTCTCTACTCTTTACCCGACGGGATAGCCTAGTGGTTTGAACATTGCACTCACAATCTGACGACTTGGGTTCGATTCCTGTTCAAGGGGATATTTTCCCCTGGAGTTAACATCAGTGCAGACTTCACTCTCCCCAAAAAGTCTTTCGGATGAGGTCCCGTGTGCGAACGCATGCAGAACATCTTGTGCACATGTTAAATCCTGTTCCGCTTTTCGTAAGAGTAGGCCATTGTGTGCTGGTGGGAATGGACGACAGAATTTACAAAAGTGCATACCCACGGGGACTGGACGTATAAAAGCACATAAGCGCTTATTCCATTTTCCTCGATATAAAAGAATAAATAAATAAACACACACCACACACACACACACACACAAACCAAAAAGCGCATACACACAAGGACTGGACGTATAAAAGCACATAAGCGCTTATTCCACTATCCTCGATAGGTAAAGTAAGGTAAAGGAGTCCCATAACCTATTAGGTCGTAGGGGAGCGAGGCATCAGAGACCTCACTTCTCTAGGGCCAGCGTATTGAGGGCGGCGCCCTTCTCCTCTCCCTCGCTGCTTTACCTTCCCTGACCCTAAAGAGGGCAGGTACCCATTTACAGCTGGGTGAACTGGGGGAACTGCACTGAAGCCAAGGCGCGCAAACGGTCACCCATCCAACAGGTAACTACGCTCGACGCTGCTTAACTTGGCTGGGGGAAAGCGAGTGCTCCGACCACTGAGCTATCCCGTATAAAAGAATAAGTAAATACAAAAATAAATAAATAAAATACTCATTCACACGCAACCAGTTACAAAATTAATAGTTTTTTTTGTTTCGTTCTTGCCACATCGCCTTAAAAAAAACCTCGTCCTTTCTACTCTCTCTCTCTCTCTCTCCTCTCTACCTCTCTCTCCTCTCTATCCTCTCCACTCTCTCCCCCCTCTCTCTACTCACTCTCTCTACTCTCTCTTCTCTCTCTCTACTCTCTCTCTCTCTCTACTCTCTCTCTCTCTCTACTCTCTCTCTCTACTCTCTCTCTCTCTCTATCTCTCTCTCTCTCTCTCTCTCTACCCTCTCTCTACTCTCTCTCTCTACTCTCCTCTCTCTACTCCCTCTCTCCCCCCTCACTCTACTCTCTCTCTACCCCCCCCCCCCCCCCCCCCCCCCCCCCCCCACCTCTCTCTACTCCTCTCTCTACTCCCTCTCTCTACTCTCTCTACTCTCTCTTTGTGGTGGGGGCCGGCAGATCGTCATCAACAAACACCCCTTGGCCTTGCTGGAAGAGAACGTCGGGGGCCGCAACGTGGAGCCGTGCCAGCACCCGTGCGAGGGAGAGCCCTGCATGAACGGGGGCCAGTGTCGGGCAGACGGGGAGGTGTACCACTGCTCCTGTCCCCTCGGCTACACCAACACCAACTGCGAAGACGGTCAGTCCTGGTGGTGGTGTGTTGGAAAGTGTAGATGGGGGTGGTGGTGGTGGGGGTGTGTGAGGGTGGTGGTGGTGGTGGTTGGTGGGATGTGTGCTCCTGTCCCCTCGGCTACACCAACACCAACTGCGAAGACGGTCAGTGTCGTGTCGTGTCGGGGTCCTGGTGGTAGGGGGGGGGGGGGTTGGAGGGGGAAGGGGTGAGTTGGGGGGGTATGAGGGTGGTGGGGGGGAGGGAGGGTGTGAGTTGGGGTGGGTGGGGGTGAGTTGGGTGTGTGTGTGTGAGTTGGGGTGGGGTGGGGGGGTGAGTAGGGGGGTGAGGGTGGTGGTGGGGGAGGTGAGGGTGGTGTGGGGTGGGGGTGGGGGGGTGAGTTGGGGGGGGAGAGTGGGTGGTGGGGGAGGGAGGGGGGTGAGGGTGGTGGTGGGGGGGATGTGTGCTCCTGTCCCCTCGGTTTACACCAACACCAACTGCGAGGACGGTCAGTGGTGTTGTGTCGGTCCTGGTGGTTGGGGGTGGGGTGGGGCGGGGGGGGTGGGGGTGGTGGTGGGGGGGGGGGGGGGGGTTGGATGTGTGCTCCTGTCCCCTCGGCTACTCCAACACCAACTGTGAAGACGGTCAGTGTCGTGTCCTGGTGGTGGGGGTGGAGGGGGGGGGGGGAAGGGGGGGGTGAGTTTGGTGGGGGGGGGTTGAGGGTGGTGGTGGAGGGTGGGTGGGGGTGGGGGTGAGTTGGGGGGGGGGGGAGGGGGTGAGGGTGAGAGTGGTGGGGGTGTGTGCTCCTGTCCCCTCGGCTACACCAACACCAACTGCGAAGACGGTCAGTGGTGTCGGTCCTGGTGGTGGTGGGGGGTGAGTGGTGATGGTGGTGGTGGTGGGGGGGATGTACTGGGAAAGAGGGGTTCTCACCTATAACATAGGGACAGTGTTAACAAAAAGCAATCATTCACCCTCACGGCGGACTTGGAGAGAAGAATAAGAGCTGTAGAAATGAGGTGCTTCTGAAGACACTTTGGCATCTCATACAAAGACCACATTACGAATGAAGAAGTCGAGAGATGCATCCGCAATGGGGGTGGGGAGGGTGAGGGTGGTGGTGGTGGAGGGGGTGATGTGTGCTCCTGTCCCCTCGGCTACACCAACACCAACAGCGAAGACGGTCAGTGGTGTCGGTCCTGGTGGTAGAGGAGGGGGGGGTGGGAGGGGGGGTGAGTTTGGGGGTGGGGGGGTGGTGGTGGAGGGGGATGTGTGCTCCTGTCCCCTCGGTTACACCAACACCAACTGCGAAGACGGTCAGTGTCGGTCCTGGTGGTGGGGTTGTTGGAAGGGGTAGTGGTGGGGGTGGGGAGGGGTGTGTGTGAGGGTGGTGGGGGGGATGTGGGGTGGTGGGTTGGAGAGAGAGAGGTGGGTGGGTGTATCAGGAAGGGGGATGGGTGAGGGAGGGTTGGTAGGTAATTTGTGTGTGAAGAGATAGAGGAGAGAGAGAGTGTGTGTGTGTGAGTGAGTGGCGGGAGAGAGAGGGTGTGGTGTGTGTTTGTGTGTGTGAGAAAGAAAGAGGGAGTGGCTGTGTGTGTTTGTGAGAAAGAAAGAGTGTTTGTGTGTGTGAGAAAAAAAGAGGGAGTGTGTGTGTGTGTGTTTGTTTATGAGAGAAAGAGAGAGGGAGAGAGAGAGAGTGTGTGTGTGACTATGAGAAGGGTATGTGTGTGAGAGAGAGAGGAGTGTGTGTGTGTGTGTGTGTGTGTGTGGCATGTACTAACATAAGTGTGTTTAAACTTGACAGATCTTTGATACTCTAAGGATTAGAAGGAAAGCTGCCTTCATTTTTCATCATCCAACTTATTTTTGTGCGTGTGCTGTTTTCCCTCTGTTTTGCACACACAAAAATTGGCAGTCACATGGTTTAGTTTAGTAGCAGCCCATTAATGATGAGCTTTTATTAAATCATAAAATGTTATTTAGAATATTTTTTCAACACCTATCTTGTTTGAAAGGGAAACAATTCCTAGCAGACTTAGGGTTTATACCTTTTCCTTACGGGTAACCTGCTATAGGGTAACCAGCCATCTACTAACCCTTCCCTCCGTATCACCCTCTAATGGGTTACGGCAGCATACAAATGTACACAGTGCATGTGTACTGGGAAAGAGGGGTTCTCACCTATAACATCGGGACAGTGTTAACAAAAAGCAATTATTCACCCTCACAGCGGACTTGGAGAGAAGAATAAGAGCTGTAGAAATGAGGTGCTTCTGAAGACAGGCATCTCATACAAAGACCACATCACGAATGAAGAAGTCAAGAGATGCATCCGCAATGAAATCGGGCCCTATACTGACCTTCAAACACTCGTCAGACAACGAAAACTGAAGTGGTTTGGTCAGGTCACACGCGGTCCTCTGGTCTTGCTAAAACAATCCTACAAGGCACAGTGAGGGGAGGAGGAAGAAGAAGAAGAGGCAGACAAAGGAAGAGATGGGAGGACAACATTCGAGAGTGGACAGACATGAAGCTGAGAGACACCCTGAGGGTGGCTGAGAGACGTGAGGACTGGAGAAAGGTGGTTGACAAAGCTTCGAAGGCGCCCCAAAGGATTTGGAATCTGAGGGATCGGTGACGGTGATGGTGCCGAATTATTCACGACTGGTCTGTTGCATTTGTTTCAGCTATGGTGCGTCTGCCCACCAAGCCCATGTTCAGTGGATCCAGCTTCTTGACGTACACCGACAAAGATATTGTGAAAAGGTGAGCAGAGTGTTCGTGGAAATGTTGTTATGCATAAAGTCGGTCGTGTTTAGGTTCTGTCTTACCTTCCCCTTTGTGCTTGTGGAAATAGTGCACTGTGCTATAGAGCTGCCGTCTTTCGTTACCGTAGAGTTTTCTGACTTTATCTGTTGAAAGATTGGTCTTTCCTTTCTTTTCTTCTTCTTCTTCTTTGTTTGTTTTCTTAACAGAAATTAGCAATACTGGGTTGTCGTGTTTTCTTACAGAAATTAGCATTACTGGGTTGTCGTATGAAAGCGTGGAAGGGGGGGAGGGGAGGGAGTACAAAACCTCTACCCCTCCCCAAACCACCACCACATACACACCTCTCCTCTTTTATTCTTTTACAGATTTTTGTTGTGTGTTTTTTCTTTTGTTTTGGTACTGGTGTGTGTGTATACGTGTGTGTGCGTACGTGTGTGTGAGTGTGTGTAAATGTTTATTTTATTTAATTTAATTTAATTTTATTCTTTTATATTGAGGATAATATGTATTTGTGTGTGTGTGCATGCGTGCGTGTGTGTTTGTGTGTATATGCATACGTGCGTGTGTGTGTGTTTGTGCACGCGAGCGTACATGCGCACGTGCATGTACATATACATACAAAAGAGACAGCGAGAAGAGTGTATTTTTTTCTCTCTCCGATCTAGCTTTGCCTACGATCAAGTATAAACCATTCAAGCCTCTTTTTTTTTCTTTTTTCACTCTCACCGTCTCATCATCCAGGGTGACCGGCAACAAAATGGACCTCCAGCTCTTCATCAAAGCCAAAGGCAAGAATGGCCTACTCTTCTGGAGTGGGCAGGAGGTCTTGTCCAGCGGGGTGGCGGAAAGCTCGGGAAACTTTGATTACGTGGCCCTGGGCTTCGTGGACGGAAGCCTGCAGCTTCGCTTCAACCTGGGCAGCGGGGAGGCGCTCATCGGCTACAACGACACGCGGCTGTTTGACGGGAACTGGCATTTCATCCGAGTGCAGAGGTTAGGGTTCTGTGTGTGTTGGGGGTGGGGGGGGTGTGGGGGTGGGGAGGAGAGATGGGGGGGGGAGTATGTGTGAGTGAGGGAGAGAGAGAGAATGTGTGTGAGAGAGTTTTGTGGGGGGGAGGGGGTGTATGTTGGGGGGGGGGGGAGGGAGGAGAGAGGGGGGAGTATGTGTGAGTGAGGGTAGAGAGAGAGAATGTGTGTGTGTGTGTGAGATTTTTGTGGGGGAGGGGGTGTATGTTGTGTGGGGGGGGGGGGGGGGGGGAGGGAAGAGAGATGGGGGAGGGGGGAGTATGTATGAGTGAGGGAGAGAGAAAGAATGTGTGTGTGGAGGAGTTTTGTGGGGGGAGGGGGTGTATGTTGTGTGTGTGTGTTTGTGGGGTGTATATGTTTGTGGGGTGTATATGTTTGTGTGTGTGTATGTTGTGTATGTGTGGTGTGTGTGTGAATCATGTGTGTGTAATGTGTGTGTGACTTGTGTGCATGTGTGAGGTTGTATGTGCGAGTCGTGCATGAGTGTGTATGAGAGAAAGAGAGAGAATTTGTGTGAGTTGTGTGCATGTGTGAGAGGTGTGTGTGTGTGAGTTGTGTGCATATGTGAGAGGTTGTGTGTGTGTGAGTTGTGTGCATGTGTGAGAGATTGTGTGTGTGAGTTGTGTGTGTGTGTGTGTGTGTGTGTGTGTGTGTGTGTGTGTGTGTGTGTTGCATGGAATTGCTAAAATCACGCTGATAGGGAAACTGTACATGCAGACAGGAAAATAAAATAAAAGTAATGGGTGGCTGGTGCTGCTCTTCTAGTGATGTGCTCTCCCAGATGAGAGCAGCCCAAATTTTATGCAGACAAATCATCCATGACTTAAAGTAGTCCCTCTCTCTCTCTCTCTCTCTCTCTCTCTCTCTCTCTCTCTCTCTCTCTCTCTCTCTCTCTCTCTCTCTCTCTCTGTCTCTCTCTCTCTCTGTGTCTCTCTCTGTGTTTCCTTACTGGGAGGGTTGGGTAGTACCTGGTCTTTTCCTGCGCTTGTAACTCTGCAGGAGGTCTGCCCACTGGCCTCAGCCAACACATTTGAACTTCAGAGCAGCTCATTTCATTGTACTGGTTGCATTCTGAGTATGTTCGTGTTTCCGTAACCCACCAAACACTGACATGAATTACAGGATCTTTAACGGTTACATTTGATCTTCTGCATTTGTATATACACAAAGGGAATGAAGACACTGGCAGGTCTGCACTTGAAGTTGACCTGGAAGATCATAAAAATTCTCACCCGTAATATTCACCTGATGCCGTCGCCAAGATTCGAACCCGCGACCACACAGATCCACAGGATTGAAGTAGAGCGATCTTAACCACTCGGCTATAGTGTCTGTCGATGGAAGTGTACAAAATGATACAGTAAATTCAATACAGTATAATCTTGGATGGTGGATGTTGTGTGTTTATTTTAATTTTATTTATTTAATTTTTTTATATCGAGGATAATGGAATATGCACTTATATGCTTTTTTACATCTAGTCCCCGTGCGTATGCGGTTTTGTAAATTCTGTCATCTGTTCCCACCGGCACACAATGGCCTACTCCTACGAAAAGTGGAACAGGATTTAACGTGTGCGCAAGATGTTCTGCATGCGTTCGCACACAGGAGCTCGGTTTATAGTCTCATTCAAAGGACTGTGTTGTGTGCGCGTGCGCGTTTGTGTGTGTATGTACGTATGTGTGTGTGTGTTGTGTGTATGTATGTGTGCTTGTGCCTGTGTGTGTGTTATGTTGTGTGTGTGCGTGTGTGTACATGTGTGTGTGTGTGGTTGTGTGTGTGGTGTGTACATGTGTGTGTGTGTGGTTGTGTGTGTGCGTGTGTGTACATGTGTGTGTGTGTGCGTGTGTGTACATGTGTGTGTGTGTGGTTGTGTGTGTGCGTGTGTGTACATTGTATGTGTGTGTGTGTGCATTTGTACATTGTGTGTGTGTGTGGTTGTGTGTGTGTACATTGTGTGTGTTTGTGTGTGTACATTGTGTGTGTGGTTGTGTGTGTGTGTGTACATGTGTGTGTGTGTGGTTGTGTGTGTACATTGTGTGTGTGTGTGGTTGTGTGT
>CM054140.1:57960825-57990825 GCA_028751875.1 Rapana venosa | reverse complement strand
TGTGTGTGTGTGTTGCTGAACACCAACCTTATCGTCTATCTGAGTTAGTGTCTGGATAGAATGTGTGTGGTGTGTGCGTGCACGCGCATGTGTGTGCGTGCGTGTGTGTGCATGTGTGTGAGAGAGAGAGATAGAATTTGTGTGTGTGTGTGTGTGTGTGTTTGCTGAACACTAACCGTATCATCTATCTGGGTTAGTGTCTGGATAGAGTGTGTGTGTGTGTGTGTGTTTGCTTGTGTGTGTGTGTGTGTATATGCGCAAGCATGTGTGTGTGTGCGTGCTTGTGTGTGTGTGTGTGTGAGAGAGAGAGAGAATTTATGTGTGTTTGTGTGTGTTGCTAAACTTCAGTCGTAATGTCTATCTGGGTTAGTGTCTGGATAGAGTGTGTGTGTGTGTCTGTCTGTCTGTCTGTGTGTGATCTTCGCTTTAACGTCTTCCCACTTTAAGAGATACGAGATGAATGTGAATGTACATACATGTGTGTCTGTGTCTGTGCATGTGTACATGTTCACCAGCATTTAACTTAATCGTAATACACACACATGTGAGATAAAAAAACAAAAAAATCCATTCCTTAAAATGTGATTTGATTTTTTTCCCCTCCCCCTTAGGTGGAATGCCCGACGTGGCCAAAGCCACAGGCCGACGCTTCACCTCCAACTTTGAAGGTTGTGTCAAGGACATGATGCTGGCCACAGACTACAAGGTCAAGTTGATTCAGCACGCGCACAGCGGCCGCAACGTCGTACAGTGTCGTAAGCACCTGGGACCTTAGATCGGCGCAGCTGGCTCTGACAGAGAGATAGAGAGAGAGAGCGTAACACTGATAGTGACGTACGTTCGTGGATGCACAGCTTTAAGCGTTTTTTATAAAAAATTTTAAAAAAAGAAGAAAACTCTGGAAACCAAAAGTGCGAAGGTGTTTTTTTTTTTTTATATATACAGGTTGTTGTTGAAGAAAGAGACTTCCTCGTGGAGCGGGATTTTGTGAACGTTAAAAACAGATTCTCGCCCTGGGTGTGTCGACATTGTGTTGTTCGACGTGGGAGAGAACATGATGAAGTGTCGTGTTTTTGCAAGGTTTTTGTTTTTAAACATTGATGTTTGTGGTTTAGTTGTTGTTGCTGACTTGTTTGTTTGTGGAAGAGAGAGGGAGGGAGGGAGGGAGTGAGTGAGTGAGTGTGTGTGCGCGCAGTTTGGCTTTGTTTTGTGGTGGGCTTTGGTGTGTGGTGGTGCTTGCTTTAGAGAATGTTTGGTTTTTGAATATTTGCGCTTTTGAAGTGTGACCGTTATAAACCAGATAGCGGTTAGAAGATTTGGTGCGTCTTTTTTGTGTGTGTGTGTGGTTCTGGATAAAACCAGCAGGTATCTGGCACTGCCAACTATTCCCTTTGTGTGGATTGAGTTGGACAGAAAAGCAAACTGGTTTTTTTTGAGCGCATGAAAAGCAGTGTACACACGTTATGGCTTTAAATACCTAGACTTCTTACTTACGTTGTGGTTTTGAGCATCTTGTTTTGCACAGGTACACTGCAAGGATTGTCCGCCTGATTTAGAGAAGCAGGTTTCTGCGTGTTTTGCATATGCTTGGTGAAATCTGAGTCTGCAAAGCATCGAAGCAGAAAATGTGTGAGGCGGAATATGGAGTTTTGGTTTTAATACCGACATGAAATTGATGATGATTAAAGTTATTGGTATTCCGGCATTTAGTTGAAAACATTTTTGTTGAGGAATTTTGTCAATGATGAAATGTCTGATATTCGATTGGTGATTAGTGCATGACAACACCAGCTGTGATTTTTTTTATTCCAGTATAGCATTTTATTCCATTGAAAGGAACAAATTGTGATGGACTCAAATTTGTTTTAATGTAGGTAGAGTGTGTATCATGTTTCTGAGCAAACGAGAAATGAAAGTTACATGAAATGTATAGCTTTCTAAAAAAATACCTGTTAGAAGTTACATGAAATGTATAGCTTTCTAAAATAATACCTGTTAGAAGTTACATGAAATGTATAGCTTTCTAAAAAAATACCTGTTAGAGGTTGGGTTTTTTCCCCACAGGTGTGTTAATCATGAGGTAGGAACACTTTCAATAATCATGAGGTAGGAACACTATCAATATTCAGGATTTTTTTATTTTAATGAAGACGGGAAGTATTTTCAATTTTTTTAAGTCACTAACGTGACACAGAAACTGTCTTGATATACGATTGGTTGACTCTGTATGTATTTTTTTAATCGAAGAATGTTATTCTGATTTGTGCATGTTTTTGCACGCAAGTGTGTGAATGTGAGAGTGCGATAGAGAAAAACAAAAAAAGCTATATTATTGCCCTCCGTTTTTTGTTTGCATGGTTCATTTCGGTATCTATGTCTTGATTTTTTTTTTGAGGGGAGAAGTTGTTAAGAATAAGTCTAGAGGTGAACTTCTCTACTGATAGTTGTGAATACAGTTAAAGAATGAGTAGATTCCATGTGGATCAGGGTTTTGTTTTATGCATGTTTTCAGTTAAATGTTTTCCGGTACTTGGTATTGCCAATTATAGACTGCATAATTCAGTTTGGTCTGGATTTACTGTATGCAGTTAGTTGTCGTTTTTGAGTGGATTGGACTAGAAAAGAGTCATTCAAGAAGGTTTCTGTTTTATTTTATCGTGTTCTTTGGTTCATATAAATTTTTTTTGGTTCTTTTTTAAAGCCCTATGTAACATGTTTGTTTAAAAAGAAAAAAATTAAGCAGTTTTTTGTGGCTGACGTTAGTTAGACATATTTAAAGGAGTGCATGTATTGTCGTTGTAAAAGCAAACAAATTATGTCAAAATTTGCCAAACTTGCTTAATAATCACTGGAACTGCAGGAAAGTGTCAAAGCTGATACGAATCGCTATGAATAAACGCGCTTTCATTTTTACGTGAGGGTTACAACAGAGTGAATGCGCATCTGCGAATCTGCAGTTAAAAATTTCTCGCTTCTCTGGAAGAGGAATGGGCTCTGAAGGGGTTAACTTGCTTGCCTGAAAAATCCAGTGCACTACCCCAACACCTCCTCAAAAAGTCACGGGAGAAGTCATTCATTAGTTTCTTCACTTTTTTTTTTTTAAACCTTCGTTCCCGTCTTAAGTAAAAAGAGCAATGAACTTCGTAGTGGATGGAAAGAGACCAAAGGGAAGACCTAGCAAAACTTGGGCTGCCTGTATTGCAGATGGATCTTAGAGAAAGGGGCATAAATAAGGTGGAAGCTCAAAACAGAGAGAGAGATGGAGACGGCTCATCAATGTCAAACCTCCCCTGGGAGAAACATGACAAAAAAAGAAGAAGAAGAAGGAGAAGTTCCCGTATAAGCCTCTTCGCATCATATTTCCGTCACGTTTTCCATTCTCTTGTTCAAGCCAATGCTGCTAAATGTTGGAGATGGAGAGAGAAATTCTTATCATTCCTGTAGCTGTGGTAGTTATTTCATACACTTCAGAAGATTTTGGGTTTTTTTTAAAAATCACTCCAGAATTTTATTTTACATTCCCAGAAGTTTGTTACTGTAACCAAAGAGTTGAAATGAGAGGGAGACAAAAAAAGAAAAGTTTAGGAGTTGTAAAAATAAAAAGGAGAAATGTGACTCGTGATTTTGTTTGTTTGGCGTTAGTTGTTTTTATGTTTCGATTTAAGTTAGTGGGGATTTTTTTTTTTATTGGGGAGGGGGGTATGTTTTTGTTGTTGGTGTTATAGGTTTATTTGTGTGTGTGTTACATGATTGTTGTTGTTTTTTCTGTTATGGGTTTATTGTTGTTTTGGGAGGTGCGTGTTTCTTGTTGATGGATTATGAGTTTATTTGTATTAAATTTTTTATGTGTACGTGGTACTTATTAGGTTTTTTTTCCCCATTATGGGTTCATTTGTGAAAGGGGTGGAAGGGTTGGTTGATAAATTTTGTCTTTTTTATTTATTTATTGTGGGTTTGCTTGTGTTAAGTTTGTCTGTATGTTTTTTTGTGTGTGTTATGGGGTGGTTTTTGTTTGTTTGTGTGTGTGTATAACGGTGTAGTGTAATTATTCACTGAAGATTTGTCAGAAATATTCAAATCTTACTAATTTTGTTTTTTTTGTGTGTGTTGACAAATGTTAAAGAGCAGTGCCGCAACAATTCACCACAGAATTCAAGCGAAAAGAAGGAAGACAAAGAGGAAGAAACATGGCGTACTTGTCAGCGAACTTGTTTGTAAACTGCATGATTTATTGGTACATGTCTGATCTCTCTAAGAGCTGTATAACCCCAAGGCAAAGACTGAGAGATAATTGGGTGGGGGTTTTTTGGTGGTTTTTTGGCGCGGGGTAGTTTAGATGTGTGTGTTTTGTTGTTGCTGTTTTTGTTGTTGGGAACATTGCTGTTTTTGTAGTTTGACAGCAGATTTTATTTACCAAGTGATGAATCTACGCATATTATTGGTGTTGTTTCTCATCATTAATTATGTGTATTCTTTGTTGTTTGTCACGATCCATTGTAATGCATTCGTTCTGACAGCTGAATAATGTCTTGGTACACCATTGAAACCGACATTCCTTATTTATTTATATACAGTTTGTGATTTATTTATTCATTCATTAATATCATCATCATTATTATTATTATTATTCATTATTATTTATTTATTTATTTGGCGGGGCTATAAACAACAGGATTGGATTGGATTTGTTATTTATTTATTTTTGTATGTTTAAAATCTTGCTGTGATTTCTTTATTCTGTACATTTCCCTATTTTTAAAAAAATGTGTTGTTTTCCCACCAGGATTTTCAGCGTATACAAAAATCCCCCTGCCACCTCATAATATTTAAATGACTTATTCCTGCAAAATGTCCACCCTAAAATCCACGGTTACAAGGAAACAAATGTACCAGGGATAACAGTCACATTCTCCTTAGCCTTAAGAAAGCAACCAGAAATTTTTATTCCCAAAAGAGTCATTTGTGACAAAATTTGTAATACAGACAGGACATAACACAAAGCCATGCAAACAGTGCATGATAACATGATCTTTACTCAACATGACACGACACAGCACAGTAATAGGAAAACAACGCAACACAAACACAAACAACACAGCCATGTAAGCCCTTTGGTTGTTTTCAAAACCACCAGCTTCAAAGAACAAAAATAATGTGGTACTTACACAAGGGTCCGATGTGTGTGTGTGTGTGTGTGTGTGTGGCTCTTTTCACGGAAACGTTTATTATTACAGTGCGCATATGTGGACTGTGGTTGGTCTTATTTACATTCATGGCTCTTGAGAATATTACTAAGACTCCGTAAAAAATCATATTATGCTTTTATTCTATTTCTTTTTTTTTTTATTATCGGTTTTGGTTACCTTGGTTGTAAGACGCGGGTGTCGAAAAAATATAATTTTTTAAAAATTTGACGTGGGTGTTGTTGGAGCTACTATGAACAAAGAACTAGTAGAACGAGTACAGTTGTACTAATTTGTTATGCATTTAATACGGAAAGCTGGGATTGTTGTGTTGTGTGTGTGTGTGTGTGTGTATGTACATGTATTATTATATATTTGAATCATGTCAGTGTCACACAAGGTCGGGGGATCCATTTTTTCGGTGATTTTTAGAATTCAGCGGTATGCTCCCCCTTTTCTCTCTCTCTCTCTCTCGCCCCCCCCAAACTTTTTCCAGTAATTTATTTGGAATCAAACAGTATGCTTTTGATGATGATGATTATTATTCTTATCATTATTTTGTTTTATTTTCTAATTGAACAAATATTTCTTTTTTTTCTAAGTACATGTATGTGAATTGATCTTCAGGTTTGAATATGAAACACACACTGTACACACGCATGCCACACACACACACACACACACACACACACTCACTCATTCAATATCTCTCTCTCTCTCTCTTTTCCTCTTTGCATCACAGTGTGTGAGTGTGTGTGTGTGTCTCTCTCTATACATACATACATGCATATATATATTTTGCTTGTAAGGGGGGGGAAAACAGGTTTGCGTACATTTTTCAGTACTGTTATCAAAATAGTAAAGATTGCTGCAATTGATATTTCCGGCAAAGCTCACCATATCCTTCAAGTAGTTGTTGTGAATAAGTACTGCAACATAATTGTATTCCCTAAGTGTACAACTCACATTCTGAAACCAGCGATTATGAATTGTTGCGCAACTTGCATTACTCACTGAAACATGCCAATAAAATTGGACGTTTTGCTGTGGATCACTCGACATGGTCTGGAAAAAAATTCTCTGATACTACTGGATGGACAGCAGACGCAACAATAAAACTCAAGTAGACGTCTCTGTGTGTATGTCTTGTTATATTACTCAGGCACTTGTTTCAAATGTAAGAAGGAAATTGTGGTTTTCAGAAGTTCTATTTGACAGTGACTCCAACACAACCTCTCTGATTCACTCTACGAGAACTGTAGTCTCGAAGTTTGTATTGTAAACTGGGTCCTGTCAACTTTTTTTCTCCATGCATTGTAAACTTTTTTCCATGCACAAATGTTGATTATACAATGTGTAGGAAAACAATTTTCCATGCACAAATGTTGATGACACTATGTGTAGGAAAAAATGTTCCATGCACAAATGTTGATTATACTATGTGTAGGAAAACATTTTCCATGCACAAATGTTGGTTACACTATGTGTAGGAAAAAATTTTCCATGCACAAATGTTGATTATACTATGTGTAGGAAAATTTTCCCTTGCACATATGTTGATTAGACTATACGTAGGAAAAAATTACTATGCACAAATGTTGATTAGATCATGCATGGCCAAATTTTTCCATGCACAAATGTTGGTTACATTGTGCATAGGAAGCTTTGTCCATGCACTACTGTTTATTACACCGTACATAGGAAAAATTTTCCATGCACAAATGTTGATTATACTGTGCATAGGAAACTTTTTCCTTGCAAAAATGTTGATATCAAACAATTCAGACCCTTTTGAGTTGGGTTAGGAAACAGGTGATGATGGTTATTAAAAATATTCTATACAACAGATGGCATCAGAATATGCACATACAAGTATATAAAGAGCCAATCTTTCATTCCTTTTTTTATGATTTTGTTTGTGTGTGTGTCATGGGCATTGTGTCATGTTTTCAGCATTGGTTATTTTATTTCAGTATGCATACTTATGTGACTTCAACACAGTTTTGATATTTCATCGTTCATATTTTTATAAGTTTTCAATACAAAGCATGTCATCAGAGTACTCTCATCATTTTTTATGGGAAGATGCTTTCACTTTGTTCAGTCTCAGGACCAAGATTAGTCAGTCACATATTTATATACCAAAAATAAACCAACCAACTGTTGAATAAGAACTCGCCTTCTTTGTAGTTGTCTCTCATTTGATTTGGAATCTTGGGGAATGAAGTCTACCAGTCAGATAAGTTGAGGTAGATCATTTGTTAGTAGGAAGAGACCCCAAGACTTGAGACTACTTTCTCATCTTGTCTCATCTGCTTCCCGTAACCCCCTCTGGGGTCGTAGGGGCACTGCAGAGATGAATGTCGCACCAGTTGGCTCCATTTGCAGCGGTTGTGGGCAAGTGTCTGGGTTGTGGAGAAGCTCTTCCAAGTCTCTTCAGTGATGTACTACTTTACTATCACAAATTGAGAAATAATGAGCGGCTTATCACATTTACTTGGCATGTATTATACAGATTTCATTATATAGTTCAAGTGACAAGGTTAAGATAGAGGGTAAGTAAGAGGAAAGTAAACTCGAGGGACAGCAGGACATAAGTATACATCCTTAACTGGAAAGAAACCATAGCACAGATATGCTTACCATCTGTATATTTGTTCCACTGGGGAAAAGTGTCATTTTTGACTGGGAATCCTGGTTTTTTTAAATACGCATCCTAGAAAATCAGAAACCCTGGCATCAAGCTTCATTATGAGCCAAAATGCAGCAAGCGCTTTGTGTGCTGACAGAACTGAACGGAGATCTGCGATGCTGCAGTCTTTGGGCTGATGATCAATGTAATGGCATCAGTAGTGTTTTTCCATGATCTGAAAAGATGGCGCTGAAGAGGAAAGCGTGTGATGATGTGTCGGGAGTTGTTCCACGACCAGATTTGTTGAAGTTATTGTTTTTGTGTGGTTTCATGAGTGTCCTTGAAAATTGGTCAGTGAAAACATTGAATTTCGTGTAGAAATTGATACAGCCAGTACATTAAAGTTCAGTTAAAAAAACAACAACAACAACAAACAAACAAACAAAGCAAACACACATTTCTGCCAGGGCTATCCACATGTGGCAGGAATTGCATTTGTGGAACTGGGATGCAACTAGTTGGAGAGAGTGGAGAAGTAGGTCACAACCCTTTTTCATGGGTTAGATAAATTTTTTTTTTAAAAGAGGGGGGTGGGTGGAGGTGGGGGGAGGAGACCCTGTGTGCTGAATAGATGAGCAAGAGTGGACAAGAAGAAAATAACCACCGATGAGGATAAAGAGGACATTACTGCTAGTCACCTGTCGTTGTAACATAAGACTCCTCCTGCCTGTGCTATGATTCTGTAGCGGAGTGTTCAATGTCTGGTACTTGAGAAAAAAACTAGTGTCCGTAGCTGTGGTGGTACCTTTCTCACAGTCCTTTGACAGTTGTTTGCAGTGACACACGCTAACCTGACTGAATCGTTGTGCGAAGAATACACTGGACACGAGGTGCTAAACAGAAAAAGAGTGCAAGTTGTAGTAGGTATGTGATGCTCCACCGTGAAACGAGTCGCTTTGCACCGGAACCACTTTTCTGCTGGGAGCCATTTTTAGGTAGGTGGGGGATCAGGTTGTCGATTTTGATTAATTTATTGCCATTTTCTACCATGTACTGAAGTATCAAGGCGTAATTTTGTTTCCTTTTGCTTGAAAAACGCGTTTAAAAAACACCCAAGCCCTCACCATCTATTGCAATCCCCAACTTGTCGATTTCTCATTTGTCACTTTCCTCAGTCTTATCATTTCAACTTATAATAACTTTTCATAGAATGGTCAGATTTTCAATCTGTTTTTTTGGTTGTTGTATTGTATAGCCCTTTTGTTGCAAGTTAATACCATGTTAACCTCTTAACTGCCCAGTGCAAGTGCACCCTATATGCCGGGGAATAAAATTCTTATGTACCACTGCTATGTTCATATCCCTCTTACTCAGAAACTACTACATGAATATTCCTGATAGTCTGCCCAATGACAGTATATATCTCGTAGATTACTTCGAGGCAAGCTCAAATTAGTTAGCATGATATTTCACTGCGAAAATATATTTAACATGTAAAAAATCGACCCAAAATACGATTTCTTTATCACCACTGTCATTCTGAGTACCCCTGATCTCAATAACGTCAAACATAAGTCTAGGCCAAATCTCATTCATTTTTTTTTTTTAATGCACGATCACCTGAATCGTACACGATTGTTTTCATCACTGTTAGGTAAATCTACAGTTTTATTTGCCACTTTTACAGCTGTGTAAATTTATTTATGCCTTCAACAAGAAGTGTCAGCCATTTTGAACAAGAACTTCCCAAGCAGTCATGCATAAAAACACTAAATACGAGCTAAAAAAAACGATCGTTTTTGCTACGGTTTTTGCAGCTGGATGTTGCCAAGCAACAGGAGAGTGATCTCCATTAATTTTGGAGTTCTTTCCCTTTAACTGTAGTCAAGGAAGCAGGCTTGTTTACTTCGGTTCAACACCCCCGGAAATTTTCCAGGTTGTAGGCGTATAGTGTGCACGTTTAGCCCCAGAAAATGTTCGGGGTAAGGCAGTCTAGTGGTTAACTAAGTAAACATTGACCTCTGGTGCAATGTGTCTCGTTATGTGGTGGAGCGTCACATCTCATCAAGTCGATGACGATAGTGTCAGTACCTGCACTAACGGTTCATCTAGAGACATCTGACATTTTCTATGGGATTTATCTTTTTTTAAAGCTTATTTTGCATTATCTGCGCTAATTATGAGCAGCTTTTAAGGAATGTGTGATATTTTTGCTGTGCTTTTTTAGTGTGGCTTTGAATGCACTAACTAATCTCAGTTGGTTGTGTTTTTTTTCTTTAGAGACTGAGGCAGTATGTGGATAACTTCTTTTCTGAGCTAATCTTTTGTCTACACATAAGAGCTGATCTTCGTCTGCACATAACATTGCTTACAAGTCTGGTAGAATGAAGTTGTGTTGTGCTTTTTTAAGATTACACTTCATTTCTTGTACTGAAGAATGGGGTTTTTTTCAGGAGTTTGGGACAACTTGCACTTTTTTTTTTTTACATGCTTCCTTCACTCTGTATTTTCTGGACTACTTGTTGGTTTTTTTAAATTATTGAGTCTGTGCCATGGTGCACAGTGGTTTTTTTGTTTGTTTTTTTGAGCTTGAGTTTGCTTTCATTTTACACGTAACTGTCAGCAACATTCTCTGCAGCGCATAAAATTTTTGGAAGGAAAATTTTTTTGATCGTGTCAATAGCATATTCTTTGCTTACTGTGTGGCCTCTTTGTGGGCAGTTCTTTTTAAAAAAAGAAAAAAAAGAAAAGATATTGATGTGACTGTTAGTCAGCTATGTAAATTTTTGTTGTTGGTAACATTGTATTAACATTATAGTTTCTGTATATAGACTGTACGGCTTTTTGCCTTAAGAATCTTTTTACGATCACACACCTTTTTTTGTTGTTTACTTTTTGTAGAATAGCATTTGTGTCCTGCTTATATCGCAGAGAAACAGCCTGAAGCCAGATAGATTACCTTGAAGTGCAGTATTGGCGGTTGTGTTGCATTCCCTGTTATCATTTTATTGTGTGTGTGTGGTTGTGATAACTGATTTTTCATCAGTATGTTTCCATCTATATACCCACTTTCATTTTGGTGTTGTGCACAGGTTTTCGTTTTGTTTGTCACTGTCATTTTTCTTGATAATTATGGAAGGTTCGTCTCTGATTTTTTGGGGGGATTTTTTTCTTTCCCGATGGAGAAGGTTCATTTCTGATTTTCAACTTGCTAGTTTGCTTAAAAAGCATGCGTTGAGTTACCATGAAGCCAGCAGTTGTGTTGGTTTTTTTTTTAAAAGCTGTATTTTGAATTGTAGGGGAACATACACTGATGTGATATGCATCTCCAGAAATAGATGTAATGTGGATATTATAGTGGATCCTTTTTTAGACTGATAGTGGTGTCCAGATTTTGAAACATGTTACTTAGACGTATTATTTTGTGTGTGTCCAGATTTGGTCAGTGGATTTTTCACTGCAACATCCAGCGCTGTTGCTGAACGGGCATCTTGGCTTGATATTGAAAGCGTTCATTTTAGAATCACAGCATCGGTGTCATACTGATAACAGCGTGTTAAGTCTTAGGGGAGAGAGGCTAGCGTAGTAAGATCGTAGGGTAAAGGATTGTTAACGAACAATAGATTTGGCTGATGAATCTTTCAGCAGTTTTGTTGTTGCTGTTGTTTTAACTTCATTTCATTGCTGAGATCTCTTTAACTAATAGACAGACCCTAGAGGGTAAAGCCCCACACAGACCAGTACTGTCAATACTAACGAAGATACAAAGAGTGGATTAGCTCCCATGTCTGTGACAAACTTGAGATGCGATGCACGATCCGAGCATTGGGGATTGTGGCTTCTGAAGGCAAGGCGTGAAAATGGGTCATCCATCATTTTGGTAACCAAGCCCAACACTGATTAACCTTAGCTTAGGGAGAGTGAGTGCTCTGACCACTGAGATGTCCTATCCCCTATATAGCACTGTAGATTATGGCACATAAACCAAACAATACAAAATGATAGTTGTTTTTTTCTTTCCCAAAACTTACAAATGTAATAGTTTGGTCAGTTGTTGCAGTGAATTTCTACATGTATACTGTATCTTAAAAACAAGAAGAAAAAAACCCATTCAAACAAACACGTTCCTTTTTTTTCCCCCATATAATTGTTTTTTTCCACTCAGATCTATAAATATTGTCAGCTATAATTGTCAAACGCAACATTCCACATTGTGTTCTAACAACTTTTCAAAATCTCTGTATGTATGTGTGGGTTTTTTTTTCCCTTTTGTTATGTCTGTTTTGAATGTTATTCCAGATTGTTGAAAAGTATATATAAAAAAAAATTACTGTTCTGTAAATTTGTGAACCTTTTCCTTGTTAGATTCTCAACTTGAATTGCTGAAATTTTTTTAAAAAAAGAAAAAAATCATCTGTTTAATAAATTTGTAAATCTTTCCATGTTAGGCACTCAAATCAAATTGCTGAAATTAAAAAAAAAAAAAAAAAAAATCTAGGTATGGAAAAGAAATTGCAGTTTTAAGTCGTAGTATATGAAAGTAGATTACAAGTTGTTATTATTGTCCATACAGTCGTTAATGTGTTCTGATCCTAGATTGTGTTAATTATTGGAGTCGTACATCAGTACTACTAGACTTTCTGGTGAAACTTTCTCTGTGAAGTAATAAATCAAAAGTTAAAAAAAACCAAGAAACGTTTATGATTCTGTGATGATGTTGATTGTAAATGTCTCCATCAATTTTTTCTTAAATTTTTTTTTTTTTTTAACACTCAATGTAGTTGAATATCATTGTAAAACAGTTTTGAGGTATTGTGCATTAACCCTTTTAATACCAACCGTGACATTTTGCTATATGGTGTATGCCGGTGAATACAGAGTGAGCACTTTAGATTGAGGTACTCTCCAAAGTCAGAGTGCAGCTACCTTAATGGGGGGCAAAATTGGTCGCATATGCCAAAAACTTCACCCTTTGGTGAACCTCAAGGAACCAAAAACTAAACAAACAAAAATAAAGATTTGAGGTACAGGGGGTGGGGTAGCTCTGTGGTTAGAGCATAGCAGATTGGCGGGCCGGGGTTGAGCCCCCACTGAGACGCCTCGCCAGCCTGCTCAAGGAATTTCTTTTCCCCTGGAGGAAGAAGGTGGCAGGATGGTTAAGACGTTTGCCTGCCAACAAGTAAACCATGAGGTTGTGGGTTCCATTCCCAGCCTCACCCTTCTTCCCAGTGTGACCAAAAAGTCGAACCGAATGTCAAAGTCCTTCGGATGAGACCATAAACCGAGGGCCATGTGCGAACGCATGCAGAACATCTTGCGCACATGTTAAATCCTGTTCCGCTTTTCGAAAGAGTAGGCCATTGTGTGCCGGTGGGAACAGATGACAAAATTTACAAAACAGCATACACACGGGGACTGGATGTAAAAAAGCACATGAGTGCTTATTCCATTATCCTCGATTTAAAAGAATAAATAAAATAAAAAATAAACAAAATGGAGTTAACATCAGTACCGACTGCATTCCCACAAAAGTCCTTCGGATGAAACTATAAACCGAGGCCCTGTATGTGGAATACTCAGAGGACATCTTGCGCACGTGTTAAAAACCTGCTTTGCCTTTTAGAAGACTAGGCTGTTTGTACCCTTAAGAACAGATGACAAAAAATAAATGTTTATAAAAAAGAAAAAGCCTGCACACTGGTGTGTTCAGACATCATTCCTGAAGTCAGAATGCGGCTACCTTAATGGTGGGCAAAAACAGTCGCATGTGCAAAATTCTTGCCATTGGCGAACCTTGGATGTCTTGTTGAGGAATGGGGTGGGGTTTAAGGTTCGTGGGAGATAAATAAATCACGATGTACACTTTTCATCAACAATGCTGTCTCTTCTTCTCTCTCTTGTTTCGCTTTTTTTACACCGTCAGATGTGTTTGGGAGAAATAGTGGCAAGTCCTTTCCAGCTCCTCTCGTGGTGGGCAGTACAGCTTAGATTACAGGGTTATGTCCGTCGGCCACACACAATCTTCCTCTGGTAGCAATGGTGTTTAGAGGTGATGATTGCAAATGTTGGCAAAAATTTTAATATGTAATTGTACGGAGATATTTATTTATTTATTAAAAATGTTATTTATTCTTTTATTTCAAGGATAATGGAATTAAATTTTTTAAAATTCTTTTATTTCAAGGATAATGGAATAAGCATTCATATACTTTTTTCATCCAGTCCCCGTGTGCATGCAGTTTTGTCAATTTTGTCATCCGTTCCCACCGGCACATGATGGCCTTAATGTTTTGTGTGTGTGGGTGTTTTTTGTTTATGTTTTTTGTTTTTGATTTTTGGGTTCCTTGTCTAGACCTCCAAGGTTCAGCAATGGTGAAATTTTGTGAATGCGACCGTTTTGGCCCACTGTGAGGGTAGCCACATTCCAACTTCGGGGATGTACTTGTGTGATAAGTTAGAGATCATCAACTAGGAAAGATAAAATGATAGTAATTTAAAAAAAATGATAGTAGTTGATGATGGATTGCTATGAAAGTACAAGGTGAAGAGTTTTTTGTTTCAATCGGTCTCTTCAAAGGACAAGATTATAGTAGTAGTTGGGAAGTTACTAGTGCAAGATGAATACGGCATCGCATTGTTTAAATTTTACCTCCCCTTTTTCTGTTTGCTTGTTCTTTTGAATAGTCAAGTGTCTAGACAGGTGAGGTAGGTGTGTGTGTATGTGTGTGTATTTGGTGTATGTGTGTGTATTTGGTAGTGTGTGTATGTGTGTGTGTTGTGTATTTGTGTGTGTGTGTGGGGGGGGGGGGGGGTGTTTGACTTTGTATCACATTGACTAAAGGCCGTCAATGGTTTAAGTGTTTTTTTTGGGTTTAAACACACAACAATTATTTGTATAAGAGTAGTTTGAAGAACTATCAAAAACATGAGGAAGGACGAAAGCTGTAGAGAATGACAAGGAAGCTGAAGATTAAAAATTCTGCATACAAGTAGTGCACAATGACTTAAATCTATAAGCCTTTGCTATATTATCAAAGTTTATGTGACATGTGAAAAGGGATATTACTCAAGATTGGGGGGGGGGGTTGTTGTATTTAACATTTTTATGTAGTATTTTTCATATAGTGGATATATATATTAATTAAGTATTTCAAACAAACGCACGCACACACCTCTCACATATATCATGCCTTCACATGCGTGTGTATGCACACTCACATCTTACGTTTGCAGCATGCACAAGAAATATGAATTTAGTGTAATTAACACATGCACACACAAGTGTGTGTGTGCGTGCGTGTCTGTCTTGTGTATACTCACATACATCACTACCTTCTTTCCCACAACCAACAATCTCTCAGGCTCATACAATAACCAAAGAAGCCTAAAATGTGCCACGAAACATTTTATTCAAACTGAATTGAAAAAATAGAAAAGGTCAAAAAGAAAAACATTTGTATACTATATAACAACAAAACAGAAATGTTCCTATAAATAATAACAACAATGAGCATAATGAGAAATCATTTTGATTTTCAAAATAAGACTTAACCCCTTGACTGCTAGGAAATTCTTTTTTTTCTGTGACTGTTGCCAAATCACTTCCAAAGTCATCACCAGAGACGGCTGTATCACTCCACTGATATCTCCTAAGTCAAAATGCAGCTACCTTAATGGTAGGCGGGGAGAAGGGGTACGGTGGAATACACAAAAATCTCACCATTGGTAAACCTCAGAGCTCTAGGTGAAGAACACCCCCCCAAAAAACAAACAACAAAAAAAACCAACCACCCAAACAACCCAGCTTAGAAAACGTACTAATATTGACCCAAGTTCATTTGCGTGATGATATGCCAACCTGTTCATGGGGAAAAAATTCAAAAACCGGTAATACTTTTTTTGAATACTTTATGGAACATGTCTTAAAAGAATATCCATCAACCACAAGCAATAGAAAATATCAAGAGAAAGTACTGACAGTCTGTGAAAAGCCCGTGACATGTCTGACACCCAGAAAAACTACCAAACAGATAACCAGTGAGTGGTATACACTACAGTTATCAAGGGTTTGAAGTCATGCCTGTTTTAGGAGTATAACCACAATCATCTCTCTTGTACATCAACAGTAAAACAACACTATGCCTTTAATTGTGACCAGAGTTTTCGGTTGAATATACTTAGGTCATAAAAGGAAGGTGGGGAAAAAAAGAGAAAAATTTCATAATGTATGGTGATTTTCATGAAAGAAAGTTTTCTAGTGAATGTGACAATGAAAATTTCTTTCACAAGATATTGCAACAAGCTGCACTGGAAGCCTAATAAGCTCAACAAATCCTGGAAATAAGGGATAATAAATCCTTTTGATGACAGTATCAAAGTCCCATGTACATCATAGGAAAACGTCATATTCTCCAGTTTAAATCTCCCACAGAAAGATGTAGACTTTTTCCCTCCCATTATCCCCAAAATGACAGATACCATGAACGTGATGTTTTAGGAAAAAAATGTCAAGCTTTTTCATCCTGATACATGTAATTTCATTCTACTGTAAATGCAAGAGAGAAAAAAACAGAATGCATGGCTGTGCATATAATGTGTGAGCGTTCCAGTCAGCTTGTATCGGCAATTTATTGCACTGTCTTATAAAAAAAAAAAGAAGTGAGAGAAAACCATGTTGTGACTCATTACAGGCACAATGTGATCTGCATGTCTCCCTAGTGTGTTCCCAACCACCCCCACCCCCCCCCAAACAAAAGCATACAAAGTTAAGTAACTTCACTTCCACAAAAAAGCCATGTTAATAACAAGCAGACAGGCACTTTTGTAACTGCAAAATTGATCCTTACGTTCATTCAGACACAACACTTCCATCTCTTTCTTATTTATTTAATTTTTTTTATACCACTTTAAGTCACGAGATTTCTCTGCGTGAAATTTGGGCTGCTCTTCCCGGGGAGAGCGTGTCACCACAAGAGCAGTGCCACCCTTTTTTGGGTCTTTTTGTGTGTGTGTGTCTGCAACTATATTTGTTTCCCAAACTGTATTTGTTTCCCTATCAGTGTGTCTTTTTCCTAAGAATTTTGCCAGGGACAACTCTTGTTGCCGTGGGTTCTTTTACATGCGCTGAATAATTATGTGTAAACACACAGGACCTCGGTTTATCGTCTCATCTGAAAGACTAGCACCCAGACCACCACTCATGGTCTAATGGAAGGGGAAAAAGTTTCAGGCCCAAATGGGTGCCCCCCCACACACTCTCTCTCTCACTCACAAACACACATACAAAACATGTCATTTTTCTCTTTTTCTTCTTAAATTTTGTAGTTTTTATGTTTATCACAGGATTGTTTCATCTATTTTCTCAGGCACTCTCTTTGATTAAATTCATCATCTTAGCTCAGTCATACACACTTCCATGTGACGTCCATGTTCACACACACACACAAACACACGTGCACACATGTCCATGTTCACACACACACACACACACACACACTGCCCATGTTCACACGCTCACACACTCACACACAACACACACACACACAACACACATTCTCACACGCACACCCTATTCCCGAATCAACAAAAATTCACCTTAGCTGACCACCACACACATTATTCCTTCACTCCTGTTCGTGTTTTTGACAACAACAACAATGAACAACATTAATTCAGGCACTTCACAACCTCAGCCAACAGCGATTGCGACACAACAGCACAACATTAATTCAGGCACTTCACAACCTCAGCCAACAGTGATTGCGACACAACAGCGACAAAACATTAATTCAGGCACTTCACAACCTCAGCCAACAGCGATTGCGACACAACAGCACAACATTAATCCAGGCACTTCACAACCTCAGCCAACAGCGATTGCGACACAACAGCACAACATTAATTCAGGCACTTCACAACCTCAGCCAACAGCGATTGCGACACAACAGCACAACATTAATTCAGGCACTTCACAACCTCAGCCAACAGCGACAAAACATTAATTCAGGCACTTCACAACCTCAGCCAACAGCGACAAAAATTAATTCAGGCACTTCACAACCTCAGCCAACAGCAACAAAACATTAATTCAGGCACTTCACAACCTCAGCCAACAGCGACAAAACATTAATTCAGGCACTTCACAACCTCAGCCAAACAGCGACTGCGACACAACAGCGCAAAACATCAACGGACGTTTCAGTGGCGGTCTCTAGCTGAGAGGGATTTCGTGTTCGATGTGATAGTAGCCCTTCTGCTTGGGCTTCAGCATGGAACAGAGCTGTACTGTGGTGACTGCATTGCTGCCAAAGTGAGTGTCCCTGAAGTTGTGGTACAGCTGGCTGTCAATCTTCTTGATACCTGTTATGGGGGAGGGGGGGGGGGGGGGGAAAGAGGACGGTGCAGAAGTGTTACGATTGATTTTGTTTGCTTGACAAGATTCGGGGCGTTCTATATAAAAAAAAAAAATGTGTATATTATTACTGTTGTTAGATCAGTTCTTAGGTGTAACACTTACAGAAATGTGTGGTGTGGGGGGGGGAGGGGAAGGTGAGTGAGTGTGTGTGTGTATGTATGTAGGTAGGTAGTATAGCCAACTTGCTACAAAGTTCAGAGATCAATATGCTACAAAAATCATATATATATATATATATCTATATCATTTCCTCTTTTTTTATTTTTAAAACCAAAACCTCAACAGCAGAAAACATGAAGAAAAACCAAGAGTTTTACTGGTAGGAGTGGGTGTGTGTGTGTGTGTGTGCACGTATATGCGCACATGTATGCATCTTTACAGCAGGGTCGTGTCTGATCCTTCTGTCTGCCTGTCAATGTGCTGGCCGGCCCACAGGTCTAACTGTAAGCAGTGTTAAGTCTGTCAGTCTGTTTTTAGTCATCTCACCTGACGCTTTCAGCAACCCAGGGTTTTTGGACATCTTCATCAGGGTGATGTGTGGAGCAAAAGGCTTGGAGTCCATACTGATGTCTTGAGCGAGGACGTCATTTCTCAATCGTTCTGCAGAGCAGATGATATTTATGCATTTGTTTAGTTTGTTGATTATTGAGTACAAAGAGTGAACAAAAAATGTCGCGGATAAAAGACACATGAATGAAAACATGCACAGACACACACACACAGATTATAGATTAGTAAGATAATGCTTGCATGCATAATGCACATCAATATAAAAGGTACGCACGCATGCATACACACACGTTGTGTACACATACAGGCACACCTGTATACGCACGCACTCATGCACATGCACACACACCACATAAAGGAACAGAAATGCAAAAACAAATAAAGGCACACACACATAGAGAGGAGCGCGCGCACACACACACACATATTTTCCAATTAAATCCAGCTGTAACAGGCATATACATACTTTGACAATTATTGTCAATTAGTAGTGCGTGTAATTTTGTGAATGTGTGAACATGAGGCGTGACAGCGAGTGAGAGAGAAAGAAAGAAGGGGGGGGGAGGGAGAGAGAGTGAGAGTGTGTGCATGTATAGACTATAGTATAGTGTGTATGCACATACGATGTGTGCGTGTGTGTGCATGCAAACACACTGCAAAACAACAACAAAATTACAGAGTAATAACTGTTAATAGTGCGTGCACACACACACACACACACACAAATAGTTCAAAGTTAAAAGAATAACCCACTGTTCTAAACACACACACACACAAATAGTTCAAAGTTAAAAGAATAACCCACTGTTCTAAAAAAAAACCCACCCCCCAAAAAAAACAACAACCCCAAACCAACACTAAACAAATGACGAATAAATAATGATTGAGACAGGTACAGATGGAAGACATAATCAGCAGTCACAGCCTGTGTGTGTGTGTGTGTAATGTGATGGCAATACCAGCTTTATATATTAACAATAACAACTATGACTAATCAACGTGAAACAACGAACGCATCTTCACAAAGCACAATGTACAAGGTCAATAATCAAACAATTTGATAATACCACAGATCTCATTACATATATATATATATATATATCTATATCTATATATCTATCTATCTATCTTTCTATCTATCTATATATATCCATCCCTACAATACCACTCTGTTTATGCGACTCAGTCTAACGCCACAGGCACAATATTTAACACCACAGGCACAATAAATATATAATCTGAAGTGCAAGCACAAGTGTGACGATTGCAGCATATGTCAATACCCTTTTGGATTTTCTTTTTTTTTTTCTTTTTTGTTTTTTTTTTGTATGTGAACTGTTACATTACCAACACTTCCGGCTTTTGTATTATTAATTAGATTAGGTGTCATGGATAATATTTACTATTATTTTCTTTTCTTTGTTCATAAATTGTTCCATTGTAAACACCTAGGGGCTTTTGTATTTTTATTAGATTAGGTGTCGCAAATAATCACCCTGTTATCATTATTATTATTTCTGACTCAATTGTCAGACATCATGAGACATGTCTGACCTAGTAAAACCTGGGTTACCTGTATTGCAGATGATCTTAGAGAAAGGGGCATAAATAAAGAGGAAGCTCAAAACAGAGAGAGATGGAGAAGGTTCTTCAATGTCAAACCTCCCCTGGGAGAAACATGACAAAAAACAAAGAAGAAGATGAGACATGTCTGTGTTATTTTCAATAACGACACGAAAGATTACTGGATTTGAATCACTGCCAAACTCCGAATTTTGGTTTGAAGGTTTTGTACAGACTAGGCCAAAGTGTGTGGACTTCTGTTGAAAACTTTTGGGATAAAACAAAAAGTTCCGAGTGCTCTGAATAAGCTGTAGAAAGTTTTTAGGACCTTGGTATGTTGTATTGACTTTTCTAGAACATAGAAAGTTCATGTGCAGGTAGAATTTAAGGTTAGGTTAGCCACAAACAATACTGAGATGTGCATGCATGCACACACACACACATGTACCCCCTCCCCCGTCTCACAAAATACACACACACACACAAATAATTTGTGTGTTAACCCCAATACTTTTCTAATTCTTCTTTTACCTTACCATCATTATGACTTCAAAACCAATACTGTGTACTTTCCTTTCATAATAATAAGTAAACAGACCATTGCAAAACTAAACAGATGGAACATAAACAGACAACAATGCACAAAAACAAACAACACACACACACACAAAACCCCAACTGAACCACTGAACAAAACCCACCTGCCACAGCCTTGACCTCATCCAGTGCCGCCCCTTCCACGACCTTGGCAAACACCACGTTGCCTCCGAAGGTGTCCAGACCTTTGACCTCCAAGGTCAAGGTGGGGTCAGCCTTCTCTCCACCAGCTGGGTCACCTTTCTCTGCCTCTGCTGACCCTTTTTCCACGGAGTCGACGACGACATCGCGTTTTACAGGAAGCCTGGGATCTATCTGGCCAAGGTCTGCTCCAAGATCTGCCAAAGTCGTTTTTGCAGAATCTGAAGTTTCAGCGTTTACGGAAGTCGCAGAATCGCCGCTGTCAGGATTTGCAGAACTGGCATGATATACAGGATTTGTCACTGGATCTGATGTTTTGACAGAATCGTCCGTTGTTCCAACAGAATTGTCTCCAGTTTTGTCTGTGGTTTTAACAGAATCGTCTGTCGTTTTCACAGAATCACAGCTAGTAGTAATTGCCGCAGAATCGAGTTCAGGCGTCGCAGTTTCCACTGAATTTGAATCACGTGCTTTCGAAGTGTCAACGTCAGCAGTGTGATTTTTCTCAAGAGCTGAAGCAGGATTGTGTTCTGCAGAATCGGGTGAAGAAGAAAATGGCGGGTGGTGGTCAACAGCAGCTGTTTCGTCTTGCATGCTCCGTTCTCGTCCCTGCCCCTCTTCTTCTAAGGCCAGCTTCTTCTGCAGTATCTGTTTGCGATGAACCACTCTGAACTCCTCCATCAGTAAAATCACCCTGTGAACGTAAAGAAAAAACACGAACGGTCAGAAACAGGGGTTAAACGGGCAAGCTTTCTTTCTATGAACGATGAGTTTTGCGTTCATGAGTAGAGAATTCAGTCGTCGGTTAAATTGTTTACAAAGAGATTATATATATATATATCTATATATATATTATATATATATATATCTATATATCTATATATATACACACACACACATACATACAAAACATACTCTTATAAACCTGCACGCACACACACACACACACACACACAGATCGGATGACTAAATTTACAAAACTGAAGTGTGTGTGTGTTTATGTGTGTTGGATAGTGTGTGTGTTTATGTGTGTGTTTTGTGTGTGTGTGCGTTTATGTGTTTGTGTGTGTGTTGTGTATCATGTGTACATGAGTGCACGCAGACATAGGAAATTAATACCAAAGTGCTTGGGGAGTACAGAGAATGACAAAAGGTCAAGGGAAATAGAGAGGGGGGGGGGGGACCAAAGCAGCCCTACCAACATTGTATTTCAGCATTTATAATACATTTTCATAACTTCTCCACAATCTCTCTCTCTCTATCTATCTCTCTCTCTCTCTCTCTCTCTCTCTCTCTCTCTCTCTTGTTTGCATCCCATGTCCATCAAAAATCCTTTCCACATGTAACTGAACATTTTTTGTAATTTTGGTCAAATTTTATCCCTCTGGTGTGCCATTTTGAAATCGGAAGTTGCCTTGAAATCGGAAGTACTACAGAAATCGCCTTGAAATCGGAAGTACTACAGAAATCGTCTTGAAATGGAAGTACTACAGACATTGTCTTGAAATCAAAAGTACTACAGAAATCGCCTTGAAATCGGAAGTACTACAGAGATCATCTTGAAATCGGAAGTACTACAGAAATCATCTTGAAATTAGGAGTACTACAGAAATTGTCTTGACATCGGAAGTACTACAGAAATTGTCTTAAGTCTCATCCCCTGAAGTCAGAATACAGATACCTTCCTGGTGGGCAAAAATGTTCGCGCACACACACACAAAAATCTCACCAGTGGTGAACCTAGGAGCTGAAGCCAAGGAACAGAAGAAGAAACAAAAAAAATCTTAAAGTAAAAAAAAACCACAGTGAAAATTCAGCAAAAGGCCAGAAAACTAACTTCTCGTGACAAACCAATTTTTTGCTTTTGACTGACAAGATGGGGGGGGGGGGGGCACACAGACTGTTCCATGGGGCCCCACCATTCTGACCAATCTGGGAGGCGTAATTACGCCCGTAGGTGTATGATTTCCATGCCTGTGTGCATGCATGCCTTTGTATGCATGTGTGTATTGATTGCTCAGTCATAATGGCCATCGAACGCAATCAAGAGGACAGCCAATAGAACAGCGCATGGTTGATTTACACAGTCGATGGCTTTGTGGGCCCTGAAATGAATGTAAGCTGTGTACTCAAGGCGGGGCCAACACTGCAGCGATGAATGGGACAGTCCTTCACACAGCTGCGAGGAACGATTGCAATGAATGCTGTCTTGGGCGACAGGTGAGGGAACATCCCTTCCCCATCCCCCTCTCTCTCCCATGAGTACGGCCCATCCACACCCCTTACCTCCCCCACCCCACCCCCAACAACACAAAACAAAACTTTACAGAATCCCTAGCACAAAACTTCAACAAAGATCGGCCCCTTCACTCCTTTAACGGACAAACCACCCCCCCACCCCCCACCCGAAATATAACCAAGTATATCCCCCCCCAATTTTTTTCCCCCCTAACAATTCAAAACAATCTTTAGACTGCAGTTCAAAACAGTATTCTGTATCATTACTGATCAAAATGCTGTTTCACGGTTTGATATTATAGATTCTTATTTGCCATTTTCTTTTCATCAGTTGAAACCAGTGCGCTGTAACATTATAGATATACATACATGGCAATTGACACCCTAACTGACCATAAATATACCCCCAGCCCCCCCCCCCCCCCCTTCTCTCCATCCCCCTAAAAAGATTTTTTCTTTTTGGTTCCTTGGCCCCATGAAGAACAGGCATCTCTGTAGTGGCTTGAACCATGAAACCACAAGCACAATGATCTAACCACTCTGCTATCCCTCCCCTCTTTAAAAAAAAAAAAGATATAAAATTCCTAGTGTGAACATACTTTTTCTTCATATGCTCTGACAGCAACTACTAGTTAGGGTGCCAATAGCCATGCGTGTAAATCCATAATGTTACAGCGTGTTGGTTTCAACTGATGAAAAGAAAATGGCAAATAAGAATCTATAATAACACCACAGATTGTTTTGAACCGTGAAACAGCATTTTGATCTGTAATGATACAGAATAGAGAAGGCCATTGTGTGCCAGTGGGAACAGATGACAGAATTTACAAAACCGCATACACACGGGGACTGTGCTTATTCCATTATCCTCGATATAAAAGAATAAATAAAAAAACACCAAAAGAAATTGTCTGTTATATGAGTGAAAATGCGTCACACTGCCATTAAGCACCTAACAAGTCAGGCCCAGCGCATCCGACTTCAGCACGAGAGAGAGAGAATCGTTATCTTTTAAGTCTTTCTGGACCCCCCCCCCCCCCGCCCCAGGAGAATGGACCAAGCAGGCAGAAAATAAGACAAGGAGGATGTGACAAGAAACAAGGTAGAAACAAAAGAGACGGATAAAAAAAAAAGAGGAAATTTCTAGCTCACAGGTTTATGAATCTCATCAGGACTTTTGGAGGAGTGGATGGAGTTAGTACTGATGTTAACTCCAGGGGGAAAATACATGAGGGGGTGTGGTGGGAAAAAAAATGAAAGCTCACCTGGCCACGGAATCTTCGTCGGGTAAATGCATGACCCCCAGGGTAAGGTGGGCCGACTCCACGCCGACAAAGGCTGCCTTCAGTTTTGAACAGGTGTCTTCGACTTCCTGCAGCACTGCTGAGAAACCTGTCTTGATCTGAACAGCGACAAACCTTCATCATTTTCTTGATTATATAACAAAAATACCTCTCTCTCTCTCTTTCTCTCTCTCTCTCTCTCTCTCCAGTCACGATGTTTGTAATATCTGTTTGTTTAAACTATTGATTATTTATCATTGATTGCAAGATTAGGTTGAATGCATGCGCTTTGATTTGTCTTTGTAAGATATAGCGCTGTATACATTCCATTTATTATTATTATTATTATAATTATATATATATTATATATAACTGTTCACTCTGATTATGATTTTATGATTCTGGTTTTATTCTTTTAAAAGCCAAGTTGGTTGTTTTTATGGAACGTGAAGAACAAAATTCTGTTTTGGTATTAAAACACAATACATACATACATATATATGTATATATATATATATTGTTGTTGTTGTCTTCGATTTTACGTCTGTTCACTCTCAGTGATATTAGACATATATATATATATATATATATATATATTATGTATATATATCTGTGTGTGTGTGTGTGCATGCACGAGCACAAAGATATACACATACACAATCATTCTCTTTCTGTGAGTAATTTCATGACTGAGTGGAATATTTATTTTTAAAAAAAGAAAAAAAGCACAAACAAATTTATAGATAAAGAGTTGAATTAAATTTGTTAAAAACTTAAGAATTTATTTAAACTTATAATTTATTTAAACAACACACACAATACCAAACAAAACCAAAATAATTCAAACAAAATGTTTCAAGTAGGATTAAAAAGAAAACTTTTTTTGTTTTTTAAAAAAAATCCAAACAAATTACAAATGACGACATTTTGAGACAAGACATCACTGAGACAAAACAAAAAAAAAGGAAATTTTTTTTACTGACCTCAGGATTTGTGATCTGAACAGCGAAAAAATAGTTTGGTCTGCTTCTCTTGGGAGAAGGTTGGCAGTTCAACAGCTGACCTGAAAACACATAAGCACACACATTATTTTATTTTATTTTATACCACTTTAAGTCACGAGATTTCTCTACGTGAAGTTCGGGCTGCTCTCCTCGGGGAGAGTGCGTCGCCGCAAGAGCAGTGCCACCATTTTAAAAAAATTTTTAGGGGGTGATACTATAACTACCTTACTTGGAGTATTCAGCAACAATTGAAGGTCCGGTTGTCATTGTTTCCATTAGATGAACAACCAACAATACCACACACAAAAAAAGCAGAACAATAAAATTCCTCTTTTTCATCAAACGCTCAGACAGTTGTCTCTCATGAGCGAAAATACACACAGCGTTGCCAATAAGCGCCATACAAGTCCAGGGCCAGTACGTCCAAATCTGACATAAGAAAGAATTGCTGTCTTTTAAGTCTTTCTGAGAAAAAAAAAAGGCAAGAGAGTGGCCAGACCAAGAAGACAGAATATACTAGACAAGAAGGAGGGAGGTGACAGGAGGAAGAAAAGGAACAAGGCAGAAACGAAGAGAGGGACAGAAAAGAGGGAATTCTTAGCACAGTATTTCCAGGTGATGTTATTTTATAAAATTTTACAATCACATTCACTAGCTCTATGTGTGTGTGCAGTGTGGTGGTGTGTGTGTGTGTGCAGTGTGTGTGTGTGTGTTTGCGTGCACGCAATGTGTGTGTGCAGTGTGTGTGTGTGTGTGTGTGTGTGTGTGTGTACTTTTATGCATGTACATGAAGCTGAACTTAATTATTCACAATGACAATCACTCAATCACTGAATCATGCTACTTTGCTTTTAGGTCCAAGTGAAACAATCAATTTCCCTGATAGGAAGTTTAGCATGAAATTACTTTTTTCTCTTCTTGAGTCCTTTCTTTAAATCTTTTCCCCCCTTACAGTAAATATTATATCCCACTGAATTTCTCTCTTCACACACATGACACACACACACACACACACATCCATACCACCATCATGGCATCAACATCACACTTCCCTCCCCTCCCAGCCAAACAAAATTATGAAAGATACACAAAAGTGTGTGTGTGTGTGTGTGTGTGTGTGTGTGTCTGTGCATGGCAATAAAGAGCAAGAACCCATTTACGAAGAAGATACAGTGTACACATGTGCTTGTATGGAGCGTTTTTATGATCATCACCGTTAATTAATACGATAATTATCAGCAATGAATGCTGACAGTGACCTGAGAACAGAGCAGACAGGTTGTACACCTTGTCCTCCTTTCTCTTCCTCAGCCGACTGTCGTTCTCAGGGACATACTCTGACAGGACACCCAACAGGTTCTCACAGTCGCCTTCAGTCGACTTGCGCTGACGTTTTGACTGTTTCTTTTTCTTCTTGGCCTTTTTCTTGGCCTTAAGTATCTCGTCAGCGCTTGGTTTCTCTGCTTGAACTGGCGGAATCGTCTCCACATTTGTTTCACCAGAGTCTGGAGTGTGTGCCAGGCTATCAGGAGTATTTTCCACACTTTTATTTTTATTGGGAGAAGAATCATCTGTGGATGTTTCTAAGGATTTTTTACTAGTGTGACTAGAGGGTTTGGGGCAAGGTGATGCTGTACTTTCCGCTTTCGTTTCTTCTTTGCCTTTATCACGATTTTCAGCTTGTGTTGCGGATTTACTCTTTTCCGGTTTTGCTCTACTCTGCGTAAAATCTCGATTGGCGGCAGATTTGAGAACTGTGGGTTCCTTTTCTGGTTTTGGTTTTCGGCCCCAGTTTTTATGACCTGCACTTTTGCCAGCAGCATCCTGTGTCACCATGTCAGTGACTGAAGACTTTGATCTGATGTTCGCGTCGCGTTTTCTGTCGTCGACATCACTGATGGTACTTTTTGTGTTACTTGTCGCAGAGTCCCTGTCTTTACCGCTACAAGCTGTAAGAGCTGGTGCCGTGTGAAGTGAAGACTTTGAAGCGGAAGCTGCCACAACCTGCTTGGAGATGGTTCCAACATTTTGCTGCACCGTTTTGACAACGTCCTTGAGCAAAGACTCCGGAAGCACCGTCTTTTTCCGTTTCTTCGCATCCGTCTTTTGACTACTTTTATCAGCTGCTTGTTCACCCGTCTCTTGCCTTTCCTTGCCACTCCTCTTGCCTGTTGAAACCGATGCTTCAGCGTGATGTTTCTTTGAGCTGCCCCTCTCTTTGTTGTTTTTGTATGTGAGGGAGATGAAGCGTGTTTTGCCTGGGGAGACGGCGTTTGTTCCACTTCTTTTGCAGTCGTCTGAGTCACCCGTCCACTTGAAGTCGATGACTGCTGTTTACTGCCTTTGACTGCTTTGGAAGTTTGGGATTCTGATGCTTGATGTTTTGTTGCAACTTTAGGCTGCTGTCTTGTAGTTGTTAACAGCTTCACGGCTTGTACAGCCTGTAGGGATTGTGACGTTTTAATGCTTTTATGCTCTGTGGCTACTACAGGCTTTTTTGTTGGACTTTTTAATGGTTTAAGTGCTGGTACAGCTTTTTCACTTATCTTTCCTTTCATGTGCTCCTCTTCAGATCTCTGAGCATGGACATCTTCAGAGAAAGCTGTCGAGATTCCCTTGTCTCTCACTTTGTCTGCAAGCAGTTTGACAGAATCTGAAATTTTGGTTTCAACCTTATCTGACTTTTTAACCTGACTTTCACCTCCGTCTGTTGTCCCAGAGCTCAAATCCACGAAAGCTACCATAGAAACATTGATCATCTTACTTTTGTCAACTGGCAGACCACTACCTAGGTTTTCAATATTCGATGTACTTTCAGTTTCACAAGAACGTGAGGCGACAGAAGAAACGTTGTCAGCACAATTACCCTCGCTCTTGCTATCATCACCAGGCTCATTTCCAACACTTGTCGATGAAGAGTTTACTTGAGATGATCTACGTGAACTTCCTTTCTCCTCAGGATGATGATCAACATCTGAAGTAGTTGAGTCAAACGTCGGAGCAGAGACGGGTTTGGGTGGGTTCAGCAGAAAGCCTGGCATGCCTTGAACACGAGCCAAAGCTCTGTCAAAAACTGGAGTTACCTCAATTCCAGAGTCTTCCAGACACGCAGCAGAAGACATGGCAGTCATGTTATGGGTTCCAGGTGATGTTGATGACCTGGTTGGGAGAGAATCTATCCCTTGACTACTGTCCTTGCTGTTGTTGGAGTCAGGGCTCCTGTTCAGACCAGTTGCCATTTCGGAGCAAACTTTTGTTGCAGGTGGATTCAAGTCTTGTACTTCAACAGCTCTTCTCTTAGGCATGATCTTGTCAAAACAATACACACAGCCAGCATTTTTAAAGATTGCCACTAGTGTCTGATTCAAAACGTGTGGGTAGTTTATCTGAAAATGATAATGACCACTTGTGAGTAGATCCAAGCAACTGAAATACTGAGCTCTCCGAAATAGATGCACAGCACTTAATCTGCAGATCATAGCACGCTGGCATGTGAGTGAGCTGCACTCCAAACCTGGTCACTCCTCTTTCATAATGGAACTTTCAATCCTGCCTCCTTTGAACAAATTGTTTTGGTTCGTTTTATCAAGACATCGCACACTTTTCACACTCTAGGTCCCTGTACATATGCAGAAGTATAGTTACTGAAATAGTCGAGTACGTTAATATAAAACTTTTTGCAATCTCAATTTGACCTGTTGGATCGATTTTGTATAACCTGCGGCTACATTAAAGTAGGCCTAAACAACAATGCACACGTGATTTAAGCCTATCTTTGGCCTCAGAATGCAGGTCATTTACAGCAGTAATCTGGATAACCCTAGATGCACCGAGCGATTAAGTTCACGATTTTGATAAACAAAAGCGTTCTGTTACACTTGCAAACAAAATCAATGAAAAATACTCATGAATATGCACAGAGATCGCTGCACAAAATTTTCATCAGTACTCAGTGATTGTTTACTTCCCAAGAGGTCATGCAACGGCCATCAGACGGTCAAGGTCATTATTCTGTTTCTGTGAGTGGTTATAAACCACAGATTAGTTTTTCCCTAATTCAGTCTATTCGCTGACACCTAACACAAATAATGTTCAGCAACAAGATTTGCCTTGTTTAAAAAAGACAAAGAAAAAAGGTTCATTTCCGTAAGGAAAGGTGTTTGTTGTGACATTCCTCTTTACACTTTAAGGAAAAGTGCCTGTGTGGTGAGAATATCACTAATACTCATATACTTTTTGACTGCCAGAGTGTAAAACCTTTCATGCCCCATTTTCTGAAAACTCCCTCACAGCAATTTCACAATCTAAAACTACATTTGAAATTGTGAAAGGTAATTGTAAACAGTCCCATAGGGCATTGTTATAGTTACATTAACGTTAATGACTTTTTGTTTGTTTGTTTGCTTGTTAATGATTCTTGTTGCATTGCCAAGTT
>CM054140.1:57950825-57953325 GCA_028751875.1 Rapana venosa | reverse complement strand
GAAGGACTGAGATAAATGAAAAAAACAAAAAAACCACTGAGACATGTACAGATAGGAGACATAATCAGCAATCATAGCCTAATGTAAGTTCAGTGTGTGTGCGCGCGCGTGCGTGCGCGCGCGCGCGCGCGCGCGTGTGTGTGTGTGTTTTCACGGGCGGTGTCACTTTGTGGACTTTATTCCTTCCCATGCTGTGTTTCAGTTGAAGATGACAAAAGTTGAAGTGTTAAAAAGGTGAATGATTAACGCTTCAAGCCCTCTTCATTCCGGATAGTGGGATACGTTTTGTAAACAGTTGAGCTCTTCAAACGCACTCACGCACGCACATTCGCACCGCGCACAGGCACACACACACACACACACACACACACGCGCGCGCGCGCGCGCGCGCACGCATTTATTTATATATTTATTTATTCTTTTATATCGAGGATAATGGAATAAGCACCCATGTGCTTTTTTCGTGTGTATGACAATAAGATTCCGGACTTGGACTTTCTGTACCGCTTTAAAAAAAAAAATCTTATCAAATTATCGTAATCCACGAATCTAAACCAGAAACTAATTTTCCGTCTTGGTCTTTCTTTACTGCTTTTATCATAATTTCGAACGTATTATCATGTAATAAGTTTAGCTACACCTTATCAGTTTGATCTAAAAGAAGACGAAGAAGCAAAAAAAGAACAACAACCCCAAATTTATATCCCCTCTGTGATGTAGAGCTGGAGGTTTAATCCCTTATCGAAATGGGTAACTTGTAGACAAGAAAGGTATAGATATGACTTTTTGATTCAGATAGGCCATTGTTCCAAAGTTACCTAATCCTCGACAGTTTAATGATACAAGAAAGATGCCACCCATGTGGCTTTTTTTTTTTAAATTCACGTAGATCTACAAATTGGAGACTAACGAACAACAGCTTTACAAATTATGTAGCACTTGAAAAGGATGATCCGATTGTCTTCATGTCACTCACACTTTATCAAAAATACAAAGTATAATTTATCCCAGAAAAAAAAGAAACAATTACAAAAGCATGATAACAAAACAAAGATATGCCAAAAATTTCAAAGGGCATGCAGCACTGAAAAACCGCACTTGAGCGCCGTTGGATGTTGGATGAACAATGGTCGTTTTGTCTTGTTGATGCACAGCACAATTTCCACGATACATCACCCCTTTTTGTATAAAATATAATTATGTGTTAAACAATAACACCAACGCATTTCTCTCTCTCTCTCTCTCTCTCTCTCTCTCTCCTCTCTCTCTCTCTCTCTCTCTCTCTCTCTCTCTCTCCTTCGGATGAGACTATAAACCGAGGCCCCGTGTGCGAACGCACGCAGAACATCTAGCGCACACGTTAAATCCTGTTCCGCTTTTCGTAAGAGTAGGCCATTGTGTGCCGGTGAGAACAGACGACAGAATTCACAAAACCGGATACACACGGGGACTGGATGTAAAAAAAGCACATAAGTGCTTAGCTATACCGTCCCTGAAGTGCGTAATAGAGGCTTTTTATGAACCTAGACATTTAACGAGCCCCACTGTATGTATCGAATCGGCTGATGTATTGTAAAGAACTATTCCGAGACTTGTTTGTTTCCGTTCCTAGGCTAGAGCTCCGAGGTTCACCAATGGTGCGATTTTGTGAATGCGACCGTTTTTTGCCCACCATGGGAGGTAGGTATCAGCATTCCAACTTCGGGGATGTATGCTGGGTATGTTCCTGTTTCTGTAGCGTAACTCGCCGATCGCTGGGATGAATTTAGGAATCTTTAACGTGCATATTTCATCTTCTGCATGTGTATGTACACACAGGGGGAATCAAAGACACTGGCAGGTCTGAACTTGAAATTGACGTGGGAGATCGTAAAAAATCCCCACCCTTAATTCACAAGACACTGGCGAGATTCAAACTCGTGACTTCATGGACCCAAGGGTTTGAATTCGGACTGTCTTAACTATTCGGCTATAGCGTCTGTGGTTCGAGATTTAACTCTATGTGCACACACACTGTCTGCACGCGTAGGCACGCATGCTTACACAGGCAAATACGTACATGTATTATATATAAAAGGCATACTCTCTCTCTCTTTCAAACACAAACACACACACACACACACACACACTCTGCTTACACAGACAAGTATGTATAAAATGCATACTCTCTCTGTCTCTGTCTCTCTCTCTCGAACACACACACACACACACGCACACACGCACACACACACACTTTTTTTTTTTATTAAAGAGCATGGTTTTGAACTGCTACGCATTGTCATGCAAATGGTCCACACCGGATCAGATTTTTCATCGTTTTCCAGTTCCTTTTTGAAGAATGCGATTCCCTCATTCTTTGAACTAAGTCTACATACATTAAGTTTTGAGAGAGAGAGAGAGAGAGAGAGAGAGAGAGAGAGAGAGAAGAGGGAGAGAGAGAGAGACATAGAGAGAGAGAGACATAGAGAGAGAGAGACAGAGAGACAGACAGAGACACAGA
>CM054140.1:57930825-57948325 GCA_028751875.1 Rapana venosa | reverse complement strand
TTGCTTCTTGTCAGTGCTTTGTGTATAAATATACAATGACGAATTCCTTACAGTAGTTTCATTGGAGGATGACAACAAAAGATGTAACTGGGATGCACAAGGATTCCGGTAATACTTTTCTGCAATAGATTCTTCCCGAAGGTCGTCGTCATATGCTGGACATAGATATATAAAATGAATTTCATCCTCCCTATCACCCAATGGACATAACAACTGACTTGTATTTTGTTTTACTTAATCTTGCTAATGCATGAATATGGATGGAACTCCACATCTACATTTTTGTAAAAGCTTTTCTTACAAACGTATTCATATTCATTTTCAAGGATGCTTTGATTAAGTGGTTGTGCTTAAGCAAGAGCCTATGACTGAAATCTTTATCTCGTTTGAATATGGTTATTCCATTCTTGGCCTCTGCAATCTACATTTCTCTATCTGAAGACTAAGATATATGAAGAAATACATTCTACTCCTAGGTTGTCCCACACAAATGAAAACCCGTATTTGTCTAGCACTGTCCTTATTTTGTGTGGCTCACATTCCAAAGAAAGTAGCTTTTTATAATTATGTGCTTTACGTAGTATCCTGTTCTTCCAAACGTGTCAGCCATAGCCAGAAACATACATCGTTCATCGACTGGTCCTAAGAAAGAAAAAATCTGAGCATATCACTCCTCTTCTGCAATCTCTTCACTGGCTGCCTGTCTCACAGAGACTGAAGTATAAGACCAATACCCTCTGTTTCAAATGTCATCACAAATCTGCACCCTCTTATCTCTGTAACTGTCTTCACCTGTACACTCCATCTCGTGCTTATTCCATTATCCTCGATATAAAAGAATGAAAGGGAAAAATAAAATTAAATAGAAAATAGAGCGTTGTGTTCGCCGTCTGACGGCCCGGGTTCGAGACCCCACTGAAACGCCTGTTCAAAGGGATTGATCTTTTTTTCCCCCCTGGAGTTAACACCAGTACTGAGATAATGGAATAAGCACTCATGTGCCTTTTTTTTTTTACACCCAGTCCTCGTGTGACAGGGTCAGGGAAGGTAAAGCAGCGAGGGAGAGGAGATGGGCGCCGCCCTCAATATGCTGGCCCTAGAGAAGTGAGGCCTCTGACGCCTCGCCCCCCTACGACCTTACAGGTTGGGACTCCTTACCTTTACCTTTACCTCGTGTGTATGCGGTTTTGTAAATTTTGTCATCTGTTCCCACGGCACACAGTGGCCTACTCTTTCGAAAAGCGGAAGAGGATTTCACGTGTGCGCAAGATGTTCTGCATGTGTTCGCACACGGGGCCTCGGTTTATAGTCTCATCCGAAGGACTTTGACATTCAGTTCGATTTTGTTGTCAAACTGGGAAGAAAGGGCGAGGCTGGGAATCGAACCCAGAACCTCACGGTTTACTTGTTGGCAGGCAAACGTCTTAACCATCCTGCCATCATCCTTCCTGGTAATGATGACGACGGCGATGATAATGGCAATGATGATGATGATGGGATTGAGGATGATGATGATGATGATGATGATGAACACAAAAGGGTCTTAGCCTTTACAACAGCAAACTTGATATAATCACACAAAAGCACACACACACACACACACACAAACACACACACAAGCATGCATATACGTACTCCCCTCTCTCCCCCTCCCCCGCCCAAAACACACACACACACACACACACACATTGAGAGTGAGAGAGAGAGAAGAGAGAGAGAGAGAGGAGAGGAGAGAGAGGAGAGAGAGAGAGAGAGAGAGAGAGAGAGAGAAGAGAGAGAGAGAGAGAGAGAGAGAGAAGAGAAGAAGAAGAAGAAGAAGAAGAAAAGGTTGTGTGAGGTGGAGGGGGTAGGTGGAGTGGGGGGAAGAAGAGAAGATTTGCCGTAAAGTTCCACGTGTCACCCCTGAGTTCAATCTGAAGCCCCCCCCCCCCTCCTCCCCCCAACCCCCCTCGTTAAATCGGGATAGATTAGATAGGAGACCCTTCCTTATTAACTATCGCCTCTCTCGCCAGATAAGCTAGCAGCAGCAGCAGCAGCAACAGCAGCAGCAGAACTTGACAGAAAGCGTCGTGAGCACTATGTTGAACACCCGGTATTAATTGATACCAGGCCTTATCAAAACGTCTTCTCTCTCTCTCTCTCTCTTCTCCTCTCTCTCTCTCTCTCCTCTCCTCTCTCTCTCTCTCTCATTGTCGCATAAATTGTTAGATCATAACGGAGGGAAAGCCACTTTTGTGCTGCTAAGCAAGGCGTCCTTTCAGGAATCAGCTTGTAGTGAAAACCCTAAACCCAATGCTTTCGAGCTTTTGAATTTGGGACGTAGGTTGTGCATCCGTGTATCCCTGACAAATCCGAGTGATTCTTGCCCGGCTGTTTGAGCGTGACTTTTCTTTTGGCCGATCTCTGTTGTTGCCTTGAGGTACGACGTTTAGGGAACGTTTATGACCCCCCCAAAAAAAAACAACAACAAAAAAACAAGCAAACTTTTTATCCACTCCGTGTGCTTCCTGCCTACCTTTTGACAATACAGAGTGAGAAGTTTGGTTTAAAAAGAAACGAAGTGAAGGCCTTTTTTGGGGGTGGGGGGGGGGGGAATGAAGACGGGACAGGAGTGTAATCCAGTAGCAGCAACCTTGGAACAGTAAACCACAGTGTTGACTGGAAGTCGTTTTGGAAACTTTCCTTAAGAGTTCCGCAGGATCTGTGTCTATAAAACTGAATCATATACGTATATGTATCTCCTTGCGAGTCCCTACAGTTGTCGTAGACTTGGTCGAGAAGCGCAAGAACAGTTTTAAACTTGCATGTTTGGTTTGGTTTGGTTTGGTTTGGGGTGGTTTTGTTTTTGGTCAGATGAAACCCGGCAAAGCAAAGTCAGTTTGACTAAAGATACCCTGAAGAACTGTGTTAAATCCTTTACTAAAGATACCCTGAAGAACTGTGTTAAATCCTCTACTAAAGATACCCTGAAGAACTGTGTTAAATCCTTTACTAAAGATACCCTGAAGAACTGTGTTAAATCCTCTACTAAAGATACCCTGAAGAACTGTGTTAAATCCTTTACTAAAGATACCCTGAAGTGCTGTGTAAATCATTTACTAAAGATACCCCGAAGTGCTGTGTTAAATCCTTTACTAAAGATACCCTGAAGAACTGTGTTAAATCCTTTACTAAAGATACCCTGAAGTGCTGTGTTAAATCATTTACTTAAGATACCCTGAAGAACTGTGTTAAATCATTCTTTAAAAAAACCCCACAACCACCCCAAAACTGGAAGAAAAGAGACCGGGTCTCCAACTACAGTGAAGCAACAAGAAAAGAACAATTCCAAAAAAACAGAAACGGGACCAAGCTTTAGTCCGTTTTTAGGGGTTGTTTGTTTTTATATTGGGTGGTTTCGATTGTTTCGTTGAGTTTTGTCTACATCATAAAACCCAACATTTCTCGTTGGAAGAAAAGCACCCTGTCACCGTGTTCGGGAAACAAGTACACAGCTCTGTATCAGGTCTTCCTCCCCCCACCCCCTTTTTTAAACCGTTCTTTTACAAGCCGGGGACCTGACAATGCCGAAGAAAAGTCTGGAGCAGACATGTTTAACAAGCGTCCTGAGGTGCTTATGGCTCCTGGGCATGGTCCAGCCCGCTCTGGCCACACTCCGCATACGAGCCGTGCCCGGCACCTGGCGCTCGATCACCATCACGCTGGAGAGCTGGTACCACATGAGCCTCATCGTGGAGTCCCCCGACGGCAGCCGCACCGTCGCGGAGCTCTACAAGAACGACTCCAACTACGGGCTGCGCGTGGACGCGGGCAGGTGCTCGGGGAGCGTGGAGGTCGTCCTCCACCTGGACGTGGGCGACACCATCGGCGTCCGCGCCACCAAGAGGGTAGGGCTGAACTCGCTGCTGGTGGTGACGCAGGTCCCTTTCAACACCAGCCGCTCTGGCCGGCCCGCCACAGGTCAGCCCGCCGAGGCTCTGGTGTTCGGGCTGACGCTCACCAAGCGCGGCTGGAGGAACAAGTTCTTCTCGACCAACCTCGAGTCGGGCTTCTACTGGGTGTCGGTGACGCTGCAGATAGAGCACCCGGACGTGCAGGAAGGGGCGGTGAGGATCGGCGGCAGGCAGCTCCTGTTCCGCGTCTACGCCAACATGAACTGCTCGGTGACGGCGGCGGCGGCCGTGTACATGACCAAAGCCATGCTGACCGTCCACGTGCCCAGCCACTTGCCCTTTGTGGGCCTCTTCACCTACCTGACCATCATGGACCTCGCGCAGCTCAAGGACGGCGTCAAGCCCTACCTCCCCCTCGTGGCCTGGACGGGCTTCTTGGACCAGAACCCCACCCCCATCCAGCAGGGCCGCCTGAGCCTGAGCAAAACGCTGGTGGACCAGGGCCGGATCTACGAGTGGCGGACCCGCACGGTCACGCTGCCCCGCACGGGCTTCTACATGGTCTCCCTGCGGCTGGTGCCGCCCAGGGGCATGACCACGGTGGTCAAGCTCTACCAGAACCGCCTGGCCATTTTCAAGGTGTTCGCCGAGCGAGGGGTGCCCACGGGGTCTACGCACGTCCTGTGGCTGGAGCAAGGGGACATGCTCTTCGCTTCCCCGGACCCCAGCTACAGCACGATCGTGCGGGAGGGTACCCTGATGTCGGTCATTTACTTTTCCATGTGAGAGAGACGGAGGGAGAGAGAGAGAGAGCACAACAACAGTGCAGAGGGGAGCAGAGGGGAGAGGAGAGAGGAGAAGATGGAGAGAGGGAGAGAGAGAGAGAGAGAGAGGGAGGGAGGGAGGGAGGGAGGGAGGGAGGGGAGGAGAGAGGAGAGAGAGAGAGAGAGGGAGAGGAGAGAGAGAGAGAGCAGAGAGAGAGAGAGGAGCAGAGGGAGAAGAGAGAGAGAGAGAGAAGGAGAAGAGAAAGAAGGGAGAGAGAGAGAGAGAGAGAACAGGACAGACAGACAGACAGGACAGACAGGAGGACACAGAGAGAGAGAGCACAGCAGAGAGAGGGGAGAAGAGCAGAGACAGAGACAGAAGAGAGAGGATTTATTTTTCGTTGTGTGTTGTGTGTGTGTGTTGAGAGAGAGAGAGAGAGAGAGAGAGAGAGAGAGAGAGAGAGAGGAGAGAGAGAGAGAGAGAGAGAGAGAATTTATTTTTCTTTGTGAGAGAGAGAGAGAGAGAGATTATTTTTCGTTGTTGTTTGTGTGGTGTGTGTGTGTGTGGTGTGTGTGTGAAGAGAGAGAGAGAGAGAGAGAGAGAGAGAGAGAGAGAGAGAGGAGAGAGAGAGAGAGAGAGGAAGAGAGAGAGAGAATAAAGAGTGTGCTGTTTGTTTTTTTTAAAATTAAAATTTGCTGCTTTAAAATGTTGGTCAGTTTTTTTCTTCAAAGTCCTTCCATTTATTTGGTTGGTTGGTTTGCTTGGTTGCTTGTTTGTTTGTTTACTTGTGAGATTGCTCTTCGGCTGATTGTTTTGGTAGGTTGGCTAGTTGGTCAACTGGCTGGTTGTTGTTTTTTTTTAAATGGTACACAGTTGACAACATAGTTAATCAGCTATTGCATTTTCGATATTTCTCGCTGTTTAACTGTTTTCAGTTGTACAGAAGCATCGCTGTGTTATTTCTTGCATTTTGGGTATTTAGCTGTTTACCAAATAACTTGTCAATTGTACGGTATAGCCGATTGTACAAAAGCATCGTTATGTTAGTGCATTTTCGGTCTTTCTCGCTTTTTAAGTGGTTTCAATTGTACAGAGCCATCGTTGTGTTTATTGCATTTTCGGTCTTTCTCGCGGTTTACGAAATAACTGTTTTCCATTGTACGGCATAGCAGATTACACAAAAGCATAGTTGTGTTGTTGCATAATTTTCGGAATTTCTCACTGTTTTAACTGTTTTCAAGTGTACGGCATAGCAAGATTGTACAGAAGCATCGTTGTTGTGTTAGTGCATTTTGGGCAATTCTCGCTGTTTACCAAAATAATAACCTGTTTTCAAGTGTACGGCATAGCAAGATTGTACAGAAGCATAGTCGTGTTAGTACATTTTGGGTAATTCTCGCTGTTTACCAAAATAATAACCTGTTTTCAAGTGTACGGCATAGCAAGATTATACAGAAGCATCGTTGTTGTGTTAGTGCATTTTCGGTATTTTTCCTTTAACTGTTTTCAGTTGTGCGAAAGCGTCATTGTGTGTAAGCAAGACAGTTATTGCGCTCATAGGGTTTGTTTGTATGTGTGTGTGTGGTGTGTGTGTGTGTGTGTGTGTGTGTGTGTGCGTGCGTGCGCGCGCGCGCGCGCGTGTGTGTGTGTGGTGTGTTGTGTGTGTGTGCGTGCGTGCGTGCAAGTGTGTTTAAGAGGTGTTATGGAGGGGACAGTGCAGTATAAGCGTTCATTGACGTACTCTTGTAGGCGATGATTCTAGGTATGCGGTATGTCATAGACCCGGGTTCGATTCCCGTTCAAGGGGATATTTTCCCCTGGAGTTAACATCAGTGCAGACTCCACTCACCCCCAAAATCCTTCGGATGAGATTATAAACCGAGGCCCCGTGTGCGAACGCACGCAGAACATCTTGCGCACACGTTACATCCTGTTCCGCTTTTCGTAAGAGTAGGCCATTATGTGCCGGTAGGAATAGATGACAGAATGTACAAAACCGCATACACACGGGGACTGATTGTAAAAAAGCACATAAGTGCTTATTCAGTTATCCTCGATATAAAAGAATAAAATAAAAAAACAACCAACAAATAAACTAACCCTGTCTTCACGAATGTCTATTTTGCTTCCAAATTACAATAGCTTTTTATTCTCCACAAGTTTGCCAGGGACAGCTCTCTTGTTGCCAGGGGTTCCTTTACGTGCGGTGAATGCGTGTTGCACACGGAACATCGACTTATCGTCTCCTCCGAAAGACTAGCACCCAGATCACTTCTCAAAGTCTGGTGGATAGGGGGAAAGTTTGGACACAAAACGGGGATCGAGCCAACATTGGTCGCTTTCTTTTATTATCATCGCCATCATTATTTGTTGTTGTTCTTATTCTTATATTATTGCTATTATCATTGTTATTGCAACAAAAAAATATGACTGAATGTAATCTGTTTAGGGTGATTATCAATATAATATATATATATATACATATATATATTATATATATATATATATATTATATATATATATATATATATTTATGTGTGTGTGTGTGTGTGTGTGTGTGTGTGTGTGTGTGTGTGTGTGTGTGTGTGTGTGTAGGCCTATAATGCTAAAGGTATGCTGCTGATTTACTGAAAATAATTTCAGCAACTTAAGAAATGATAAGTTAAAAAACGCATTGTGACAAGAATGGCTGGATTGAAAGCTTGATGAAGAAAAGATTGATATCACACACACACACACACCACACACACACACACACACACACACACACCACACACACACACACACACCAGAAAAAAAAATACTTGCTAACACCTAATATCACAGTTTGTGAAGAGACGTAAAATGCATCGAACACACACACACCCACACACAACCATCCATACCCCCCCCCCCCCCCCCCCCCACACACACACACACACACTTTAAACACCACAACTTCTCCTTACCTTAAAATAAAACAAAACCAAGCCAAAACAAAGCAAACATACATCAACAAGAACAACAACATTTGAAGCCAAGTAGTTTTTTCTGGTGGGTTTTGTTTTCTTTCTCTGAAGTTCCAGTATTCGTTATTTTGAAGTTGGGTTTTTCTTTTTTGCGTGCTGTGGGTACATTGATGATAATAAAGGAAACTATCTCACATTTCTGGTGTCTGGTGGTTTTCTTGCTGTGAATGATGATGTCCTCACCGTAGGAGTTGGCGGGGAGTCTGTCAGTATAAACAGCAATCCCTACCTACTTCTGAAATAGTATGTTGCTAGCAATGTCCCTCTTTTATGCCCCCACCCTTCCCCTTTTTTGTGTTTTGTTTTGTTTCTGCCTTGTTCCTTTTCTTCTTGTCACCACCGTCTTGTCTATTAAAGCATTTTCGATCCATTCTCCTCGCCACCCCCCTAGGTAGTCTCCAAATGTAACAGTTCTGTCTCTCTCCTGCCGAAGTTGGGATGTGCCGGGCCTGACTTGTCAGGCGCTTAACGGCGGCAGCGGAACGCATTTTAATAATAATAATAATAATAAATGGAACTTATATTTTCGCCACACTATGACAGAAAAAACTAGTTACTGTCTGAGTGTTGGATCACAACCAAGAAAAAGAATGATGCTGAGGGAGAAGGGGAAGGGGCTAGTGGGGGAGGGGGGATGGAGGGGAGAGAGAGAGGGGGGGGGGGGGTTGAGTGGGGAGGAAGGAAGAGGACATGCATATATATGTGCATGCCTAAGTAAATCACATTTTAATCCTTAGTTCGAAACCGACGTGAATTTCTCCGTTTTGAGATCGTAAAGTATTTCAACTGAATTGAGTTGAAAGTATAGGTGGCGATGTCAATCAGCTGAATTTGCATAGTGGTTAGAGCTCACGGTCTGAAGGAGGGGGTTTGATCCCCCATTAAGACTCCTGTTTGTGGGAGGGTGGTGTGTGGGGGGGGGGGGAGGGGGTGGAGTAGGTATTTTTTTCCTCCAGGAGTTAACATCCCAGCCAACTCCTCTCTTCCCCTAAAAGTCGGCATGAGCTGTTTGGTGGTGGTGGTGGTGGTGGTGGTGGTAGGGGTGGTGGTGGTGGTGGTAGTGGTGTGTGGTGGTGGTAGTGGTGGTGGTGGTGGTGGTGGTAGTTTTGGTAGTTTTGGTGGTGGTAGTGGTGGTGGTGGTAGTTGGTGTGGTGATGGTAGTGGTGGTGGTGGTAGTGGTGGTGGTGGTGGTAGTGGTGGTGGTGGGGGGGGGGGGGGGGGGGGGCGGGGGCAGGGGGGGGGGGGGTTGGTTTGGTTGATAACTCGGCTAGGACTCGTTAAAATATTCAACAAACAACAAACGAACGTACTAACGCTCTCGCAGAGGGTCTTGAGCAGACGTTAAAACCTGTTCCACCTTCTTGGAAGAGTAAGACATTGTATAGTAAAGGAGTCCCATAACCTATAAGGTCGTAGGGGAGCGAGGCGTCAGAGACCTCAACTTCTCTAGGGGCCAGCATATTGAGGGCGGGGGCGCCCATCTCCTCTCCCTCGCTGCTTTACCTTCCCTGACCCTAAAGAGGGCAAGGTACCCATTTGCAGCTGGGTGAACTGGGGGAACTGTACTGAAGCCAAGGCGCGCAAACGGTCACCCATCCAACTGGTAACCACGCTCGACGCTGCTTAACTTGGCTGGGGGAAAGCGAGTGCTCCGACCACTGAGCTGTCCCGTGACTTATGCCGGTAGAGAATTGGATGATAACATTTAAAAAAACAACAACAACAAAACGAACTGCATGCGCACAGGTGTGGTGTGTATATACACCAGCCCAGAAGTCGGAAAGTGGCTACCTACTATTGGTAGGAAGGAGGGGGGGGGGGGGGAACTGTCGTATACGCAAAATCTGACCATTTATGACCCTAGGATCTCAATAGCCTAGGAACGAACCCCCTACCCTCACCCCCCCCCCCCCCAAAAAAAACCCCACCAACGAAAACAAACAAAAACATGAACTACTATCAGATTACAGCTGCCTTCAGATCTGTCAGTTTTGTAATAGTCTTTCCGCTAAATAGCTTAACGTTATCATAACAATGTTTCTAATGGATCCAGTGTTATCTCTTTAAAAATGGAGGAGCTCTTTTGTCTTAATCAACATCTAATTATCTATCAATCGGCGAAATTTGCCGCTATCTTTTATCTCTTCTTCTTCTTTTATCTTTTGATTGTATAAAGAGTCCCAGCAGAATTATCGGATTTTTAGGGATTGTTAACCAACCAAACATCAGCATCAAGCAGCTCTCTCTCTCTCTCTCTCTCCTCTCTCTCTCTCTCTCTGTCTCTCTCCCCCCCCCCCCCCCCCTCTCTCCTTTCTATCTCTGTCTGTCTGACTCTCTCTCTCTCTCTCTCTCTCTGTCTCTCTCTCCCCCCTCTCTCTCTTTCTCTGTCTCTCTCTGTCTGTCTGTCTGACTGTCTGTCTCTCTCTTTCTCTCTCTGTCTCTCTGTTTTGTTTAAAGTCATTGAGCACAGAGTGTGTATACAAAGACTAAGCGTGACTATCTCCATTATCTTGTGTATCTAATAGTTGTAGTAGTTGCAGTGCTCTATCCATTTCTCTGGGATCAGTCAATCAGTGAGTCGTGGTGGACACAAGCAAGATTGCGATTGTGTGAAGAAGACTAAGCGCGTGACTCTATCTCCATTATCTGGTGTCTTGAAACAGTAGTAGTAGTAGTAGTAGCAGTGCTCTATCCATTTCTCCAGGATCAGTCATAGTGGACACAAGCAAGATTGCCATTGTGTCAACACGCTCAGGGTGGGAGAAGCACCAAGTACCCGACTTCCGACGTCGAGCTGTTGTTTGTTTTGCGTAATTGGGTAGGGTGTTAAGGCCAAGGGAGATGACAACCGACGGACGCTCGCCCTTACAACTAGTTCATCTGAGGCGCGTGGTCCTAGGCCTTTATGGCAGGGTAATTATATAACGGATTAGGCCTAGCCTAGTAGCCTACGCCAGGGGGCGCGCGAGGTCCTTGTTAGCCGTTCCCAGGAGCTAGGCTAGTTGGAGCCTATAATTATTCAAAATGGCGCCTGCTGAAAGTTGTGGTTTAATTTGAATTTGAAAGCAACTATGATTTTGTTATTTTTACAAATACCACTAACATCAGTTGCAGCACCAACAAACTAACCCCCCAAAAAGTGGGTAGAAACGTAGATGGATTCACTATTTTTATGGTGGGGCCTGTTGTTTTGAATGATATATGTTGTTGTTGTTGCTTCGATTTTGATTTTTACGTCTGTTCACTCAAAAGTGGTATTAGACGACAGGAAGGGGAAGGGGCAGTTATGTAATCTTGCGCACGCGTTAAAACCCTTTCCGCTTTTCGGAAGAGCAGGCCATTGTGTGCAGATGGGAACAGATGACAAAATGTACAACACTGCATATATACACGGGGACGGGATGGGGAAAAAGCACAAGAGTGCTTATTCCACTATTTTCGAAATAAAAGAAAATCAAAATAAAATAAATACAATTGGCTGTGTGCAGTAAAATGGGTATCTCTTGCTAAGTAACGTAGACACAGTACACAGAAAAGTGTTAAACAATAAGTACAGAAGAAAAATTCTACATAGTGGTATTAAATGATAATTATCGTTTTCTTGGAGGAGTCTTACTGTTCTGCATTTCGTCTACTTTTGTTTAACGCGTTTCTAAGAAAGTTAGAGCTTTTAGAAAAGACAGAAAAATCTTAAGTCGGTGCCCAGAATAATCATGTTCTCACATCATAACAAGAGAGAGAAATAGATAGGTAGATAGATAGATAGATAGGTAGATAGAGAGAGAGAGAGACAGAGAGAGTCATGACCTACCGTTCTGTTGACAGTGACCGAAGTCGGCAGGGCCCGTCCATTTTCTGAAGTTAGCACCCATATACCCATCCCTGTAGTTAACCCTTCTCCGCTCGTTTTTGTAGTTGAAACTTCTTGATGGTCTGTCCCTGTAGTCCAATTCTCTGGATTCCTCTTTGTCGTAAGAGTGAACTCCCGTAGGCGAGTTGTTTCTGGTGTAGTTACTGTTCGTCAACTCGTTTTTTCTGTTGCCGGATCCAGACATCTGTTCGTGAACGTTAAATTCTGACATCTTCCCGCAGACGTTAGCTTCTTCTTCTCCTCCTCCTCCTCCTCCCAGCTCTGGCAAGTTGTTGATCTCATTTTGAATTGACGGACCGACTCTTTGCTGATCTGGTAATCCTAACTCTTGTTGCTGGAAGCCGTAGTAGTGAGAATCGTCCGGCGGCAGAGCAAAGTTTGTCACAGGCTGGTTGAAAAGCACAAAGGGATTCACGACTATGCCCATGTTCTGGGGATAGCATGCCGCTGGTTGTTGCAGACTGTAGCTTGGCGAAACGAACACCTGATAGTTGTTCACCATGTTTTGAGGCGGAATCCACACACTACCACTAGGCTGATGTGGAACGTACACGGTGTTGAAGAATTGGCCACCACCAGCTTGCTGATAATCCGCCATGATGGATTGGCCGTTCTCTATCTGGAACATATTTCCTCTTTTTTCCCCGTCTGGGTCACAAAACAGAAAAACCCCACGTGTCTGAAAAATCAACACAGACGATTTCTTCAGGTCAGTCTGGAAGGAGGCAAGAACAGAACTGATGAATCTGGAACAGCAGAGCAAAAAATCCACAGAAACTGCGAGAAGACAGCACCAAAGCGATCTCCACACTACACGAACATGTGTGAGAACTGCCGGAAGTCCTAGGTAGGCCTATAACGCGTGGTCACGTGATTGTCAGTTGGACGCGTTGAAAGTGGCCAAGGTGAGGTCTCGTGCGGCGCTGGGTATGCCGGAAGGGGACAAAGGTCACAACTGTTAGGTTTCAGGATCCAGGCCCATGCTTCTTTGTCGCCCTTTCTTGGCTACAGCTCCGAGGCTCGCCAATGGGGAGAGAAGTTTGCGAGTGCGACCGTTTCTGCCACAGCCTTCCACATTCCAGCTTCGGGGATGGTGTCTAAACACGGTCCAAGTGTGCAGGCGGGGTTTCGTTTTTTTTCTCTCCATTATTGTCATCTGTTCCCACCGGCACGCAATGGACTGCTCTTCCGAAAGGCGTTTAATGTGAGCGCAAGATGTTTCTGCGTGGGTTCGCAGACGGGAGCCTCGGGTTTGTAGTCTCATCCGAAAGACTTCACCGGGGGAAGTGGAGTGGAGTGGAGTCGGCACTAGTGTTAACTCCAGGGGTGGTTAAAAAAAAATCCCCCTTGAACGGGCGTCTATGTGGTAGCTCAAATCTCGGGATTAATCCCAGGTCCTCAGATCATGATGGCGCGTAGCTCAAACCACAAGGCTACCCCGTCCCCCCCCCCCCCTCTCTCCCCTTTCCCCCCCCTCCTCCCCCTCTCTCTCTCTCTCCCCCCCCCCCTTCCCTCTCCACACACACACCATGTTGACCCCTATCACTCTGTAAATTCCGGGCAGCACTTACCAGTACATACTTACCAGTAAAATCCTTCGGATGAGACTACTACTACTACTACTACTACTACTACTACTAATGTATGGAATTTATATAGCGCTGAATCTTGTAAAGCAACAAATCAAAGCGCTCAGACTTATTATAAATCGAGGTCCCGTGTGCGAACGCACGCAGAACATCTTACGCGCACGTTAAAAGCCGTTCCGCTTTTCGGAAGAGTAGGCCGTTGTGTGCTGGTGGGAATGGATGAAAAAATTACAAAACTGCAATCACACGGGGACTGGATGTAAAAAAAACCCACCACGGTGCTTATTCCATTATCTTCGAAATGAAAGAATAAAGAAAGAAAGAAAGGACATAAGCTATGGTTACATTTTCTATGGAACACTATCTCTGATTCACAGCTGTGGCTAATTTGAAGAAAATCAAATCTTAGAATGGAATTGTGTTTTGTTCTGATTCTAAAGCAAACATTGTAACACCCCTTCCCTCCTTCCCCCCTTCCCCCCTCCCCCCCCCCCCCCAGTTCCCTGTTTACAGGCAAATCCGCAAGTTACGATTATTTCTATCTTTCTCTAACTTTAACTAATAAAAAACAACCCAACAACAAACAAACAAAAAACAACCCACCACCACTAACAACAACACCAACAATACACAAACACACACACACAAACCAACAAAAAAACACAAAAACAACATCAAACAAACAGTCAAGACCAAAGGAGACATTAACAAACAACAACAACAAAAACCACCAAAAAAAACCCCCACCAAAACTCACCCCCCCCAAAAACAACAACAACCAACAACAACACACACAAACAAACAAAACAACCAACAACAACTCCACAACAAAAAACAACAACACCAAAACAAAACAAAAAGAAAAACAAAACAAACAAAACAACAACCACTAACAACCCCCCCCCCCCCCCCCCCCCCCCCCCCCCCCGCCAAACAAAGAAACAAATTACTGAAGAAAAAGGTGGCAGGACGGTTAAGACGTTCACCTGCCTTACAAGTAAACCGTAAGAGTCTGGGTTCGATTCTCAACCTCGCTCTTTCCTCCCAGTTTGACGAGAAAATCGAAGTAAATGTCAAAGCCCTTCGGACGAGACTATATAAAAACGAAGTCCCGTGTGCGAAATGTACGCAGAACATCTTGCGCACACGCTAAAAAACCCGTTCCGCCTTTTTGAAGAGTAAGCCATGTCGTGCTGGTAGGAAGGGATGACAAGATTTCAAGAAAACGCATGCACACAGGTGTGGTGTTTAGATACCATCCCCGAAGTCGGAATGCGCTCCCTAAATGGTTGGGGGGCGTGGGGGCGGGGAGGGGGGGGGGGGAGGGACTATACGCAAAAATCTTACGAAAAGGGTAAATCCTCGGAGTTCTAGCCAAAGAACGAAAAAAAAAAAAACCCCAAAAACAAAAATCACAAACAAAACTAAACAAAACAAAAACCAAGAGGGACACACACACACACACACACACACACGCACACACACACACACACACACACACACACACACACACACACACACACACACACACACACACACACACACACAACAACAAATCAAAACAAAACCAAAAACACACACTTTTTTTCTCTATCTTACAAAACATTTCCAATGATATGAACTATACTGTCATTTTTAAATGCCACTCATAAGTTTCTCTATTTGAAACATTAAAGTATTCCCCCCCCCCCCCCCCCCCCCCCCCCCCCCCCGTCTTCTTCCAGTCTTGCCCCTTACAACCTATCTGTGATGTGTAGCCAAACAAAGGGGGAAAAAAACCCAGCAACAAACAATTTCTCTAGTCTGAAGTATTCCACTAGTCCTTGATTCTTGCCCCTTACAACCTATCTGTGATATGTAGCCAAACACAGGAAAAGAAAACCGGCAACAGTATAGCCCAACAGCGATCACGAGTGACAAAATTACGTTTGGGTGGATTTGTTGCCAAGATAATAACTTACGCCCCGGGTGGGCATTTCCGATTCGTATGACGGTACGCACTGTGAAGATGGTGGTTGGTTGATGATAGTACAGCTCCTAAATCGGATGGATCGGCTGGGATTTTAGAATATTCATACCGATTTGGGATCTAGAGGAACTAGAGAGAGGTTAGCGAAGAAAAATGGCCGAGGAGATGGGGGGGGGGGGGGGGGGGGGGGGGGGGGGGGTGGGGCGTGAGGAGGAGTTTTATTTTATTTATGAGTTTTCTTTTTTGATTTTTCTTTTTGTATTTCGATGATGATGAAATAAGCATTATTGTGCTTCTTTGAAAATATTTTTTTTTACATACAGTTCGCGTGTGTATGCATTTTTGTAAATATTGTCATCCGTTCCCACCGGCACACAATGGCCTACTCCTCCGCGGAACGGGTTTTAACGGGTTTCATTGGTGTAGCAAGGGTGAGGTCTGATGATATCAAAAAGAAGAGGTTATTGTTGTTGTTGTGGTTATACTATCGTCCTTGTTGAGATTTCGGAGACCGAACCAAATGAGCTGACCAAATAGCGATCTCTTAAGTTTGTGTCTGGGTGCTGAGTTATCTAGAACTACCCCCCACCCCCCTACCTCCCCTACCAGTTTCAGTTATCGTCCCTAAATCGGTAATCTCCGCTGGGATTTTGATAAAACAGAGCAATCTGAACGGTTTGAAAGAAAGGCTTAAGAAATTTCCTCTGGGACATTAATACCACCACCACCACCACCACCACCATCACCACCACCATCACCACCACCACCACCACCACAACAACAACAACAAGAAGCTAAACAACAACAACAAGCTAAAAGGCATAAACCACGCATTGGCTGTCAAGTTTTGTTCGTTGGACTGGTCGATCATTCGTCCCGTTTGTTCATTGATTCCTTTGTTCATTAACTTTTGGTTTTTACCCCGGGACTTAACTATTAGTCCTCTGCTATATTCTTCTGCAGATTCGTTCGGCTAAGAATCGGCCAAAGTCCTTCGTGTATACACACACACATAACATTCCACCCCCCTCCCCTCCATCCTCAACACACACACACACACATTCACACACACACTTACACACACTTACACACACACACACTTACACACACTGACACTACACACACACACACACACACACACACACACACACACACACACACACACACACACACAACACACACACACACACACGCATACACACACACAAAGGTCAACGTACGCCCAGTTGTCATGATGATCTTTATTTCCAAGGGTTACAGATAAGTCTTCATATGCTATGTTTCATCCGGCCCTTTCCTTAGAATAATAGGAACTTTCGTAATAAAATTGAAAGGATAACTTATCCTGGACGCCGGGATGCCAAAAAAACAAAACCGTCGCAAACGCGCGCGCGCACAACACACACAACACACACACATACATACACACACACACACACACACACACACACACACACACACACACACACACACAAACACACATACACACACACACACACACACAAACACACATACACACACACACACACACACACACACACACAATCTGAAAACAAAAGTTTGATTTTTACAACACACACACACACACAAACACACACAACACACAACACACACACACACACACAACACACACACACACACACACACACACAACACACACACACAATCTGAAAACAAAAGTTTGATTTTTACACACACACACACACACACACACACACACACACACACACACACACACACCACACACACACACACACACACAATCTGAAAACAAAAGTTGATTTTTACACACACACACACACACACACAACACACACACACACACACACACACACCTTGCTCATACGTTAAAACTTGTTCCGCTTCTCCAAAGAGTAGGCTGGGTTGTGTGCCAACGGATGACAAAACTATGAAACTGCTTGCACACGGGGATCTAAATATAAGAAAAGGACATGAGTGGTTTTTCTGCTATCCTCGAAATAAAAGAATAAAAGAAATTAAAGCAACACACACGCGCGCGCGTGCTCGCACGTGCACACGCGTGCACACACACACACACACGCACACACATCCTTCAGATGAGACTACAAACCCAGGCCCCATGTGCGAACGCGCGCAGAACATCTTTCGCACATGTAAAAACCTGTTCCGCTTTTTGGAAGAGTAGGCCGTTTGTGTGTGCGTGGGAACAGACGGCAAAACTGACAAAACCAGAAGCACTGGGGCAAGATGTAAAACAGTGCATGCCTGATTTTTCAATTATCCTCAAAATCAAACAGTAGAAATCCCCCATCCCCCCTTCCCTTCGCCCCCGCCACCATGCAGGGAACCTGTCTGATTAAGATAGCATCCCCGCCTTGCGGAAATTCTGCGCGAGGAATTCCCCCTTTTCTATCCCTCTCTTT
>CM054140.1:57913325-57915825 GCA_028751875.1 Rapana venosa | reverse complement strand
AAATTATTACCAAGAAGGGGTCGTGTGTGTATGCGTGTGTGTGTGTGTGTGTGTGTGTGTGTTTGTAATTAAGCAATTTGTCACCAAGAAGGGATCTTGTGTGTGTGTGTAATTAAACAAATTGTTACCAAGAAATACATGTGGCACAAACCAAACAAAAAAGGTTTTTAAAAAATGCCTTAAGACCAAGCAGACAAGTTTAGGGCTTTTCTCTGTCTCTCTCTGCATCTTTGTCTGTCTCTGTCTCTCTATCTGTCTCTTTCTTTCTGTCTCTCTGACTGACTGTCTGTTTGTCTGTCTGTCTCTCCCCCTCTCTCCATCTCTCTCTCTTTCTCTCTGTATCTGTCTGTCTGTCTGTTTCTCTGTCTCTGTCTCCCCCTCTCTGTCTGCATCTCTCTTTCTCTCTCTCTCTCTCTCTCTCTCTCTCTCTCTCTCTCTCTCTCTCTCCATCTCTGTCTGTCTCTCTGTCTCTGTCTCTCTCTTTCTCTCTCAAGCTATGCTGGTGCTTTGGTGATGGAAATGGAAGTGAGTAAGAGTACAGTGGCACCAAGTTAAACCCTGTGCTTCTAGCAGGGTAAAGACGTGTAGGTACATGTATAACTGTGTTGTGAATGCTCTTTCACTTCTCATGTCCATAAGTTGTACTCTTCATTTTGGAGCGAATTTGTGTTGTGAGTATTTTTCACACGCCCACATCGGCAAGTTGTGGTTTTGTAAAATTTCATGTACCCCTTGTGGGGTTTTCTTGAAATAAAATCTTGAATCTTGAATCTCTAACTATAAGAGTGCACATTTTCAGTTGATTCAACGTTGCATTTGTCAAATCCCTGTTCATATTATTATCCAATGTGCTTTCCTCCACCCCACCCCACCCTCACCCTCACTCTCATTTTGATGAATTGTGGCCTGAGGCCAACTATTAAATTAGTTCTCTGTCTGTCTGTCTGTTTGTTTGTCTGTCTGTCTCTGTCTGTGTCTGTCTGTCTGTCTGTCTGTCTGTCTCTCTCTCTCTCTCTCTCTCTCTCTCTCTCCTCTCTCTCTCTCTCTCCCTCTCTGGGGGCTGCTTAAAAAAGCCACCATTGTGCTTATTCTTTTCCCTCAATGAAAAATGTTCATTCATTCATTCATTCATTCATTCATCCATCCATCCATTCATTCATTCATTCATTATTCGTTCTCTCTCTCTCTCTCTCTCTCTCTCTCTCTCTCTCTCTCTCTCTCTTCTCTCTCTCTCTCTCTCTCTCTCTCTCTCTCTCTCTCTCTTTCACTCTGTGTATGTCTGTCTGTCCGTCTGTCTGTCTGTCTGTCTCTCTCTCTCTCCTCCCTCCCTCCCCCCTCTCTCCCTCCCCCCTCTCACCCTCCCTCCCTCGCTCCCTCCCTCCCTCCATACAGCGACATTTAAGTCTTATTTTCAGATCTTTACTGCTTGTTCACAATAACAACAGTGACAGCAACAATAATGAATGGTAGCCTCTCGCCCCAGCGGGAGTGATTCAACTAAAGATACATACAATCCACGCACTCTTCTTAGGCCTACCCTACCGACACTTAGGACTACAAGTTTTGCAACGAAGCTGACTTCTTTTCTAGTACTTTCATTGAGGGCAGTCGTGTGATATCTATCTATCTATCTAATGCAGACGTATTCATCTATCTATCTATCTATCTATCTATCTATCTATCTATCTATCTATCTATCTATCCATCCATCCATCTATCTATCTATCTATCTATCTATCTATCTATCTATCTATCTATATAATGCAGACGTATTCATTCACCGATTGAAGACATAGAATAAGCTCTAGATTGAAAGAGCATGGAAAGAAGACAGGAAATATAGCTAGGAGAGAGAGAGAGAGAGAGAGGGGGGGGGGGGGGGGGGGGAGAGGGGAGAGAGAAAAGAAAGTTTCTTGAAATGGGTGGGGTGGGTGGAAAGAGGGAGGGGTGGTGGTGTTCATTTTTTTTCGTGGGTGAGGAAGTTTGACAGGTATGTAAGGAAAATGTCTTTTTTTTCCCCTCCTGTTTTTATTGCTCCCCCCTCTCCCTCTATCTGTCTGTCTGTATGTATGTATGTCTGGCAGTCTGTCTGTCTGTCTCTCTCTCTCTCACACACAGCACTTAGGCCAACACACCTCACTCAGTGGTTGGCTTGCAAACTCGCAACATTGCCTTTGGCTCTTCCCTACTTCCTCCAGTTTTCTTTCAAACGCAAAACTTGTGCTGACCTGGTTACCAAGGTCAAAAATTCCCCCCACCCCCTCCCAGTTGGGTTTTGTTCATGAGGTAAATGTTCAAACATGTCAATGAATCGCAGCAAGAGGAGGCGGTGCTGTATGGCTGGTAAAGCGTTACCAGCCATAAGTTTTCTTGTTCATGGTTCTGGCTCTGCTAAAGAACAATAGTAATCAGACACAGTTTGCCAACACCTGTGCTGGTTGTAGCTGTTGAACCATGAGGTGGAATCCATGTCGTAGGGGTTATCTGGGCTGTTACAACA
>CM054140.1:57803325-57908325 GCA_028751875.1 Rapana venosa | reverse complement strand
GGAGAGAGAGAGAGAGGAGAGAGAGGGGAGAGAGAGGAGAGAGAGGAGAGAGAGGGAGAGAAGAAAGAGAGAGAGAGAGAGAGAGAGGGAGAGAGAGAGAGAGAGGGAGGGAGAAAGAGGGAGAGAGAGAGGAGACTGTTTTAGATTCAAGGTGATCTACAATATTGTTAAGGACTGTTTTAGATTCAAGGTGATCTACAATATTGTTAAGGTATCCACTCTTCTTTAACTAAAGACTCTAGATGATGGTAATTGTAAAATTATCCGTTCTTTCTTTTTTTGTTTGTTTGTCCGTACAAAGTCGGTTACAGGACAACTTGAAACTTGAAAAGAATAGTTATTTTAAAAAAAAAAACCCGCCACGTCAGCTCATTGAAAAGTTTATTACAGAACAAAATTTAAACGTGGAAACAAATCTTAATTAAGTTAAGATGTTCGGGCTGTTGATGGAGAGAACTTACTGACGAACGCAAGAACAAACGAATGACCAAACTTACTACCAAGCAAACTAACTGACTGACTGTACACACACTGACATATATGAGGACGGGATAGCTCAGTGGTAAGAGAACGCGCTTTCCCGAAACCAATGTTAGGCAGCATCAAGCGTGGTTACCACTTGGATGGGTGACCGTTTGCGCGCCTTGGCTTCAGTACAGTCCCCCATTCACCCAGCTGTGAGTACCTGCCTCTTTAGGGTCAGGGAAGGTAAAGCAGCGAGGGAGAGGAGATGGGCGCCGCCCTCAATATGCCGGCCCCTGGAGAAACTGAGGTCTTTGATGCCTCACTCCCCTACGACCACATAGGTTAAGGGACACCTTTACCTTATATATGTTTAATCTTCTTCTTCTTCTTCTTTGAAACAAAAAGACTTAACTGATTTGCAGGCACGCTCTACATGGGCGTCAACTGCGAGGTGTTTCCTCTCGAGTTCGCGGAGAACTTCCCCAGCGGTGTGATGCGGCCCTTAGCCGGTACGGCACACCCTTTAGCCTGGAGCAGCGCCAAGGACCGAAGGATGGGGTTGGTCTTCTGCCAACTGGAGCTGAAGGACGGGGAACCCTTCCTGGAGTGCCCGCGCCTGGTAGCTCAGCGCCAAGTGGACAGGCTGGCCCTCAAGGGTTGGAGGATCAAGTCTGCCTACGAGGTTGAGTTCGATGTGAGTTGTTGGGCGATGATTAGATTAGGCGTGTCTTTTTGTGTGTGGATAGTTTGAGAGAAGAGAATGGTGGTGGTGATGGTGATGGTGTGAGTGTTTGGTGGTGGTTTGGTGGTGGTGGTTTTGGTGGTGGTGGTGGTGATGGTGGTGGTGGTATGGTGGTGGTGGTGGTTTGGTGGTGGTGGTGATGGTGGTTTTGATAGTTTTGGTGTTGGTGATGGCGGTGATAAACCTCGGCACTACTGCGCAGAGCCGAGCACCGAGATGGATGGAGGAGGCTTACCACGGCATCGTCTTTCGTGTCTCCCCCACGACCGCCAAGGTCACGGGTCTGATGATGATGATGATGGTGGTGATGGTGGTGGTGGTGGCGGTGGTGGTTTTGGTGTTGGTGATGGTGGTGGTGGTGGTGGATGATGATGATGATGATGAGATGATGATGATGATAAATAATAATGGTGATAATAATAATGTAACACCCCCCCACCCCCACCCCGTGGGTATGCCGGGAAGCCTGTCAGTATAAATGGCATCTCAACTTTCTGGAAAATTATGTGCTACGAATTCCCTCTTTTCTCTCTCTCTCTCTCTCTCTCTCTCTCTCTCTCTCTCTCTCTCTCTCTCTCTCTCTCTCTCTCTCTCTCTCTTCTCTCTCTCTCTCTCTCTCTCTCTCTCTCTCTTTGTTTCTGCCTTTTTCCCTTTTCTTCTTGTTACCCCATTCCATGATCCTCGAAATAGAAGACTAATTAAAATTCTTGTCTTATTTTCTTCCTTTTTGGTCCATTCTCCTGCCTTTGTTTTTCTTTCTAGAAAGACTTATAGAGAATAACAATTCCCACCCATGCCGAAGTCAGATACGCTGGGCCTGACTTGTCAGGCGCTTAACGGCAGCGCAACGCATTTTCGCTCATATGACAGACAACATTAGTTGCTGTCTGAGCGTTCGACGAAGAAGAAAGATTATGTAACAGGAAGAGGAATTTTATTTACTTTTTTTTCTTTTATATCGAGGATAATGGAATAAGCACTTATATGCTTTTTTTACATGCAGTCCCCGTGTGTATGCAGTTTTGTAAGTTCTGTCCTCTGTTCCCGATGGCACACAATGGCCGACTCTTCCGAAAGGCGGAACAGGATTTAACGTGTGCGCAAGATGTTCTGCGTGCGTTCGCACACGGGCCTCGATTTATAGTCTTACCCGAAGGACTAAGGAAGAATGATGATGATGGTGATGATGGTGGTGGTGATGATGGTGATAATAAAGAAAAAAGGAAATTAACATTGTTTCGGTATCTCACTGTTTATAAACGCTTAGCGCGTTTCACTATTCAAGGTATGAAAGCTTGACTTGTTCGGGACAAAACACACGCACACACACACTCACATGCGCGCGCACACACACACACACACGCACGTAACACACAAATACTACATGTAACATACACACTGAACAATAACAGCCCCCCCCCCCCCCCCCTTAGCGATTGTAACCGGTTTATATAAAAATGATAAAAGCAGCATAAATCATTATCCTTACCGTTATCACCACCACCACCACCATCACCATCACCACCACCACAACCGCCGACACCACTTCCACCACCACAATAATAATAATAATAATAATAATAATTATTGGAACTTATATAGCGCTATATCCTGCAATAACATAAAAAAGCGCTTGTATTAAACACACCCTTACACATACATCCAATGACAATTAACAAAGTTAAATTCAAATGCATATATCCCGCCCCCTCACACACATACACACACACGTGTGTGCGCGCGCACACACACACGCACACACACACACACACACACACACACACACACACACACACACACACACACACACAGTTATACACTTTGGCAGGGTGATGGGCATTTCAGGCTGTTAAAGGCAGGGACAGATATGAGATGAAACAGGAGGGAAAAATCTTAGGTTTGGAATGATGATAATAATAATAATAATAACAACAACAACAACAACAACTAATAATAATAATAATAATAATGGAGGAATAAATATGACTTGCGGCTTGATTTAAAAGTGTCATAAGTAGGCTTTTGGGGAAGGGAGAGAGGGAGGTCATTCCAGATCACCGGACCAGAAACAGAGAAAGAGCGGCGGCCAACGGTGGATTGGTTGAATCTCAGTATTCGTAGGCAAAAGGTATCTGCAGCAGAGCGGAGGGAACGCGAAGGAGTGTACAGGCTAAGACATTCACAGAGGTAGGAGGAAGCTGTTTTGTGGAGACATTTGTAACAGAGGGTACTGATCTTATAATCTACTCTCTGTCGCACAGGCAGCCAGTGGAGAAATCGCAAGAGAGGAGTAATGTGCTCAGATTTCTTTTTTTATTTCTGAGGACTAGTCGAGCTGCAGAGTTTTGTATGCGTTGAAGAGAGTGGATTGATGGTGCTGGCAGACCAGCCAGAAGAGAATTGCAACAGTCCAGACATGAGAGAATGAGAGACGGTGGCTAGCTTGGATGTTGCATCAATGGACAGGTACTTTTGAATAGCACTAATTCGCCGTTATTGATAGTAGCACGACCGGCAGGTTTGGGTGATGAATTTTTGCATGGAGAGTGTGTTGTCGATAATGACCCCTAGATACTTCGCAGCAGTGGATAGAGGAACTGACGTATTGCCGAATTCTATTTGAAGCTGTTGTGATGAGAGAGAGTTTGTGTTTGGTCCTACGAGCATGGCTTCGGTTTTGTCTGCGTTTAGCCGTAACTTGTTCTGTATCATCCAGTTTCGGATATCTTGAAGGCAGTAGTCCATGTTTGTCAAGAGAGAAGGCAGGTTTTCAGGTGTATCACTGCTAAGAATCTGAGAGTCATCGGCTTAGAAGTGATGGTTGATCTGATGACGGTTTTTAATAATAATAATAATCTCATCATCATCATCATCATCATCAATCATCATCATCATCATCCATCATCACCATCAAGCAAATCGAAAGGAGACGATATACGTTGTTTTGGTTTCTTTTTGAAAGAAAAAAAAAGAAGAAAGAAAAAGAAAAGGTGGTGTTGTTTTTTTCGTTTGTTTGTTTGGTTTTTGTTTTTGCATTTTGGGTGGGGGTTTTTAAACCCTGTCTGCCTCTCATAACTCGGCAGGTGCTAAAGAGAGATACCCAGCAGCCGTTGGGAGTCTGCAATAAGGTCCCCTACGCCAACATGGACATTATGGATCGCAACATCGACTTCGTGACAGAGATGCTGCAAGTGATGCGTAAAAGTGACATTCATCTGGAGTACTTCTATCCAGAGTATCAAGCTGGTCAGTGTGATGAGTGTGTGTCAGTGAGTGGGTTGTTGGGGGTGTATGTATGTGTGTGTGTGTGTGTGTGTGTGTTTGTGTGTGTGTGTGTTGTGTCTTTGAAAGAAATTGATACACTTTAAAAAAAAAAAAGCCTTATATCTTTAATATTGTTTGCTTATCATTTTGTTATAAACTCTTTGCTTTTCAGTTCCTGCCCCCAAAACAAAAAAATATGATTTTCTTAGTGTTTTTATTTTCATTGATAACACTGTTGTAGGCCTACCGTGTCATTTTATATCTGCCTATGACAAATGTCTGGATAGAAGTAGCCGAGTGGTCAGGAGTCTTACTTTTTTTGTTTTATATCATAACTTCAATAGAGAATATTGTATTATTGTAAACCTTTTTCTCTCGTTCGTTTTTACACCGTCAGATGCGTTGTAGGAAAAATTATGTCATGTCCATTTCCAGCTCCTCTCGTGGGCTGTACAGCTTGGTTTGCAGGGTTATGTTATCTCCGTCGGCCACACCATCTTCCTCAGGTCGCTGAATAGCGTGCTGCACCTCTGAAGGATGTGCTCGCCAGTCTGGTTTTCTTTGGCAGAGGCACACAAGGGAGAAGGAACGAGTTTCAGCTTTGTGGACATGTGGTGATTTAGCCTGTTGTGTCCAGTTCGGATGAAGGATCAGTCAGCATTGGTGGCAGAACGATCACAAACCTCCGCTTCGCAGATGACATTGATGGAATAGCAGGATCAGAAAAAGAGCTTGCCAGCCTAACAGAACACCTGAATAAGGCCTCCAAAACATACGGCATGGAAATCAGTGCAGAGAAGACCAAACTGATGACTAATAACACCAACGGCATTAGCACTGATATCAGGGTTAATGACCAGAAGCTGGAAACAGTTCAAAGCTTCAAGTACCTGGGACCATTGTATCAGACCAGGGATCCAAGCCAGAAGTAGTATGCAGGACTGCACAGACAAAAACAGCACCGTCAAAACTAAACACCATCTGGAGAGATGAAAATATCTCACTTGTCTCCAAGATCAGACTAATGTGCTCCCTTGTCATATCCATATTTCTGTATGCCTGTGAATCATGGACCCTGACTGCAGATTTGGAGAGAAGAGTACAGGCGGTGGAGATGAGATGCTTTCGGAGACTCCTTGGCATCTTCTTCAAAGACCACATAAGCAACGAAAGCGTGCATAACAGAATCCAGCAAAGCATTGGACCCTATGAGAACCTTCTAACGATCGTGAAAAAGCGTAAACTTAAATGGTATGGGCATGTCACAAGATCCAAAGGACTTGCAAAGACAATTTTACAAGGCACTGTCCAAGGAGGAAGAAGAGGAGGCAGACCAAGGAAGAGCTGGGAGGATAACATCAGCGAATGGACAGGCCTAGAACTCAACAAAACCCTGAGAAAGGCAGAACAGAGAGAGGAATGGAGGGAACTGGTTGTTGAGTCTTTGAGGGTGCCCCCACGGTCGTCAGACTACGGGACAGATAGATAGATAGATAGTCCAATGCCGAGTCTTTGAATTACGACTTGTTCTTCTCTTTTGAGATAGTGGTAGTCGTCCTTCTCTACTCTGGGTCGGGCCATTGATTTTGATGATTGTCTTGTTTTCGTGGAAGGTGAGGCTGCTTTCACTTTGTTCTTTCTGAGCCCCCCCTATCATTGTAAATGCTACGATACGCTCTATTTTAGCATACACCCGCTATCTCATGCAGTATGGGTAGAATAATTATTGCAAAAGTGAGTCCTCAGAAAGATTTGCCTGGTCACAGAAGTCACTGAAATTGAATGAGGTGACAGCCGTGTATATATATATAATATATATATATATATATATATATATATATATATAATATATATATATATATATATATATATATATATATTCTGTGACCTACAGGCAACAGACATATCGTGTGACACGGTGAACTTCAGATGAACCCAACCCTACCCCCTACTTTATCACTTTACTGTTGGAAAACTGTTTACATGGGAAAAGAATGTCAAACGCTCTGCTCTGCTCTCCTCTCCTCGGTTACTATTTCTGAAATCCTATAAAACAGCAGTGACATACTAGGTGTGTGTGTGTGTGTGTGAAAGGGTTGACGTCAAAGCGGGATTTTTATTCAGAAACGAGATACACTGTATGTTCGGGTTAACATTGCTATCCAGCTAAAATTGACCCATTGGCTGGACACAGACTGTATGATCTCCCTTGCATCCTTTAGATAGAAAAAAGGATCCCCAAAGAACATAAGGCACAAAGATTCATTAGCCACTTATTTTCATACGCATTTTTAAAGAACATTTTTTAACCACTATTATTTTTGCATAGTTTTCTTCTTTTTCTGTTTTTCATCTTTCGCTGGCAGCGGTGGTAGGCCACAAAATTATCTATTTATTCTTAGGCTGGCAATAGACACTTATAAATTCTGGAGGGTGTCTTGCTGTTACCTACCACAAAGGAGGAGTGAGGTTTCAAAGAGTGCCGGGACCTCTGAAGAGTGCTCAACCAGGAGCCGAAACTCGAGTCAGGTCAGGCCAAAGGCATGGTCCTTACTCAAATATTCCCCTAATGCTGCTTTCAAAGTTTTATCTTGTAGTGATTTTTTTTTTTCTCCTCGAATCTAGGACCTAAATTAGTTTATGATCAGAATGATGTTGTAATTGGTTACCTGCACTTGTTTTTCCTCACTCTTTTGTCTCAGTTATATATATATATATATATATATTCCTGCATTTTCCCTATCACGTTGTTTATCTTTCGCCGTAGGTAAGACTATAAACAACGTGATAGGGAAAAAGCAGGAGAAGAGGAGAAGAGGGATTCGCCTCAGGGGAACGGGGTATCTCGTTTCTGAATAAAAATCCCGCTTTGACGTCAACCCTTTCACACACACACACACACACACACACAATCTAGTATGTCATTGCTGTTGTTTTATAGGGTTTCAGAAATAGTAACCGAGGAGAGCAAGAGCGTTGTTGGCTATTCTTTTCCCCGCGTAAAGTTTTCCAACAGTAAAGTGATTAACCCAGGGTAGGGGGGGTTCATCTGAAGTTCACCATGTCACACGATATGTGTCTGTTGCCTGTAGGTCACAGAATAGGGGAGGCCCTGCCTGGGAAAGAACACTTCACTCTTCTTTGAACAACATGATGCAAAACAGTAAATGCATTACTCTCTTTTTTTTTCTTTGTTCCTCAACTAGACCTCTCAGGTTCACTAATGGTGAGGACTTTTTGCTTATGTCATGTTTTTTGTTTATTTATTTATTTTTTTTTACCCACTATATTCCGACTGAAGGAGATGGGTGTCTAAAAACACAACACCTGTGTGTATGCTTTTTAAAAACAAAAACAAAATTGTCATGCGTTTCTTTTAGCACGAAAGGTGGAAAGTTGGGTTGTTGTTTTTTTAAAATGGTGTGAGCAAGATACAGGGCCTCGGTTGACAACATAATAATAATAATAATATATGGAAAATTATAGAGCGCTATATCTTGCAATTACAAATCAGAGCGCTCAGTCTCATCCGAAAGAATTTTCTTTTTTTTTTGGGGGGGGGGGGGGGGGGGGGGGGGCGGGAGTGGAGTCCATACTAGTGTTAAGGGAGGTCCCGTGTTCGAACGCATGCAGAACATCTTGCGCACACGTTAAATCATGTTCCGCTTTTCGAAAGAGTAGGCCATTTGTGTGCCGGTGGGAACAGATGACAAAATTGACAAAACCGCATACACACGGGGACTGGATGTAAAAAAAAGGCACATGAGTGCTTATTCCATTATCCTCGATATAAAAGAACAATAAATAAATAAAAAACTGCAGGGTAGAATTTCCCTAAACATTGATTTCCAAGTTGCTTGCACCCGGAAGGTAAATGTTGGTATGTGACCTACTTTAAAAATACTACTGCTTGCACAGGCTGCTGTTCATCATCGTCAAAGTCCACTTTTGTTTATTTTCTAGCTAATTACATTGTATGACCCCACTCCCCCAAAAGTCTTTTTGGAGGAGACTTATCAACCCCTTGTGTGCGAACTCGGGTAGAAAATCTTGCGCATACGATTGAAAGAAAAATAAAACCAACGGGTTCCACTTTTCATGATGACGATTATAAAAAAAAAGTATACACGCAGGTGTTGTGTGTTGAAGAAACAGGCGAGCCTCTGGATCGGTGGAGGTTCGATCCCTGGCGTCAGATCACTAGCGCAAGACCTTAACCACTAGGCCATCCTGCCTCCCCCATTACTCATTCAGTGTAACCAACTAGAAATGAAGAGTTGACCTCAGACTTTGATGAGGAACAGCCTACATGCAGCAGTGTTGTTGTTGGTTTTTTAAAGTAGGCCAGCACCAGCCTTTCTATCTACTATCGCGTAGTCTGAGACCGGGGCACCCAGACCAGCAACATTCCTCCAATTCCTCTCTTGATCTTTTACCCTCAATAAAGATCGTTTCGACTTAACTTTATTTATTTATTTATTTATTTATTTTTTATATCGAGGATAATGGAGTAAGCACTTATGTGCTTTTTTACATCCAGTCCCCGTGTGTATGCGGTTTTGTAAATTTTGTTATCTGTTCCCACCGGCACACAATGGCCTACTCTTCCGAAAAGCGGAACAGGATTTAACATGTGCGCAAGATGTTCTGCGTGCGTTCGCATACGGGGCCTCGCTTTATAGTCTCATCCGAAGGACTTTAGGGGAGAGTGAAGTCGGCACTGATGTTAACTCCAGGGGGAAATATCCCCTTGAACGGGAATCGAACCCGGGTCGTCAGAGTGCGAGCACAATGTTCTAACCACTAGGCTATCCCGTCCCCTAACTATCCCGTCCCGCTATCGGGTAACTTGACTTAGCTTCTGGTTCAGCTTCAAAGTAAACGTCTTCTGTAGAGAGCTCTGCATACTTTTGTATTGTCTCTCACCTCACCTCAACTATCCCGTAGTCCCCTGGACCGTGGGAGCACTAATGTAGATTTTGCAACCGGCTTCCTCCACTCCCCGTGGTCCTCTGCTTTCCGTAGCAATTCGTTCCACTCAAGGCCAGTCCACTCTCTGATGTTGTCTTCCCATCGTTTTCTCTGTCTGCGTCTTCGTCTTCCTCCTGGTACTGTTCCCTGTAGGACAGTCTTGGCCAATGCAGATGTTCGTGTGTCTTGCTCGAATAACTTAAGTTAGCGTTTTTTTCACTGAAGTCAGGAGCTTTTCATATGGTCCCATGCCGTTTTAAATTCTGGCCTAAACATCCTCATCAGTGATGTGATCTCTGTATGAGATAGCAAGGAGTTTGCGAAAACATCTCATCTCCATTGTGTGTCCTTTTTTTTCTAATTGTATGATTGGCTTTTAAGGAAGATCTTAGGACATGAACAATATCCTGTGTGGCTGGTTTAGAAGTTGAAACAATTAACAGTCTGATGCCAGGCAATCCGAGAAAGAAATGGTCCTCCAAGGATTGCTGTTGATTTGACGCTGACGACCATGCACGTGTGTACACTGTGACTTGAGATACGCTGTGGTTTTGAGAGGTTAGCAGACGACAACGAAATGAACAATAATTTTGCTTGAAGAAAAGGGGAAATCAAAACCGATAGAATTTTTGTGCAAAACTGCGTAGATTGGGAGTGGAGAGCTAGTCTTTTTCTTCAACGCTTTCTTTTTTTTTTCTTGCTCCCCCCCCCCCCCCCCCCCTCCTCCTTCACTTCCCGGTTCCTCGGCTAGAGCTCTGAGGTTCACCAATGGTGAGATTTTTTTGGGCGTATGCGATCGTTTTTGCCCACCATTAAGGTAGCCGCATTCTGACTTCAGGGATACAGCGCTGTCATTTTTGTGCGGGTTCTGTAGCAGTAAGTGCTGTATATTTGTTTGCTGGAGCGTCACAGGAAATAGATCAGACAGGGGAGAGAGAGAGCTGAGTTTTATGGGAAGTATATCAGAATTGATGGGAATGTGCTGAGTTTTGTAGCAACATAACAATGAAAGATGATAACCAAATTCTGAGGGTGGAATCTGGCCTTATGCTCTTCAGGTGAGGTCGAAAGTACACCCAAATTCTAAAGGAGGAATCTGGCTTTGTGCTCTTTGAGGTCTGTTCGAAAGTAGACCCAAATTCTAAATGTGGTGGAATCTGGCCTTGTGCTCTTCAGATCAGTTCAAAAGTAGAGCCCAATTCTAAATGTGGTGGAATCTAGCCTTGTGCTCTTCAGATCAGTTCAAAAGTAGAGCCCAATTCTAAATGTGGTGGAATCTAGCCTTGTGCTCTTGCAGGTCAGCTCAAAAGTAGACCCAAATTCTGAGGGTGGAATCAGGGCTTATGCTCTTCAGGTGAGGTCGAAAGTACACCAAAATTCTAAAGGAGGAATCTGGCTTTGTGCTCTTTGAGGTTTGCTCGAAAGTAGACCCAAATTCTAAATGTGGTGGAATCTGGCCTTGTGCTCTTTCAGTTTAGGTTGAAAGTAGTTCTAACCCAATTCTAAATGTGGTGGAATCTGGCCTTATGCTCTTCAGATCAGTTCTAAAGTAGGGCCAAATTCTGAAAGTGCAATCTGGCCCTATGCTCTTCAGATCAGTTCGAAAGCAGTCCCAAATTCTGAAGGCGGAATCTGGCCTTAAGCTCTTCAGGTCAGTTCAAAAATAGTTCTAACCCAATTCTAAATGTGGTGGAATCCGGCCTTGTGCTACTTCGGGGTCGGATCAAACGTAGTCCTGACCCCAATTTTCAACGTAAAGGAATTTAGCCTTATACTCTTTGCAGACCAGCTCGAAAGTAGTCGAGTCCTAACCCCCGATTCTAAACGTGGAGGAATCTGGCCTTGTGCTCTCTTCGCAGGTCAGTTCGAGGTTACCATGCAGCCGCAGTGGGGGGTAGCGGGTGCGGACGACGCCTTCTTGTTCCGCTACGGCGTGCGGTCCTTCTGTCACCGCCACGGGCTTCAGGCCACGTTCATGGCTCTGCCTTTTGACCACTACCACACGGCCGGGCTACACTTCAACCATTCCTTGTGGACACAGGTCAGTCGACTAGTCACCGTCGCTGCAGTGGCAGCGAGAACGTTGTTGTTGTTGTGGTTGTTTGATTGTTGTTGGTGTTGGTGTTAGTGGTGGTAGTGACCACACGGCCGGGCTACACTTCAACCATTCCTTGTGGACACAGGTCAGTCGCCGTCGCTGCAGTGGCAGCGAGAACGTTGTTGTGGTTGTTTGATTGGTGTTGGTGGTAGTAATAATAAATGGAATTTATATAGCGCTGTATCTTGCACAGACAAATCAAAGCGCTTGGTGGTGGTAGTAGTGACCACACGGGCCGGGCTACACTTCAACCATTCCTTGTGGACACAGGTCAGTCACCATCGCTGCAGTGGCAGCGAGAACGTTGTTGTTGTTGTGGTTGTTTGATTGGTGTTGGTGGTGGTAGTGATGGTAGTGACCACACGGGCCGGGCTACACTTCAACCATTCCTTGTGGACACAGGTCAGTCACCATCGCTGCAGTGGCAGCGAGAACGTTGTTGTTGTTGTGGTTGTTTGATTGGTGTTGGTGTTGGTGGTGGTGGTAGTGGTAGGGGGACGGGATAGCCTAGTGGTTAGAACATTGCGCTCGCAAATCTGACGATTCGATTCCCGTTCAAGGGGGGATATTTTTCCCTCTGGAGTTATACACCAGTGCAGACTCCACTCCTCCCTTAAAAGTCCTTTCGGATGAGACTATAAACCGAGGCCCCGTGTGCGAACGCACGCTGTAACATTTTTTGCGCACACGTTAAAATCCTGTTCCGTTTTTCGTAAGAGTAGGCCATTGTGTGCCGGTGGGCAGGATGATAATTTACAAAAACCGCGTACACACGGGGACTTGATGTAAAAAAAAAAAGCACATAAGTGCTTGTTCCATTATCCTCGATATAAAAGAATGAAATAAAAATAAAATAAATAAAAATTTGTTGTTGTTGTTCTTGTTGTTGTTGGTGTCGTTGTTATTGTTGTTTGTTGTTGTAGTTTTTGTCGTCGTTGTTGTTGTTGTTGCAGTTGTTGTGCATCTCTTCCCCCCCCACCAGCTTAACTCCAGAAGATGCTCTCTTGACTTAACTTATCGCACACTACCCGGAAAATCACTGTGAGATTGAGAAGTATATCAACCGACCGTGGTTTTGTGTGTGTGTGTGGACTAGAGGTCTGTACTGTCACTATAGTTTCAGTAACAGAAAGAATAATGCTGATGTTGTTGCTGTGTCGTTATTGTTGTCGTCGTTGTTGCAGCTCCCCCCCCCCCCCCACTCCCCCAGCTTAACACACCAGAATATGTGTGCTCTAGACTCATTCATCCTACATTGGGAATCGCTACTGTGAGGGTTGTGTGTGGGTGTATCAAGCATTCTGTGTGGGTTAGAGGTTTGTATGGTCAGTATAGTTTCAGTAACAGCAAGAATGTTGTTGTTGTTGTTGTTGTTGTTGAGCTGTGAACTCCAGCTTAACACACCAGAACATGTGGACTCAATACTCATCCTACATTGGGAATCGTTGTGATGGTTTTGTGGTTGTATCAATCAGTCTGTGTGGATTGGAAGGTTTGTACTGTCACTGTAATTTAAATAACGGCAAGGTTGTTGTATTTGTTGTGCGTTCCCTGGCTTTACACCTTTGTGTGTGTGTTGGGGGGAAGGGGGGGGGAGGGGGTGGTACTGGGTAACCCAGAATGTGTATTGTATTGTATTATCAGAAAATGCAGTACCGTATGACACAATACAATATTATTGTATTATACAATATTGTATTGTATACCATTTTGTATCACGGCAGATTTTTCGGTTCCTTTTACTTCATCCACGAACGCCCTAGACAGCAACTGTTGTTGTTGCTTGTCACATGAGCGAAAATGCGTGTGCGCTGCCGTTAAGCGCCTGACAAGTCAGGCCCGGCGCATCCGACTTCAGCATGTGATCTCTGGACGAGATAGCAAGACACTCTTGTGTAAACTTCACCAATCCTTTTTTTTTTCTTCCGTCTAAGGAAAGGTAAAGGAGTCCCATAACCTAATAAGGTCGTAGGGGAGCGAGGCGTCAGAGACCTCACTTCTCTAGGGCCAGCATATTGAGGGCGGGGGCGCCCATCTCCTCTCCCTCGCTACTTTACACCTTCCCTGACCCTAAAAGAGGGCAGGTACCCATTTACAGCTGGGTGAACTGGGGGAACTGTGCTGAAGCCAAGGCGCGCAAACGGTCACCGATAACCACGCTCGACGCTGCTTAACTTGGCTGGGGAAAGCGAGTGCTCCGACCACTGACTACTACCGCTATTTGTTGTCCCTCCACTAGGATGATCGCAGCGTGTTCCGGGACCCTAAGGACCCCATGCAGCTGTCGGAGACGTGTCGCCATTGGATAGCGGGTCTTCTGGAGCACGCCCCGGCCCTCATGGCGCTGTGCTCGCCCACCCTCAACTGCTACAGGCGCATGGGGAAGGGCTTCGCCCCGGGCCCCATCTACTGGAACCTGGACGATCGCCTGAGCACCATCCGCGCCAAGAACACCGGAGGAAACGTCTACTTGGAGAACAGGTACGATTGGCTGTCGGCCGTCGCTCTTTCTCTGTTTCTGGTCCATCCACCTGGAATGACCTCCCTCTTTCACTTCGCCAGAAGCTTTCACTTTGATGCCTTCATTCATATCCAGCCTTCAAAACGTACTTGTTTCCTACCTGAGACTTTCCCAGTTATATCTGTCCCGAATTTTCAACAGCGTCCTTTTCGTGTGTGTGTGTGTGTGTGTGTGTGTGTGTGTGTGTGTGTGTGTTGCGTGTGTGTGTGTGTGTGGTGTGTGGTGTGTGTGTGTGTGCGCGTGTGTGTGTGTGCACGTGCGCGTGCATAAATTTGAAATATGTTATTCATTATATTGAGGAAAGTTGCATGCGCGTAAATGATTTGACTGCAAGCGCTTCGATTTGTTTGTTTTACAAGATTCAGCGCTATATAAACTCCATATATTTAGTAGTAGTAGTAGTAGTAGTATGATTGTATGTATGTTGGGGAGGCTGGAATGGATTTTTAGTTGTTGTTTTTAAAACTGGTGCAACGTTCATCACTGTAGTTCCCCCTACGACCCCGGAGGAGGCTATGGGAACAGATGAGAAAATAATAATAATAATAATAATAAATGGAATTTATATAGCGCTATATCTTGTAAAAACAACTCAAAGCGCTTCCCTTTCCTTTCTTTCCTTCCTTCCCTCCCACCCTCCCCCCCTTTCCTCCCTCCCTTCCCCCCTCCTCCCTCCCACCCCTTCCCTCCTCCCCTACCTCCCTCCCTCCTTCCCCTCCCCTTCCTCCCTCCCTTCCCTTTCCTCTCCCCTCCCACCCCTTCCCTCCACCCTCCCTTCCCCCTCCCTCTCCACTTCCTCTCCTCCCCCCTCCTCACTCCTACTTTCCCTCCCGCCCACCCTCCCTCTCCTCCTCCCACCCACCCTCCCCCCCCTTTCCTCCCTTCACCCCCCTCCTCCCCTCTCTCCTTCCCCTCCCTCCCTCCTTCCCCTCCCTCTCCCTCCCTTCCTTCCCACCCCCCCCTCCTCCCCTCTCCCACCCTCCTCCCTCCCCTCACCCCTTATCCCTCCCAACCCACCCTCCCTCCCTCTCCTTCCCCTCCCTCCCTCCCTTCCCCCCCTCCCAACCCCCCCCCCCCCCCCCCACCACCACCCACCACACCACCCAAAAAACCCAACCAACCCTCTCTACACAGAATGCCCTCGTCCGCGGGGAACCCTTACCTGATCCTGGCGGCCACCATCGCTGCGGGGATGGACGGGGTGGATCGGCGGCTGGCCTGCCCGGCCCCGGGCAAGCGCGAGGAGGAGGAAGGAGGAGGAGGAGGAGGAGAGGCTGCCTGAGGACGCTGCCGGCCAGCCTGGAGGAGGCTCTGGAGGCCCTGGAGAAGGACGAGGTGATGCGGAGAGCCCTGGGCGGCAGCGCGGCCGACTACTACCTCGCCGTCAAGCGGGAGCTGGAGATGAAGCACTTCCAGACCCTGCTGCTGGAGAAGAAGGAGGAGCAGGAGGGGGAGGACCAGACTGAGAAAGAGCGGGAGTACTATATGGAGTTTCTGTAAAGGAGTCTAAAAGCATGTACATTTTACGTCTGTTTAAGACATGGAACCAGTTTAACTGAGCGTGAGTATTCACGTCTGTTTAAGACATGGAACCAGCTTAACTGAGTGTAAGGGAGATTGTTTAAGACGACAACTTGAAGAAAAACCAATGTGAGCAGTAAGAGTTGATGAGATCGTTTCATTAAGGCGTGAAACTGAGTGTGAGTGTTTACGTCTGTTTAAGACATGGAACCAGTTTAACTGAGTGTGAATGTTCACGTCTGTTTAAGGCATGGAACCAGTTTAACTGAGTGTGAACGTGTACGTCTCTTTAAGACATGGAACCAGTTCAACTGAGTGTGAGTAGTTACGTCAGTTTAGGACATGAAACCAGTTTAACTGAGTGTGAATGTTTACGTCTCTTTAAGACATGAAACCAGTTTAACTGAGTGTGAGTAGTCACGTCTGTTTAAGACATGAAACCAGTTTAACTGAGTGTGAATGTTTACGTCTCTTTAAGACATGAAACCAGTTTAACTGAGTGTGAGTATTCACGTCTGTTAAGGCATGGAACCAGTTTAACTGAGTGTGAATATTTACGTCGAAGTCGTGTAATAAGACTGCATTGAAGACATTAAAAGATCATAATGACAGAGAAAAACAAAAACACCCTTACAACAAAGTGTATCTAGCCTATCTCAAAGTCCTGAAACGCAGATTGTTAAATCCAGAGTGCAAAAACCAAGCACACCTAAAGCATGATAATCATATCAAACTCATTCAGCTTACGTCCACAAAGAGACACACATTTGTGTGAAAGTACAATAATTATTTCACGAAAGTTCTATAATAAGACTCCGTGAAAGTAAAACAAAATGGGCGGGCAAAGAAATATGAAGGAAATCAGTGAGAGCTCGTTAACAATAGAACAAAACGGTTAATAAACAAATGAATAAGGTAATAACGAACGGATTTTATATTAAAAAGGTAATGGAGTACGCATTCTTTTTTATACTTTTTTGGGGGTTGGGGTTTTCTTTGTTTGTTTGTTTTGTTGTTGTTGTTGTTTTTATTTGACAGTTGTGATGTTTTATGAACAGTTACCGCTGTGATGAAATTAAGGCACTCCAACTAAATCAGGTAACTGGGATCTAAGAAGGGAAGAGAAGAAGGAGGAGGAAAGAGGAGGAGTAGGAAGAAGGAGGAGGAGGAAGAAGGAAGATCAGGAGGAAGAAGGAAGATCAGGAGGAGGAGGAAGAAGAAGGATAGGGAGGAGGAGGAGGAAGAAAGATCAGGAGGAGGAGGAAGAAAAAGGAGGAAGAAGAAGGATAGGGAGGAGGAGGAGGAAGAAAGATCAGGAGGAGGAGGAAGAAAAAGGAGGAAGAAGAAGGATAGGAGGAGGAGGAGGAAGAAAGATCAGGAGGAGGAGGAAGAAAAAGGAGGAAGAAGAAGAACGAGGAGGCGGGAAGAAGAAGAAGGAGGATCAAGAAGAAGGAGGAGAGAGAAGAAGAAGGAGGAAGAAAGATCAGGAGGAGAGAGAGGAAGAAGGAGGAGGAAGAAAGATCAGGAGGAGGAGGAAGAATCAGGAGGAAGAAGAAGGATCAGGAGGAGAAGGAAGAAGAAGTAGGAAGAGGAGGAAGAAGAAGTAGGAAGAGGAGGAAGGAGGAGGAGGAAGAAGAAGGAGGAGGAAGAAGAAGGATCAGGAGGAGGAGGAAGAAGGGGGAGGAGGAAGAAGAAGAAGGAGGAGGAAGGAGGAGGAGGAGAAGAAGATGAAGAAGAAAAAGAAGAAGAAACACACACTAATATCGCTTGCAGTGAACAGACGTGGAATCGAAACAACACACACACACACACACACACACACACACACACACACACACCACACACACACAACACACACTCTCCACACACACACACACACTCTCTCTCTCACACACACACACACACACACACACTCTCTCTCTCTCACACACACAACATACACACACACACACACTCTCTCTCTCTCACACACACACATACACACACCTCTCTCTCTCTACACACACACACACACACCGCGCGCGTGCGAGCAACACACACACGAGCACACAACACCCACCCCTCCTTCACATACACACACACACACACACCCCTCCCTCCTTCCACACACACACACACACACACACACACACACACCACACACACACACACACACACACTTTCCCTCTCTCTCTCTCTCTCTCTCTCTCTCCTCTCTCTCTCTCTCTCTCTCTCTCACACACACACACACACACACACACACACACACACACACACACACACACACACACACACACACACACACTTACACACACACTTACTTTTACCATTTCATTGCTTCATTCACTAACTGATGTAATTTTCTCTTTTCACTGAAGATGCATCAATTGACTGATTCATTAATTGATGGATATTACACCCGGATTGCTAATAACCAGTATAATTATATTAATCAGTGGGGAAAAAAAGTTTCCCAGGGACGTTTTATTACCAGTGTCGGTTTGTGATGGACGGAAAGGTACAATAATATTGCCAATTTCTTATGCTGATTGTTGTTGTTTTTTGTTATATGTTTTTGGGGGGTTTGGGCTTTTTTTTTTGGGGGGGGGGGGGGGGGGGGGGGGGCTGCAGTCAATTTATATTTTTGATGGCAGATGGTAGATCGACATTGAATGAGCAATAAATTTGATTTTCTTTTCCAGGCCATCCATTTAAAAAAGAAGAAGAGAAAGTGGGTAGGCGTTGCTGTTGTTGTCGTTTTCAATGAACGTCTGAGTGTGTGTTTTGTGTGTGTGTTGTGTGTGTGTGTGTGTGTGTGTGTGTGGTGTGTGTGTGTGTGTTTGTGTTGTGTGTGTGTGAGAGAGAGAAAGTGTGTTGTGGTGTGTTGCATTGTGTTGTGTGTTGCGTTGTGTGTGTTTTTGTGTTGTGTGTGTGTGTGTTTTTGTGTTTGTGTTGTGTGTGTATTTTGTGTGTTGGTGTGGTGTGTGTTTTTTGTGTTGTGTTGTGTGAGAGTGTGTGTGTTTTGTGTTGTGTGTGTGTTTTGTGTTGTGTGTGTTGTGTGTGTAGAGTGTGTGTTTTTGTGTGTGTGTGTGTGTGTGTGTTGTGTGTGTTGTGTTTGTGTTGTGTTTGTTGTGTTTTGTGTGTTGTTTGTTGTATGTATTGTTGTGAAGCATGGATTTCTATTTTTGCATGCTTTAGCATTTTTGTTTTTGTTGCATGCGCTTTGATTTGTCTTTGCAAGATATAGCGCTATATAAGTTCCATTTATTATTATTATTATTATTATTATTATTATTCTGCCAATAAACTGAAACGATTTTTTTGAAAGGGGATGGGCGGAGGGTAAGGAGGGGGTGGAGGAGGAGGTCTCTTATTTGTTTTAATGTTTGTTTGTGATACTGCACACTCACAAACCAACACATATAAAAATTTGACTTTGACTTTGACAGGTTTGACTCAAAACATGTTTAGACTTTAATGTCAACTATGTGATATTTTTAAAATTAAAAAGAAAAAATATATATGTCTATATGATACATATTACAGTCTTTATATTTTGTACCGGTAAATTGCACACCAGGTATACAACTCTGTTATATATATATATATTTTTTTTTTCTTTCTTCTCTGTGGAAAAAAACCCAACAACCAGAAAAAAGCTTATAGCAATTGTATTTTTCCTGTATAGTAATGAATTGTACATCAAATATATATACCGTTCCTGTTAATTCATTTCTTGTGTAAAAACAAAACAACCAAAAAACAAAAACAAAAAACATATAGCAATTGTCTGTTTCCTATCTATTAATGAATTGTATATCAAATATATATATACTTATCTTTTTATTCATTTGTTGTTTTTTCACTTCTTATTATGCATGCATTATAGGTGATAGTCGTACGTGGTGTGTGGGCAAGTATCAGAGGTATTACAACTTTTTCAAGGAATAAATACACTGGTTAAAAGTCACATGCTGATGTTTTTATTTTTTTCCAGTTTGGCCTTGATCTAACCTTCATTTCAGCCCCAGCTTTCCCCCCATCCACTAGACCTTGAGTAGTGGTCTGGGTGCTTGTCTCACGGATGAAACAATAAACCGAGTATCTGTACGCAACACGCATTCAGCGAACGTAAAAGAAATCACGGCAAAAAGAGAGCTGTCCCTGGCAACATTCCTTAGGAAAAAAAAAGACTACACTGATAAGGAAACGGATACATATGCAGACTGAAAAAGTAAGAAGAAGAAGAGAAACAAAGACGAAAGGATGGCGCTGCTCTTGTGGCGACGCACTCTTCCCATAGGAGAGTCAGCCGGAATTTCACTACACTACACTGAACTGCACTGCACTGCACTGCACTGCACTGCACTACACTACACTACTATAAACTGAGGCCCCGTGTGTGAACGCACGCAGAACATCTTGCACACAGGTTAAATCCTGTTCCGCTTTTCGAAAGAGTAGGCCATTTTGTGCCGATGAGAACAGGTGACAAAATTAACTAAAACCGCATACACACGGGGACTGGATGTAACAAAGCACACAAGTGCTTATTCCATTATCCTCGATATAAAAGAAAAATTTAAAAATCACACCTAGAAATTACTGTGAGATTAAAATTGCACACTGAATAAGTTTGCGTGTATGATCGTTTTTAAGTACCTCGCCATATAGGCAACCATACTCAGCCATCAGAGGATTTTTTTTTTACTCTTTCAAAGGAGAACGCATGAGTGGAGAGATTAAGGCAATGGGGCTCTTCCTAATTCAGATAGTTCTGATCCTGGGTTCAAATCTTGGCCACGCTTCGTGGATGTAGGATAGGATCAATCTGACATTTTGCACAATACATCAGAAAATGTATCACAGCTTTTCTTTGAACGGGATTGTTGTTGTTGAGATTATGTCTACGTCCCAGCGGAGATTTCCGATTTAGGGATTAAAAGTTTGAAGGGGTAGTATTGCAACTGGATCATAATGATACGGGTGGCAGTTAAAGGGAAACAATAAGCATAAGCCCGATGCGTAGAACGGCGGTTGTTGTTTCCCTTCTATCGTTTTTTTATTTTAAAGGTTCACCTTTATCGGGCCTTTTATTAAATGTGTGTGTGTGTTATGTGTGTGTGCGTGCGTGCGTGCGTGGTGTGTGTGTGTGCGTGCGTGCGTGTGTGTGTGTGCGTGTTTAATGGCATTTGACTGATGTGGAAAAGAATTTACTGAAGCGTGTTTACGGGGTTTCTTTCATTGAACTGATGCAGCAGGTTGAACGGTTTTATTCCACTCCCTGTCCCAGACTATTACCAGCTTTTGTCAGTTATTGATGTCAGCTTAGCCCCAAGGTCTACATGGTAATATACTTTGAACCCCATCGGACCATATGAAGAGCTCCTGACTTCAGTGGGAAAAAACCGCGAACTAAAGCGCACACCAACATCTGGACTGGCCAAGACTTGTCCTACAGGGAACAGTACAAGGAGGGAGATGAAGAAGAGGCAGACATAGACAAACGATGGGAAGACAACATCAGAGAGTGGACTGGTAGCCTTGCGTGGAACGATTTGCTACGGAAAGCAGAGGACCGCGGGGAGTGGAGGAAGCTGGTTGCAAAATCTTCATTGGTGCCGCCACGGTCCACGGGACTACGGGATAGGTGAGAGGTGAAGTGACAATTCTGTGAAATGTTGAAGTTATCTTTAGTTTTGACAAACTCTTAGCACAACTTACCTCCTTGTATTCTCTTTTAATTGAAAAGGAGATTTAAAAAAAAAATCTCTGAAGTCGGAGTATGGGAACAAACGTTCTCATCCAAGGTGTAAACTACAATCTCACAGTGATCCCGAGGTAGTGTACACGTTATGCCCCTTCCTTCCCCCCCTCCCTCCCCTACACACACACACACACACACACACGCACACACAAGTTGACAGCCTTGCAAAATATGGAGCGAGGTATAAAAATGCTTCCTGTGAAATAAATGTTGCCTTATCTCTGCATGAGGGATACACATACAAAATGCTTGCTGGAAGCATTTCAGAAAGAAGATAAATGAGTATGGCAATAGCTGTACAAGCAATGGGATTGATTTTCAAAATGCTTTTATTTCTAACAAAGTCTGTGGTTGGTATAATCGCAGAAATACGTTATCCCTCATGTACAGGTTTAAGCTAAACGCTTTCAGGACAAAATACGTGAAAGATTTAAACTGCATTTGTGGGGAGAAGATCTCCAAGTTATGCTATTTTTGGTTGTGGACATTTAAAAGCATTTTTACCTGCTGTACCTAGTTTCTCAATGGATCAGATTCTGTCTGAACCATCGTTACTGTTGGACATTGTGTTAGGGTTGATAAAAAGTCCGATACCTCAGTTTTTGTAGTATGTTAAAGTTGGTTTTTATTCAGTACTGTTATCTGACATTTTTCAGTTCGTTTGCTTTTTCTTGTTAGATTTTTCCCGTCTAAAATTGCTAAATGCGAATAGACGTTAAACTGAAGATATCACACACACACAAACACACACACTCCCTCAAGGCGTTTAAGCTGGAGAATGAGCAACGACAACATTCACCCCAAAATTTCTTTGTCACAAATGTTTTTGTTTTGTTCCTCAGCTAGAGCCCCGAGGTTCACCAAAGGTTAGATTTTGCGTATGCGACCGTTATTTTTACCCACCATTAAGGTAGCCGCATTCCGACTTCGGGAATATTTGTCACATTTAAAGGCACACAGTTTGGTCTGTATGATTAAAGTGTCGCGATTTCTGAACAAGTTCACCGCCCGAAATTCAATGTAGAATGATTCAGCCTAACCTAAAGCAATGGGGAACGGGATAGCTCAGTGGTCGGAGCACTCGCTTTCCCCCCAGCCAAGTTAAGCAGCATCGAGCGTGGTGGTTACCACTTGAATGGGTGACGGTTTGCGCGCCTTGGCTTCAGTACAGTCCCCCGGTTCACCCATCTGTAAATGGGTACCTGCCCTCTTTAGGGTCAGGGAAGGTAAAGCAGCGAGGGAGAGGAGATGGGCGCCCCCGCCCTCAATATGCTGGTCCCTGGAGAAGTTGAGGTCTCTGACTCCTCGCTCCCCTACGACCTTATAGGGTATGTCCCGCCTTTACCTCTTTAAAGCAACATTGTCTTCTTGGCGTTTTGTTCCCATGAGGAATTTCAGGGATGAGTTTTCATACTTAACATATTAAGGCCTCGAAAGTGAAGCGGAGACGGAACCTGTTCTATACTGGGATAGGTTTACATACTCATTCCAATGATTGCTGCAAAAACCAAAAAACCCTCAATGTCATAAAACTACTCTAAGTCACCAGACCTAAAGATCTCGTCATCTACAGCATGTTCAACCTGTTACAAATCATCATTATTGAATCATAATATACCTCTCTGAGACAAGACACCAGACGTGGCCCAGCCTAGTAGAGCTCCAGTTAGAAAAGACTGCAGGGACATGCGGGGTCACTGCGACAGACTGCAGACTTCGCCTATCCAGACAGAACAGGAGCACGTGTAAACGAAAAATTGCAAAGTCTACAATTTCGATTCCGTTCAGTCAGCTTTAGAAGACAAGTTTTTGACGTCAAACCAACTGAGCGCGTCAAAACTAAACTACGTCATAATCAAGATGACGCAAACTTTGGATTTTCATGACGTCACGGGGCAGGAACAGCAACCATTGGTCAAAATCAGCTTACGTCGTTCTGGTAACCCTGGGAGACTGACACAGCACAAACGGCGGCAGAAGCTCCATCGGGCAGGCAGACACCTTTACCATCGTCGGGAGTTTGAAGACCATCTCCTCCCAAAGGCCCGTGCTTCCGTCCGTCCGCTGTTGCAAGTCGCCACCTCTGCTACCATCATGGTAAGAAGACATAGATTCTTTTTCTTTATAGTATATATATATTTTTTTAGTTTGCTTTTTTCTTGTTTTTGAGACACCGATGTCTAGTTTTGAAAGTCGACAAACGGAGATTTGTGAGAGAACATGATGAGAAAGGCTTGGTTAGATTCAGTATATCAACATATTTATTTTAAAAATTCTCGCCTGATATCTTTTTTCATGAATTTTATTACTTTCCAGTGAGGAATTAATCGTCTATCAAACACACGGGAAGTTCCAAGTATGATAGGCTATACCCGCCCCCCCCCCCCCCCCCCCCCCCTCCTAAATTCCTGTTGAAGGAGAAACTGCTGCATAATATTATTATCCTAGTAGGCTATTGCATTGCACATCATAACATAATGTGTCTTAACGTTATGAGACTGTTAAGATTCAAATCTTTTTGTCTGGTGTTTTCGGCTTTTTGTTTTTGTTTTAATCTGGACTTTGTTTTAACTTAAGTGTTCCAGGGCACTTACATATGCCCTGGCCAGTTTTCAGTGAGAGCATTGATTAGAAAATGATAATTTTGACAGCTTTTACCAGATAGTTTAGTTGTTTTGGGGTGTGGTTTTTAAAAAAAAGTAATTTAGTGTGCCAGCAGTACCAAGGGTAGATCTAGTAAGCAGACTGATTCAATGATTTAGAATTCACACACACACACACACACACACAAACACACACACACACACACCACACACACACACACACACACACACGCAAACACCTGAACAACTTTAATGAACACACACAAACACACAACAACCTCCACCCCCGCCCGGAACTAAAACGTTTACAAACAAAAAAGCAGTCAGCTATGCAACCATCCAATCGATAACCTCCCCCTCCCCACCCTCCAACCAACCAAACCCCCCTCCAACCAATCCACCCACCAATCCCTCCCCCCCCCCACCTCCCCAACCTCTCACCACCACACCCCTCCAACCAATCCACCAACCCCCCCCCCCCCCCACCTCCCCAACCCCTCACCCCCCCACAACCCCCACTCCACCCCACCCCACCCCCACCCACCTCACCCCACCCCACCCCAACCACCACTCCAACCCCACACCACACCAACCCCACCAAACCAACAAATATCGCTAATAAATAATGAAAGAATACACAAAACCACACACACACACCAAAAAAAAAAACCCCAACCAGCCTACTTACTTACTTACAACAAACCCCCCCCCCCCCTCTACTCTCCTCCTCCTCCTACTACTACTACTACTACTACAAAAAAACAAAAAAAACAACCCTACCCACGCTGCTAGCTGCTCTTTTCGGGTTGCGCCTGGAATTTGCTGGTGCGGTGGCCTTTTCTGACGACAGAGGGAATGTATCTCGGTGCACCTGGGCCAGGCCGGCGTGCAGATGGGCAACTCCTGCTGGGAGCTCTACTGCCTGGAGCACAGCATCCAGCCCAACGGCCAGATCATGGAGGAGAACCGCCTCAAGCACGCGGACGACGCCTTCGGCACCTTCTTCTTCGAGACGGCCTCGGGCAAGCACGTCCCTCGCGCCGTGCTCGTCGACTTGGAGCCTACAGTGATCGGTGAGAATTTTTTTTTTTTTTTGGTGGGTGGTGGGTGGGGGTTGGGGGGGTAAGGGTGGGGGGGGGGGGGGTTGTGTGTGTGTGTGTGTGGGGGGGGGGTGGTAGGAGGGGGGGGGGGGAACCCTGCTTTTGGAGAACCCTGCTTTTGGGGTTGGGTTTGGTGTGTGTGTGTTGGTTGGTGGTTGTTTTTTTTTTTGTTGTGTTTTTTTTTGGGGGGGGGACCCTTGCTTTTGTGGAACCCTGCTTTGGGGTTGGGGGTTTTTGTTGGTTTTTTTGGGGGGGTGGGGGTGGGGGGGGGTTCCTGGGGACGGAGGTGGGGGTGAGGGGAGGTGGGGGGAGCTGTTGTTATTGGTTTCTTCTTTTTTTTTCTTTTTTCCTTTTTCAGTGTGGAGTTATGAATTTGGAGTCGAGGGTGTTGTTGTTGGGTTTTAAAATTTTTTTTATAAACAATTTATTTTGTACTTCTTTAAGTGACGGCAGATTTCTTTTTGCGTTGAATTTCGGGCTGCTCTTTCCCTGGGGGAGAGTGCTACGCCACAAAGAGCAGCGCCACCCATTTAATTGTTGGGTTTTTTTTTCTTTTCTTTTCCTGTCTGCAACTGTATTTGTTTCCCTGTCAGAGTGGGGATTTTTTTTCAACAGAATTTTGCCAGTTGTTCCCGTGTGTTCTTTTACGTGCGCTAGATATTTATATATATGACTTCGGTTTATCGTCTCATCCAAAAGACTAGCGCCCAGACCACCACTCATGCTCTAATGGATAGGGGAAAAGTTTCGGGCCTAAACGGGGATCGAACCACTTCACACTTCCGACCCGAATTTTTGTCTTTCACTTTTTAGGCAGGTGCGTTACCTCTAGACCACCGATCCGCTATCAATTTATCAAACACTGTTTGGAGGGCGGGATGGGTGAGTGGTTAGAGTGTTGCGCGCGCGTGATGAGACGGCCCGAGTTCGAGTCACCATGTACCACGGAGGCATTGGTTCAAGAGGATTTTTTTTTAAACCCAAGAGTTAACATCGGAACTGATGCCATTTCATCGAAAGTCCTTCTGATGAGTCTGTAAACGGAGGTCCTCTGTGTGTATGTGTGTGTGTGTGTGTGTGTGTGTGTGTGTGTGTGTGTGTGTGTGTGTGTGTGTGTGTATGTGTGTGCGTGTGTGTGTGTGTGCGTGTGCGTGCGTGTTTGTGTGTGTGTATGTATGTGTGTGTATGTGTGTGTGTGTGTATGTATGTGTGTGTATGTGTGTGTGTGTGTGTGTGTGCGAACGCACGCAGAAAATCTTGCGCACACGTTAATGCTCGTTTTACATTTCGGAAGAGTAGGCCATTGTATGCCGGTAATAACAGATGACAAAATTATAAACACACACACACACACATACACGTGCACACAAATACACATACACACACATACACATACATACACACACACACACACACACACACACACACACACACACACACACACACACACACACACACACAACACACACACACACACACACACACACACACACACATACACACACATACACACACACACAAAACATGCTCATGGGGATTGTGTTGAGATATCTTCCCCGAAATCGGAATGCGGGTGCCTTAAAGGTGTGCAAAAATGGTTGCATACGCAAAATGTCACCATCGGTGAACCTCTCTGGCAAAGGGACCGCCCCCCCCAAAAAAAAAAAACCCACCAACCCCCCCCCCCCCCCAAAACCCCACCCCCAAAACCCAAACCCAACAAAAAACAAAACAAAAACACCACCACCCCCACCTGTTCATTTATGTCACTTTAGAGATTTTCTTTCCCCTTTCTTCTCCCTGCCCTCTTTTTTTTTTTTTTGCTTTATTCATGAATTCTCAAAATTGTTGTTTTTTTCTTTGTCGGATTCTACTTTGACCTGTGCAAACTAAGCTGTAAAGACCACGGAGAGGAGAGGGAAAGGACTGGCCATTATTTCTCCCTAACACATCTGACGGTGTAAAAAGCGAACGAGAGAAGAAGAAGAAGACTTTGGACCTGAGTGTGTGTTGTTGTTTTTTTTTTTTTTTAAATCTCAAGTTTCTAAAAGTATGAAGAGGATGAGAGTCATATAAATCAGAAGAATAACCAGCCGCCATGGCGCAGTGGTTAGCGCCTTGGGTTACGGACTGGAAGGTCGCGGGTTCGATTCCCATAAGAGTCATATGGATTTTTCGGACTCCGGCCGGCTCCTACCCAGAGTGAGTGTGCTGTGGGCTCAGTGGGAAGACTGGGACCACACAGTCGAGCTTCATCCACTTAACGGATGCGAGTTTGAGAGTGTTGCTCAAATTACCTGACCAACACTGCAGGTGTCTGTATCTCTCGGGCCCGGTTGACGCCGGGACATATTATGATAGTAAGCGTAGAGTACAACCCTGTCAAGTAGTCTCAAAGCATATGCACTTCCACAGCAGCATCATTACGTCATCCTCATTGTCATTGATTATCATGCAATTAAAAAATTGCCTCTGAATCGGTGGTCCCAGTTTCTCTGGTCTCATGGTGACCTCATATTCGGTTTGCCCATACACTTCGGTGCCTGTGGTGAGTTTGTGTTAAAGCCTTTGGGGTTGGGGGTTCGCGGGGGACGGTTGTTGGAGGGACGTTGTGGTGGTTGCCACCTCGGGTGGGCAACTCACTCAGTCTGGTTCCGCGACTGAGCTAATACTGTCGTTAGTAGGGGGCTTAGTAGGTGGTGTCCTGCGTATGTTAGCTCAGAACAGGCACCACTGAACACCGCCAAAGTGACCCAGCAGCAGTGCAGGGCCCCTCTGGCTGGTGGCCCCACGGCGGCCTGATAGTGATTGGCTCCCTGTGGACCTCCGACTCTGGGGATGAGACTTAACAAATCTGGGTATGGCTGTGGCGGGGAGATTGGAATGAGCGGCGTGGGAACAGCAGGACGGAGGACGTCACAGAAGATGAGGCAGCAAAAAAAAAAAAAAAAAAAAATCAGAAGAATAATATAAATAAGAAGGAAGGTGACAGGATGGTTAAGACCTTTGCCTGCCAACAAGTCAACCGTGAGGTTCTGGGTTCGATTCCCAGCCTCGCCCTTTCTTCCCAGTTTGACCCCAAAAAATCGAACTGAATGTCAAAGTCCTTCGGATGAGACTATAAACCGAAGCCCTGTGTGTGAACGCATGTAGAACATCTTGCGCACACGTTAAATCCTGTTCCGCTTTTCGAAAGAGTAGGCCATTGTGTGCCGGTGGGAACAGATGACAAAATTGACAAAACCGCATACACACGGGGACTGGATGTAAAAAAACCCCACATGAGTGCTTATTCCATTATCCTCGATTTAAAAAAAAAAAGAAGAAAAAAGTCATCTGAGCGCTTTGATTTGTTGCTTTACAAGATTCAGCGCTATATAAATTCCATACATTATTATTATTATTTTTAATTAAATCTATGTGTTCTCCACTCCCTCCCTTACAAAAGTCCAGAGGTGATAGTTGGCAGTACACTGGTCCTTACTCCAGCGGCTGTCATTTGTTAGGAGTGGTTTGGGCAGTCTTGTCTTCTTCTGTGACACCAGGCCTGCTTGGAATCTGTCTAGCAGTCGCATCTTTCTGTGCTCTGTTGCCCCCCTTATCATTGTTTTGTTGATGTACAACCGCAAACACAACCGCAAAGGATGGTCATCATTGTTGTATTGGAATGTTTGTTCTCTCATTTTATTGATTTGTTTTCTATTTTCCACCTCGCCCATGTTTTCCACTTTTCTTTCTTCCTTCAAGTCTGTTTCCGCCTCCTTGATCGCTGTATATATTATTACATAGAATTTTTTTTTTTTAACAAATCAGGGATTGACAACCAACTAAGGGTCCAATACCATCCAATCTTGTTTACAGCCCCGCCGACCACAGAGGCCATATCAAGGCTGTCACCTCGTAACATTTTCAATCTCAAAATAAAACAACTGTGCAACTATAATAGAGATTAAAATCAACTCTGCTGTCATGCCTAGTATCAGCGACGGTCACTATAGGGAAAACATATTATCCACTTTGTCAATGTGAATGTACTTGAGTTCATATAAGCTACTAGCTTGAAGTGTATGCTGATGATGTTCTTTATGCTGTTTGTTCCATACTTAAATGAATGGGTACGGAATAGCTCACTGGTCGCTTTCCCCAAGCTAAGGCTAAGCAGCAATGAGCGTAGTTACCAAGTGGGTAGGTGACAGTTCGCGCGCATTGGCTTCAGTATGGTCCCCCAGTTCACCCAGCTGTAAATGAGCACCTGCCTTCTTTAGGGTCAGGGAAGGTACAGCAGCGAGGGAGAGGAGATGGGGGGACACCCTCAATACGCTGGCCCCTGGAGAAGCTGAAGTCTCTAACATCTCGCTCCCCTAACAACCGCAAAGGATATGGGAACACATTTGCCCCTTTTTTAACCTAATGAACACAGAGAATCCTCGGATGAGACTATAAACCGAGGCCCCGTGTGCGAACGCATGCAGAACATCTTGCGCACACGTTAAATCCTATACCGCTTTTCGTAAGAGTAGGCCATTGTGTGCCGGTGGGAACAGATGACAATAGACAAAACCGCATACACACGGGCACTAAATGTAAAAAAGCACGCACATAAGTGCTTATTCCATTATCCTCGATATAACAGAATATATAAAAAAAAGATAAATATAACAGAATAAAATGAATAAATTGAAACCAACGGCTTCTTTATCCTCAGACGAAATCCGCTCCGGCCCGTACAAAGAGCTCTTCCACCCCGAACAGCTGGTGACGGGCAAGGAGGACGCCGCCAACAACTACGCCCGCGGCCACTACACCATCGGCAAGGACATCATCGACCTGGTCCTCAACAGAATCCGCAAGCTGGCTGACCAGTGCACCGGTCTGCAGGGCTTCCTCATCTTCCACTCCTTCGGGGGCGGCACGGGCTCCGGCTTCTCCTCCCTGCTGATGGAGCGTCTGTCGGTGGACTACGGCAAGAAGTCCAAGCTGCAGTTCGCCATCTACCCTGCACCTCAGGTCAGTTCTGGGGGAAGCTCTTCGTGGGCGAGCTGGACTCAGACCCGTCAGTACCTTCGGATGAGACTATAAACCGACGCCCCCGTGTGCGAACGCACGCAGAACATCTTGCGCACACGTTAAATCCTGTTTCGCTTTTCGAAAGAGTAGGTTATTGTGTGCCGGTAGGAACAGATGACAAAATTGACAAAACCGCATACACACGGGGACTGGATGTAAAAAAGCACATGAGTGCTGATTCCATTATTCCTCGATATATATATAAAAAAGAAGTCATCTGAGCGCTTTGATTTGTTGCTTTACAAGATTCAGCGCTATATAAATTCCATACATTGTTATTATTGTTATTGTTATTATTATTATTATTATTATTATTATTATTATCATTATTATTATTATATTATTAATACTAGCCGTTCTTATTTCTTTCATCCGTTTTTCTCGCTTAAGTATATTATGTCTCCGTGCTTGTTTATACATTCATTATGATTCCGTGACTGGGATCTTTAGTTTGTACGTTTTGGAGGGACGCTGAAGCTTAGCGATTAAAACCGTTTTGACTCAAACCCCGTTGGATCATCAAGTCGTAGGTTTGAATCTCGGAAGCGGAATCTGGTAAACTGAGGATCTGAGGAGGAAAGGGGGGGGGAGCGTGTTACGATCTCCCATATCAGTTTAAATGATCAACCTGCCTTTCTTCTTGTACCTTATATTTGAAGAAGAAGAAGAAATATGCACGTTAAGAATTTCGTAACTTGTGTCAGCGTTCGATGGTTTACGGAAACGCAAACATGCCCAGCATGCATCCTTTACAAAAGGAAACGAGCTGCTCCGCAGTCGGAATGATAGTCGGCTGAGGCCAACAGGCAGACCTCCTGCAGAGAGCTACAAGCACCAAGGAGAAGACCAGACACTTAACACACCCCACCCGGTATGGGGACGCAGAGAAAGAAACGAAGACTTGGCTGGTTTTGTATCGAGCATCAAAACCTCTATTTATTTATTAATTTATTTATTTATTTATTTATACCACTTTTAAGCCACGGCAGATTTCTCTGCGTGAAATTCGGGCTGCTCTCCCCGAGGGGAGAGCGCATCGCCACATGAGCAGCGCCACCCATTTTTTTTCCTGTCTGCAACTGTATTTGTTTCCCTATCAGAGTGGCTTTTTTCTACCAAAATGTTGCCAGGACAACTCTCTTGTTACCGTGGGTTCTTGTACGTGCGCTAAATAATTTTATGTGTAACGCACGGGACCTCGGGTTAATCGTCTCATCCGAAAGACTAGCGCCCAGACAACCACTTATGATCTAATGGATGAGGGGGAAAAGTTTCGGGGTCCAAACGGGATTCGAACCACCGCACACTTTCGACCCGGACTTTTTCGCTTTCTAGACAGACGCGTTTACCTCTAGACCACCGATGATCCACCACTCTCTGTCTCTCTCTGTCTCTCTCTGTCTGTCTCTCTCTGTCTCTCTCTCTCTCTCTGTCTCCCTCTCTCTCGTCTCTCTCTCTTCTACCTGTCGCTCTCTCTTCTCTCTGTCTGTCTTCGTCTCTCTCTCCCTCCTCTCTCTCTCTCTCTCTCGTCTCCTCTCTCCTCTCTCTCTCTCCTTCTCTCGCTCGCTCTCCACAGGTATGTACCGCCGTGGTGGAGCCCTACAACTCTGTGCTGACCACGCACACCACCCTGGAGCACTCGGACTGCGCCTTCATGGTGGACAACGAGGCCATCTACGACATCTGCCGCCGCAACCTGGACATCGACCGCCCCACCTACACCAACCTCAACCGCCTGATCGGCCAGATCGTGTCCTCCATCACCGCCTCCCTGCGCTTCGACGGCGCCATCAACGTGGACATGACCGAGTTCCAGACCAACCTGGTCCCCTACCCCCGTATCCACTTCCCCTTGGCCACCTACGCCCCGGTTGTGTCTTCGGAGAAGGCTTACCACGAGCAGCTGACGGTGGCGGAGATCACCAACGCCTGTTTCGAGCCGGCCAACCAGATGGTGAAGTGCGACCCGCGCCACGGGAAGTATATGGCTTGTTGCTTGCTGTACCGTGGTGATGTGGTGCCCAAAGACGTCAACTCCGCTATCGCCTCTGTGAAGATGCGGCGTAACATCCAGTTTGTTGACTGGTGTCCTACAGGGTTTAAGGTAAGGGCGACTGGGAAGAAAGAGTACGTGCAAGGTAGTTGTTTTTTGGTTGTTGGTGGTGTTGGGACTGGATAGCTCCGTGGTCGGAGCACTCGCTTTCCCCCCCAGCTAAGGTTAAGCAGTATCGAGCGTGGTTTACCACTTTGATGGGTGACTGTTTGCGTGCTTTGGTTTCAGTACATTCCCCCCAATTTACCTAGCTGTAAATGGGTACCTGCCTCTTTAGGGTCAGGGAAGGAAGAGGAGATAGGCGCCGCCCTCAATATGCTGGCCCCTGGAGAAGTTGAGGTCTCTGATGCCTCACTCCCCTACGACCACATAGGTTATGGGAACACCTTTACCTTTGTTGCTGAAATACAGTTAAGTGCGTCTTGTTTTCAGTGGGTCTTTTGGGTATGGCCGGTATAACAGCGTTTCAAATGACTTCTGGTCAATCCACAGAGATAGGGTTATCCTAGCTGTGTTTCTGCTTTAAAGCAATGGTTTGAGTAAGGTCGGGTGTAACCATGTTTAAAACTCATTGGAGTTGCAGTCTTATTTCATATCTTGACAATACTGTGATGCGTTATTTTGGCCATATTTAAAAAAAATATAGGCCAGTCTTGGAGTAATAAACCTATACATATTAGATATCAAAGTAAAGTTTTTCATAAGTAAATTTAGGATTTACAAAGATATTTGTCCATAGATATTTCAAGTTTATGTGTTTTGCCCTGAAGTAAGTGAGTGAATGCTAAAAGAACAAGAAATCTTTTCACACACATGCATACACACGGGCACACACGCACGCACGCACGCACGCACACGCACAAAGAAGTTTATCTCAACAAGGTATTAATATCCATCAGCTAATCCACAAGTAATCATATTAATTTTACACACAGTAATGCTTCTCCAGACTCAGTAATCGCTTTGAAGTAAAATTTGCCAGTACCGCCTCTTTCAGCATGTACATCATCTTTCTCACCATTTTCATCATGCCTCTCATGGTGATGTAAAAAAAAGTTCAAAACCATAATAGACAAAACAACTGACAGATAATGAGAAGGTACTCATTTTATGATCGAGCACTCGTTTTCCCCCAGCCAAGGTTAAGCAGCATCGAGTGTGGTTACCAGCTGAAATGGGTACCTGCTCTTCATGTAGGAAGGTAAAGTGCGCGCTGGTAGAAGTGGCGCTTTACTCAATACATGCCCTAGGATCTGAGGTCGGGCATTGCTTGTATTTTTGGAAACACTCAATCAATTTTAGTTCCTTGTAAATTGGATAATGCCTCGTCCCTAGTGGGCTTTTAACCACATATGTTATGGAAACCTTTACCCTTTTAAAAAAACTCATTTCAAAGGGATGTTCCTTACATGCGTGTTTCTTTATTAAAATGATTTAGTTTTGATCTTAAAATTGGCTGGTATTAGCTATGTATTTTAAGTGTGGTAGCGTGTAATGATGACAAACTCAATGCTTTTTCAGGCTGTCTATCACATCACACCTAAGGAATTTCTGTTTAAGGCAACTGAGAAACTCCCCGAAACAGGTTGTGGCTGCTTTATTAAACAAGAAAGCCATGCACAATGAATCTATCCAATACTTGATAAACTGAATAAGACTATATACTTACCATTATATCATTTATAGTACTAATAATAAAGCGAACCGGTGAAACCAAGTATCAATGGGCAGCAACCTTAGTCGATTTGTCCCTAGAAAAGTTGAGTTCTCTGACGCCTCGTTACCTTGAAGCAACAAAAGTATGTACACCTTACCTGACCTAGTTCTACAACTACACACTACTACACTACACACTACACCATACACTACACACTACTACACAACACACCCCGACAACACTACACACAGGCTGATCTCCTACTTGTAGTACATCAGCTATCACAAGATAAATCACTTATTCTACACACTGTGAATTCTTAAAATTTTCCATACCGCTGCTATTCAGCAGTGACATTTCTTTGTTCACTTTTCATCATGCTTCTCTATAGTGTGTTAAACAAAATTGAAAGTTAAGACTAATTGTTGCAGTTAAAGCAAGGTTACGTTTCCAAAGAGACTGATCCCGCTAAGAACACGTGTAGTAGTCTCTTGAACTAAGCACGATTTAGTATTAACATTTTTGGTTTATGTGGTATAAATATCCCCGACACATCGTCTTTGAGGTGTATGCGGCAGCTTGAACTATGACACAATTTCAATGACTTCTTTTCAAGGGTGTCATGCATCCACACCATAAAAGGAGATTCTGTTTAAGGCAAATGAGGAAACTTCCCGAAGACAGGGTGGGGCTGCCTTGATTGAACAGGAAAAGCCATGCACACAGGAATCTATGCCAATACTTGGATACAAGCTGACATAACGACTATACTACTTGACCATTACATCACTGTTTAGTACTGCTACTAGCGAGGGAGAGGAGATGGGCGCCGCCCTCGATATGCTGGCCCCTAGAGAAGCTGAGTTCTCTGACGCCTCGCTCCCCTACGACCACATAGGTTATGGGACACCTTTACCTGTACCTTAGTTCTGCTGCTACTACTACTACTACTACTACTACTACTACTACTACTACTACTACTACTACTACTTCTACTACTGCTACTACTACTGCTACTACTACTACTACTACTACTACTACTACTACTACTACTACTACTACTACCTTTTTTCCTTCTTTTGCCCTCTCTGCATGGGGTACTACTCTTGTGTTGCTGGTGTTGACGTGTTACGAAGCTTCTTATATTGCTACTTCTGTTTTTTGTTGTGTTGTTGTTGTTGTTGCCCGTTTCCCAGCTTAACACTTACCCGAAGGTCACTCAAGACTATGCACTCGGTTTCTCTCATCCCACCTGGATATTACTGTGATATTGTAAGTACACACACTGGATGAAAAAATTGCGTACATGACTCTTTTTTTTTCTTTTCCAAATATCTCGCCATAGAGGTAGCCATACCCCAACTTCAGAGGATTTCAGACGTTTTACAGGTTGATTTTACTCAGTCTCCATACTCAACACACACAGACACAGACACAGACACCACACGCACACACACGCACGCACACACGCACACACACACACCACGCACACGCACACACACACCACACACACACATACACACACACACATACACACACACACGTTAAATCCTGTTCCGCTTTATGTAAGAGTAGGCCATTGTGTGCCGTGGGAACAGATGACAGAATTTACAAAACTGCATACACACGGGGACTAAATGTAAAAAAAAGCACATAAGAGCTTATTTCATTATCCTCGATATAAAAGAATTAAATAAAAGTAAATGAAAATAAAAGAAAATAAACACACACACACACACACACACACACGCACACACACACACACACACACACACACACAACACACACACACACACACACACACACACACACACACACACACACACACACACACACGCACACACAGAACATCTTGCGCACACGTTAAATCTGTTTCGCTTTTCGTAAGAGTAGGCCACTGTGTGCCGGTGGGAACAGATGACAGAATTTACAAAACTGCAAACACACGGGGACTAGATGTAAAAAAAAGCACATAAGAGCGTATTCCATTATCCTCGATATAAAAGAATTAAATAAAAGTAAATGAAAAAAAAAAAAGAAAATAAACACACACCACACATAACACACACACACACACACACAACACACACACACACACACACACACACACACCCATCCCCCACACAACACCCCCCCCCCCCCCCCACACACCACCACCCCCCCCCCCCCCCCCACACCACCACACACATACAAACTCCTCCCTTGCAAAACAAAGTTTGTATTTTACTCAAGCCTCCCATGTCAATATAAAGAAAACGGGACATACAGCCGCTTCTGTCCTTATTCTGCGCAGGTGGGAGTCAACTACCAAGCTCCTACAGTGGTGCCTGGTGGGGACCTGGCCAAGGTGCAACGCGCAGTGTGCATGCTGAGCAACACCACCGCCATCGCCGAGGCCTGGGGCCGTCTGGACCACAAGTTCGACCTCATGTACGCCAAGCGAGCCTTCGTCCATGGTACGTGGGGGAGGGCATGGAGGAGGGCGAGTTCGCAGAAGCCCGCGAAGACCTTGCCATCCTGGAGAAAGACTATGAAGAGGTGGCCAACGACGCTGATGGCGATGAAGAGCCCAATGACGACCAGTATTGAGATCAGATGGCTCCGTCATCGCTTGTAGGGCTCGCTCCTGAAGTTATTTAGGATAGGAGAACAGTTGTCAGTTACCATCTGTGGAGTGCTTTGTGTGTTTCATCTTGACAACCTAGAAACATGCGTCTTACCATCTTGGCTGTTACGTTCTATCGCCTTTCTCTCAACCCACTCCTACCTGCCACAACTACCACTCTTTTCAGTCTCGAAATCGAAAAACTCTGCAAGAACGCAAGTATGGTAACAACGATAACCACACACTCTCGAGGCAGGTCCTTTATATATCCACTCCCAACCCTCTCTCTTCTCATTTCGACCTACCAAAAAGGAAAGAAAATACTGCAAAAAAGTATCCACGTTGTTGATGAAGAACCTTGTTGAAGTGTGCCCCTTATCAGCATCAACCGTTTCAACATCAAAAGTGATGTTAAAATCTCGTCACAGGTATACAGAAAGATTGTAGTTATCAGCTCATGTTGATAAGCCATACCATGGAATGAACTAGAGAGAAAAACAAAACAACAAACTTGCAACGTCCACTCGGCTATGATTTCTTTCTGTAAAAAAAATCTCTTTTATCTGTTTAGTAGTATATCGAGTCAGCTTCTACAAACAAAGTGAATATAGTGCTTTCTAAACCAACAATGCAAAATAAAATGAAGTGCAGGGCAAATTTGTGTAGAGAGCCATGCTACCACCAGGTTTGGCCATGTCGATGATAAAATCCTATCGACTCACCACTATAAGTGTTGACTGAAGTCTTTGACAAGTGTTCTATCCTTGTTGGGTGCTTCTCTCTCTCTCTCTCTCTCTCTCTCTCTCTCTCTCTCTCTCTCTCTCTCTCTCTCTCTCTCTCTCTCTCTCTCTCTCTCTCTCTCTCTCTCTCTCTCTCTCTCTCTCTCCCCCCCTCTCTCTCCTTTCTCAGGATGGTTAAAACGTTCGCCTACCAACAAGTCAACCCTGAGGTTCTGGGTTCGATTCCCAGCCTAGCCCTTTCTTCCCAGTTTGACCCAAAAAATCGAACAGAATGTGAAAGTCCTTCGGGTGAGACTATAAACCGAGGCCCCGTGTTCGAACGCATGCAGAACATCTTGCGCACAAGTTAAATCCTGTTCCGCTTTTCGGAAGAGTAGGTCATTGCGCGCCGGTGGAAACAGATGACAACATTTACAAAATCGCATACACACGAGGACTGGATGTAAAAAAGCACACGAGTGCTTATTCCATTATCCTCGATATAAAAGAATAAATAAAAATCTCTCTCTCTCACTGTCTCTCTCTGTCTGTCTCTAACATGTTTTGGAATGTTGACTATATACACACACCCCCTTCATGAGGGGCCAAGGCCTATAATGAATAAAACTTTCGCATTCTCTCTCTCTCTCTCTCTCTCTCTCTCTCTCTCTCTCTCTCTCTCTCTCTCTCTCTCTCTCTCTCTCTCTCTCTCTCTCTCTCTCTCTCTCTCAAAACAAGAGCTGGCTCGGTGGTCTTGAGTCATCTACAAAGCGAGAAGTGCGGGTTCGATCCCTGTTTGTGCCGGAACATTTCCTCTATCCGCTAGACCTTTTACAAGATTCAGCGCTATATAAATTCCATATATTATTAATTATTATTACCTTGAGTGGCGGTCAAGGTGATAGTCTTTCAGATGAGACTATGCTGAGGTCCCCGTGTGCAACACGCATTTAGCGCATGTTAAAATGCCCACGGCATCAAAAGGGTAATCATTGGTGAAATTGTGTAGAAAAGAGTTTGTTTTGTAGGGAAACGAGTGAACGTACAGGCACAGAGATTTTTTTAAAATAGGTGGCGCTGCTCTTGTGGAGATGTACTCCCCCCCTCCCACTCCCCCACCCCCCCAAATGAGAGCAGCCTGAATTTCACCCAGAGAAATCTGCTGTGACTAAAAGTGGTATACGCTACACTGCATTGCACTGCACTGCACTGCACTACACTGCACTGCACTGCACTACACTGCACTGCACTACATTGCCCTGCACTACACTACACTACACTGCGCTGTACTGTACTGCACTGCACTCCATGGCACTCCACTCTACTCTACTCCACTCTACTCCATTCCACCACACCACTCCACTCCACTCCACTCCACTCCACTCCATTCCACCACACAACACCACACTACACCTCACCACGCTCCACACCACACCACACCACACTCCACCACACCACTCCACTCCACTCAAATGCCCTCAGCAGACTGCAGCAGAACTGAACGCTGCACGACAAGCGCAACACACATCTCCCAGCACACTGTCCAGTCCTGTCAACGGCCAAGCCGACCACAAGGGTCACACAACACAAAATGTAGCCACCATGTTATAAAGACTTACATCATGGACGCTTACAATAAGATAACTGCCATTACTTAAATATCTCTCAAAAGGAGAAAACAGAAACCTGTTCTGACAGCCATTTTGCTACGCTACCATACGCTATTCAGTGTCACAAAGATGTATGTTATTGTTGCGACGTCAGCGCCTGGGGTTTATCACAGTTCTTGATTAAACCATTGACGCTTGGGGCAACAGCAAAGTGAGAGGCTGTATGACCAGTGGCTTTCCCTCCCATGGAAGTCCACTTTACAGCTTTAGTCGTCGACTATGACTCTCTGACTAGGAGGCTTGACTCGCACAGTCCTTATGTGCTGCAGCCCTGGGGGCTAGTTGGCCTTTGGAGAACATCTCCAACGCTGACTGTCCTTATGCCCACTTGGCCGAGAGAGTGGGGATGTACTGTGGGCAAGGCATCTCCACTATAATCACATTTCTGCCTAATTTCCGAAACAGCAGCTGCCTCCTCTGCTGTTTTGGAGGTCATCGTCGAACCCGACGGACAAACATACATGTTATTGTTGCGCGTTCCCCAGTAACACCCTGGGGTGTCACCTAAAACATGCACTCTAACTCGCTCATCCCACCTGGACAATAAAACTATGTCAGTGTGTCATCCCACCTGGGAATCCACTGTGTGATGATTGAAAGTACACACTGGATGAGACGTTTTCGTGCTTCAAAGGTAGTAGCACACTATACGTTATTTACTGAATACGCTATACCACATCTGCTAACAAATATTTGCAGGTGTTTGACCCATTGTACAACAGTATGCGCTGGTGAGGCCTTAGGTAACGGTAAAGGTGTCCCATAATTTATGTGGTCGTAGGGGAGCGAGGCATCAGAGACCTCGCTTCTCTAGGAGCCAGCATATTGAAGGCGGCGCCCATCTCCTCTCCCTCGCTGCTTTACCTTCCCTGACCCTTAAGAGGCAGGTACCCATTTACAGCTGGCTGAACTGGGGGACTATTGATTCCAAGGCGCGCAAACAGTCACCCATCCAAGTGGTAACCACGCTCAGTGTTGCTTATCTTTAGCTGGGGGTAAGGTGAAGAATAAGAACGGGGAGCTGCTAAAGAATCAAGAGGTCAGGCTGGGGAGATGGAGAGAACACTTCCAGGAAGTTCTCAACAGGGATGCACCAAATGAACCACCACAAGATGACCGAGGGGTGGTGGAGGAAATAGACATCTCAGCAGAAGAACCAACCATCCAGGAAATCAAGAAAGCACTGAAGACCCTCAGGAACGGAAAAGCACCAGGAGCGGACCAGATCACAGCAGAGATGCTAAAAGCAGACATTGAACAGACCGGCAAAAAACTGAAACGGATCTTTGACTTCGTCTGGGAAAAGAGACAGTACCAACACAGTGGACGAAAGGACTCATGCAAGATTCCAAAGAAAGGAAATCTTCAGGAGTGTGGAAACTGGTGTGGGATTACACTAATACACTTGGCCAGTAAGGTGCTCAGCAAGATCCTCATCAACAGAATACAAGAGGGAGTAGACGCATCTCTCAGAAAGGAACAAGCTGGATTTCGAAAGGGAAGGGGAACTGTCGGCCAAATATTTATACTCAGGAACATCTTGGAACAAGTCAACGAATGGAACGCCACACTGTACATTCACTTCATTGACTTTGAAAAGGCCTTTGACTCCATACACCGAGACAGTCTCTGGATCATCATGCGTCAGTATGGAATCCCACAGAAACTCATCCAGATGGTCAAGACAATGTACGAGGACTTTCAGTGCTCCGTCATTGTTGACAACGAAACAACAGACTGGTTCCCAGTGATTACCGGGGTGAAACAGGGATGCTGCATGTCAGGATTCCTCTTCCTTCTAATGATAAACTGGGTGATGAGAAGAACAGTGGAAGGCGAGAGAACTGGGATAAGATGGGACTTCATGAACATGTTAGAAGACCTTGACTTTGCAGACGACATCGCCCTTCTTTCATCAACCATGAACCATCTACAGCACAAAACTACAAGACTGGAAGACAACGCAGCAAAGGTTGGACTCAAGCTGAATGGACAGAAGTGCAAAGCCATGAAAGTAAACAGCAGGAACATCGACGGTCTGAGGGTTGGAGATCATGAAGTTGAAGAGGTAGAGAACTTCACCTATCTCGGAGCAAACGTCACCAAAGACGGAGGAGGAACAGCAGACGTCAAGAAGAGAGTAGCACTGGCCAGTGCGCGGATGAAACGATTATCCAACATCTGGCAAACGGGAGACATCGGCAGAAAAACCAAAGCATCCCTTTTCAAGAGCCTTGTTTTGTCAGTTCTTCTCTACGGATGTGAGACCTGGAAATTAACGAAAGGAGAAGAAGAAAAACTAGACATTTTCCAAACCAATTGTCTGAGGAGGATCTTCAAGATCCGATGGCAAGAACACATTTCCAACAAGACAGTCTTGGAAATAGCAGGAGCAGAAAAAATCAGCCAGATTAGAAGACGGAGATGGAACTGGATCGGACATGTCCTAAGAAAGGACAGGAGTGACGACTGTGCTGTTGCCCTGGGATGGACACCTGAAGGGAGAAGGAAAAGGGGACGCCCAAAACAACATGGCGACGAATGGTAGAAGTAGAGCGGAACAGCGCAGGCTGGAGCACGTGGAACGCCGCACGACGCACAGCTGCAGACCGGAACCAGTGGAGGAATGATGTTCAAGCCTTGTGTGCCTCCTGGCACAGAGAGAATTAAGGTTACGGTAAGGAAAGCGAGTGCTCTGACCACTGAGCTATCCGGTCCCTTGGGTACATGCTAAATATTTGTACATTTTGGCACCTTTCTGACATAAATGATATCGGATCTTTTTTGTGCTTATTTGATACTTTTGAACGTGTGTAGCCTATATCTACGAAGGGGGATAAAGGTTTGAAACGAACAGAAAACTGTATACACAGAAAAAGGCACATACAAATTTCACATTCAGTTTTCAGATTACCCTTGTCCATTGAGAAAACTGCAAACATGGATACGCGCATGTGTTTTTGTTGTTGTGGTCGCTGAGTGGCGGTGGTGGTGGTGGTGGCTGTGTGTGTGTGTGTGTGTGCGCGCGCGCGTGCATGGTTGCACGCGCGTACAGTCGCACATGCACCTGCATATTTATCTCCTAAACTATCTGCCCCATCTTACATACATTTACTGTGACAGTGACAATCGGTCTGCCCCATCTTGCAAACACTTACTGTGACAGTGGCAATCAATCGGATATGTCGAGAAAAATATTATCGTCACAACACACAGCGACCTATCTAACACTAAACTTTATAAAGAATTCTCGAAGGACATCAAATCTGTATTTTGGGGAGTAGGGGGGGGGGGGGGGGGGGGGGGGGGGGGGGGGGGGGGGGCTGGAAGAAACATACAACCTAATTAAATCTATCCATCTTTATCAAGAATACAAAATCAAAGTTACCACACTCCTCAGTTCTTGTCTACACAGTTTGTACGTGTCTACATTTGGGTGCTCTAGCTTCCTAGACCACATCAATGTAGAAGTTGGTGGCGACAATGATTTGTTGCTGATACCCCTGAGAGATGGCGCATCGACCAGTCTGTCCTATTTCAAGAAAACAAAATCAGGCAGTGTGGTGGGCAATTCAAACCAGGCGAAGCCCATGCTCCTCCAGGAGCAAAATGCATGCTGGGTCATCCATGCCACTGGCCTATTTTTCTACGAAAATGGGGTTTTAACGCGTGCGAACGAAGTTCTGCGTGTGCTCGCACTCAAGGGCAAGGCTTATAGTATAAGCTGACGAACTGTCAGGCGAATTGAGTCAGTAGGCCTACCAATATTGACTCCAGTTAAAGAATCCCGTCAATTCAAGTGGACATCTACACAGAGACTCGACCCACGTCCTCAATTACGATCATACGACCGAGTTCTACGCTCTAAGCACCAGCCCCTCCCCCAACCCCTCTGAAAAAAAAAAGTAAAATTCCTGAACAAATCTTTTGCCATTTATCACACATCAAATCAAATTTAAAAGTAATAGAACAATCCAAACTATGAAATGATACAAGACACCGTATTGTGTATGTGCGGTGTGTGTGTATGTGTGTGTGTACATGCACCCACACAAAAAACACGGCAGCTTGCACAACTTTTTCCTTATATTCACAAGTGGCAGCTGATTGGATAAAATTATTAAATTTTCTGCTGTCTGCGCATGAGCAAACATACGCCTTTCCGTCGAGAACTTAAGTATGGCGTGTCATTTCAAACCTACAAGGTTAGTAATCTTTTTCCACATATCTTTTTTCCAGGAAAGCCATTGCAGTGTGTGCTTTATCGCTTTTGTTAAGAAACATATCAGTTTGCAATGCAATAATTGTAGGGTGTGTTGAAGAAATTGCGTCAGAAATGCAGAGTGTTTGTGCGTGATGATGTGCACTTGTAGAAACTTTGCCTGTGTCCCTGTATGCATGAGGTGGTCTTGGTCTTCTTGGGAATGCCCCAGCGCTCGACGTCTTAATTTAATGTTTTAGCAGTGCGCAGATTGTATGCAGAATGTGTCATCTATACCACAGGAGGGGGGGGGGGGGGGGGGGGTAGCCTAGTGGTTTGAGCGCTGCGCTCATGATCTAACGGCTTGGGTTCGAGTCACCACCAAAGCATATATTTAAAGGGATTTTCCCCCTGGAGTTAACATCTGTATCGACTCCACTCCACAGAAAGTCTTTCGGATCAGACTGGGAACTGAGGTCCCATGTTCCAACGCATGCAAAGCATCTCGCGCGCACACGTTAAAACCCGTTCTGTCTTTAGGAAGAGTATGCCATTTTTTTGCCGGTAGGAAGGGATGACAAAATTTTTAAAATCGCATGTACACGGGTGTCGTGTTTAGACATCTCGGAAGTCGGAATGCAGCTGTGTTAATGGTGGATAAACGGTCGCGTGAGGCTCTTTTGCTGAAAGTGTACCGTTTAGATATAAAAGGAGACTTATTAAATAATTCAGTATGTGTACAATGATGCCACAGTGTGTACCAGAACTCATGTGGTCTTTCTCTTCTGAAATACCAGTTTTAAAAGGTAGGATACTGCAAGGAAATGTGCTAAGTCCTGCTTTATTCAGTGTATTTGCCAAAGATCTTTCTGGTTGCATAGGCAACACGGAATCACCATGCATAGGTCATGACAAAACCAATAGATAATTATAAAATCAATACTATTTCATGGTTGTTTTATGCTGATGACCCTGCAATCTTATCTACCGCAAAGGCAGGATTACAAGAGAGAGAGGGAGGGAGGGAGAGAGAGAGAGAGAGAGAGAGAGAGAGAGAGAGAGAGAGAGAGAGAGAGAGAGAGATTTTTATTTATTTATTTTTTAAATTTTCTTTTATATCCAGGATAATGGAATAAGCACTTATGTGGTTTTTATAAACATCCGGTTTTGTGAATTCTGTCATCTGTTCCCACCGACACACAATGGCCTACCCTTACGAAAAGCGGAACAGGATTTAACCGTGTGCACAAGATGTTCTGCGTGCGTTCGCACACGGGGCCTTGGTTATATCAATGTAGGGCAAGATTTCCACGTGCACCCTCTCCGGTAACATATTAACTCCTTTAGATGTGGCTGGGGCACTGCATTGAAATCTTCAGTAGTGTCTTGAGCAAGCTGAATATTTGCAGAACCCATACGTTTTCCGGCCATAGTGAACCCTTGTACGAAAGATAGGCTTGGTTGTGTGCGGAGTTTCGCTCCGTTCTACAAAGTTAGATTTGGCTTCTCCAAGTTTTTTGTTGTTTTCTTTCTTCGGCTAGAACTCAGAGGTTCACCTATCGTAATATGGTTTGCGTATGCGACCATTTTTGTTCACCACTAAGGTTGACGCGTTCCGACTTCGGGCCTGAAGTTGAAATACACCAGTGTGCTTGTGGTTATTATTTTTGGTCATCCGTTTCCACCTGCACACAAAGGCTTACTATTCCGAAAGGCGGAACAGCCTCATCTGAAGGACTTTCGGGGCAGTGGAATCGGAACTGATAACTAATGGGGGGTAAAACCGGCGGGGGTTCAAACCCGGGCCGTCAGAAGAGGAAGACTTGATCCTAGATCTGTCTTTGGGATGCTGTATTGAAAGTGACTTAACTGGTCAATATAGAAGTCTTTTTCGGGATCGGGAAATTGATTGGCTGCTTTGAGTAAGCAAGCTCTGTGGTCGACGGAGAGCGCAAGAAGCAGACCGAGGCTGAAATCTCTCCCGAAGACACAAATAGTTTAATGAAACCAAAAAAACCATCTCCGGCAAACTGGGTTTCGTAGGAACGTGAATTGGGGCGGAAAGGGTTGTGTGTTTTGTCAAGTAGGCATTGATTCCCACTCCTACGCCCACCCCCTCTGCCCGTCCGCCTCCCCCCTCCCCCCCCCCCCCCCTCCCCCCCCTCCCCCCTCCCCCCTCCGCCCCCTTCCCCCTCCCCCCTCCTTCCGTGACTCAAACTGTTGCACGTATATTGTGTGCTCGTGATTTATCTCGCCCCTGACATCTCACGTGCGCAGGCGACAAGGCACAAGTGATGTGAGCACCAATTCATTCTGCAGCTGAGATTTTGTTAAGGCCAGTTGGTCTTCTTTGCCCTCTTCCGACAAGTTCCGACTGAACTGGAAATTGTAGTCCGCACGCCGGGTGTTTGGTTCAAAACAACGGTTAGTAATATTTTCCATTCAATGTATGCCTACATGATTTTCTAGCACACCAGTCCAGATATTCCTCTAAACTTGTGACTGGTATTTTTTCCCCCGTTTCTCGGACAGAGCTCCAGGTTTACCTATGGCGAGATGTTGCGCATTTGTTCGACTTTTTGCTCGCCGTCAAGATAGCCGCATTCCTGCAACGTAATTGATACTTTGAGATGTGTAAAAAAAATCGCAATGCGAACATGCTTGCATAATACACATGAATTGAAACATGTTGTCTTCAATTTAACGTCTGTTCACTCTAAGTGATATTAGACGAAACATGTTGTATTGATGGAGATGTACATGTCTTATGAGACTATAACCTGCAATGCAAGGGACCAAAAATAGCCGCATTCCCACGATGGGAATGTGTGCTTGTCATCTACTCAAGCATAAAATGGCCTCCTCTTCCGAAAGGCGGAACGTGTTTTAACGTGTGCGTAAGATTTGTGTGTGCGCTGGTACTGGGTGCGAATACAAACGCACACAGTGCCTCGCTTTATAGCCTCATCCGAAAGACTCTCCGGGGAGTGAAGTTGGTATTGATCATTACAGGGGAAAAATCCTCTGGAACGGGTGTCTCGAAGAGAACCCGCTACTGAAAGATTACACACAATCTCGCCTGGTGCCCCCCCCCCCCCCCCCCCCCCCCCCCCCTTCTTCCCCTCTCCTCCTGCCAACACGTATGACGGCTGCAGAAAATAAAGATGCAAGTAAAATGCGGTGTTTTCCATGCCAGCGTTTAGTGAGGTTGCGGAAACTCACGAATGCTCTTCAGGTACCTCTTGGCTTAGGCAGTAACCTTGTCGATGAGTTGGATGAGACATTTGTGTGGATATCTTGGCCGATGGGTATAATCTTTTTCTACAATAAAAATACGCGGGGATGCGTTTTCCGTTCCTCGGTTAGAGCTCCGAGGTTCACCAATGGTGATATTTTGCGTATGTTACTATTTTGCTCAACGTGAAGGTAGCCATATTCCGACTTCGGAGATGTATGCTGGGTATGTTCGTGTTTCCGTAACCCATTGAACAACACTGGTATAAATTCCGGCATATTAAAGGCGCGTAGAGAATACCGAAATGAGAGCGAAACAAATATTCATGATTGCAAACACTTCATACACGCTCACGTACGCGCATGCCCGACACACAGCTTTGCACATACACGGACATGCGCACAAAGCACAAGCATGCAAACAAAGCTTACAAGAGCACACACATATGCGTACGCGCACGAACTGAATGGGAAGAGAAACGAGTTGCTATTTAACAAAAATTCGTAGTGCTAATCACCAATTCGAATGAAATGCTAATCATAACTAACAGAAAACTTTACGTTCGCAGGAACGCACTAGAAAGACGACACACGCGATAGATCTGCAGTCAAAAGAACCGAAGGCCACCTTGTGTACTATGGACCCATCTCAAGAACCCCGCCAACCTCGTGTTGACCTTTGACTGGCAGCAAACTTGACAAAAGACCACACGGCCAGAAGCCAAAGTACGACTTCCCCTCAAGAGGAATATAACAACAACAACAAAACTTCTTGCAGGGCTGAAGATGCCATCGTCATGGCGGTGATGGCGTGCGACTTCAGCGAAAACCTCATTGTGAGTATGGTCACATTTTTGCAGATAATTGTTTGAATATTTGAAAGTGTGTAGAGAAGTTAGCATGGATGCTGGTAGGTAGGCAGGCAGTCACTTGCAGTACGCGCGCACACTAATTCGAAGAGAGGGAGTTCCTCGTCTGGAGGGAGCTCTGAGGCTCACCATTGGTGACCTGGGATATCGTAAAAATCCCCACCCTTAATTCACCAGATGCCGCCGAGATTCGAACCCACGACTTCACGGACCCATAGGATTGACGTCGAACAGTCTTAACCACTTGGGGGTGTAACACTCTTAACCACTTGGCTATAACGTAGGTTGGAACGGGTTTAACGTGTTCGAGAGGTGTTAGGTTTACAGTCTTATCCCAATGACTTAAGGGGAAGTGGAGACCGCAAAAAAGAAATCGCCTGGAATGGGTCACTGGGTGGGTGCTCAGCCCCTGCTACTCTCAGGCAGTGAGCTCTAACCACTAGACTACCCTACCCCCTTCCTCTCTCCTTCCTTCCTCTCTCTCTCTCTCTCTCTCTCTCTCTCTCTCTCTCTCTCTCTCTCTCTCTCTCTCTCTCACAGGCAAGCACGCTCTCTCTCTTTCTCTCTCTCTCTCTCTCTCTCTCTCTCTCTCTCTCTCTCTCTCTCTCTCTCTCTCTCTCTCTCTCGCTCTCTCATATTGATTTTATGACTTTTCTGTTTATCAGAAATTTCCCATCAACTTTGGACCTTCTGGCCACAAACTCTGTGATGTGAGACACCAATGGCTGTATTGGGTTGGGTCTGATGTTAGAGGGTAGGGGATGAACGAAGGAAATCTGGATCTTAGTTTTCAGAATGGGGATAATCTGCTATCCCGGGCCAGAGTTCTCAGTATAGTTGACCTTAGATTTCAGAATGGGGGTATTCTGCTATCCCCAGATTTTTCAACCTTAGATTTCAGAATGGGGATATTCTGCTATCCCCAAAGTTTGCAGTATAGTCGACCTTAGATTTCAGAATGGGGATATTCTGCTATCCCCATAGTTCTTAGTATAGTCGACCTTAAATTTCAGAATGGGGATATTCTGCTATCCCCAAAGTTATCAGTATAGTCAACCTTAAGATTTCAGAATGGGGGTATTCTATCCCCAGAGTTTTCGACCTTAGATTTCAGAATGGGGGTATTCTGTTATCCCGAGAGTTTTCGACCTTAGATTTCAGAATGGGGATATTCTATAATCCCCGGAGTTTTCAACCTTAGATTTCATAATGGGGGTATTCTGCTATCCCCAGAGTTTTCAACCTTAGATTTCAGAATGGGGGTATTCTGCTATCCCCAGAGCTTTTGAGGGTAATTTTGAGAATGGGAATATTCTGCTAATCCCAGAACTTTCGAGGGTAGTTTTCAGAATGGGGATATTCTGCTATCTCCAAAGTTATCAGTATAGTCAACCTTAAGATTTCAGAATGGGGGTATTCTGCTATCCTCAGTTTTCAGCCTTGGATTTCAGAATGGGGGTATTCTGCTATCCCCAAAGTTTTCAACTTTAGATTTCAGAATGGGGGTATTCTGCTATCCCCAGAGTTTTCAGCCTTAGATTTCAGAATGGGAGTATTCTGTTATTCCCAGAGTTTTCAGCCTTAGATTTCAGAATGGGGGTATTCTGTTATCCCCAAAGTTCTTATCTTAGATTTCAGAATGGGGGTATTCTGCTATCCCCATAGTTTTCAACCTTAGATTTTAGAATGGGGGTATTCTGCTATCCCCAGAGTTTTCAGCCTTGGATTTCAGAATGGGGATATTCTGTTATCCCCAGAGTTTTCAACCTTAGATTTCAGAATGGGGGTATTCTGCTATCCCAGAGTTTTTAGCCTTAGATTTCAGAATGGGGGTATTCTGCTATCCCCAAACTTTTCAACTTTAGATTTCAGAATGGGGGTATTCTATCCCCAGACTTCTCACCTTAGATTTCAGAATGGGGGTATTCTGCTATCCTCAGTTTTCAGCCTTAGATTTCAGAACGGGGGTATTCTGCTATCCCAAAGTTTTCAGCCTTAGATTTCAGAATGGGGTATTCTGTTATCCCCAGAGTTTTAAGCCTTAGATTTCAGAATGGGGGTATTCTGCTATCCCCAAAGTTTTCAACCTTAGATTTCAGAATGGGGGTATTCTGTTATCCTCAGTTTTCAGCCTTAGATTTCAGAATGGGGATATTCTGTTATCCCCAGAGTTTTCAGCCTTAGATTTCAGAATGGGGGTATTCTGCTATCCCCAGAGTTTTCAACCTTAGATTTCAGAATGGTGGTATTCTGCTATCCCCAGAGTTTTCAGCCTTGGATTTCAGAATGGGGATATTCTGTTATCCCCAGAGTTTTCAACCTTAGATTTCAGAATGGGGGTATTCTGCTATCCCAGAGTTTTTAGCCTTAGATTTCAGAATGGGGGTATTCTGCTATCCCCAAACTTTTCAACTTTAGATTTCAGAATGGGGGTATTCTATCCCCAGACTTCTCACCTTAGATTTCAGAATGGGGGTATTCTGCTATCCTCAGTTTTCAGCCTTAGATTTCAGAACGGGGGTATTCTGCTATCCCCAAAGTTTTCAGCCTTAGATTTCAGAATGGGGTATTCTGTTATCCCCAGAGTTTTAAGCCTTAGATTTCAGAATGGGGGTATTCTGCTATCCCCAAAGTTTTCAACCTTAGATTTCAGAATGGGGGTATTCTGTTATCCTCAGTTTTCAGCCTTAGATTTCAGAATGGGGATATTCTGTTATCCCCAGAGTTTTCAGCCTTAGATTTCAGAATGGGGGTATTCTGCTATCCCCAGAGTTTTCAACCTTAGATTTCAGAATGGTGGTATTCTGCTATCCCCAGAGTTTTCAGCCTTGGATTTCAGAATGGGGATATTCTGTTATCCCCAGAGTTTTCAACCTTAGATTTCAGAATGGGGGTATTCTGCTATCCCAGAGTTTTTAGCCTTAGATTTCAGAATGGGGGTATTCTGCTATCCCCAAACTTTTCAACCTTAGATTTCAGAATGGGGGTATTCTGCTATCCCCAGACTTCTTACCTTAGATTTCAGAATGGGGGTATTCTGTTATCCCCAGAGTTTTAAGCCTTAGATTTCAGAATGTGGGTAATCTGCTATCCCCATAGTTTTCAACCTTAGATGTCAGAATGGGGATATTCTGCTATCCCCAGTTTTCAGCCTTGGATTTCAGAATGGGGATATTCTGTTATCCCCAGAGTTTTTTACCTTAGATTTCAGAATGGGGATATTCTGCTATCCCCAGAGTTTTCAGCCTTAGATTTCAGAATGGGGGTATTCTGCTATCCCCAGAGTTTTCAGCCTTACATTTCAGAATGGGGGTATTCTGCTATCCCCAGACTTACCTTAGATTTCAGAATGGGGGTATTCTGCTATCCCCAAAGTTCTGTGTTCACGAAGCCTTATTCCCATGCTTCCAGATCCTGCGAGTAGCTAGAGCACTGGTGGTTAGATGGATTTGCCAGAGTGGGTCTTCCTGACCCATCACACTTCTTCACGAAGAGGAAAACTGCCATGCAATGTCAAAAGGTAGAAATTCAGAGTCCCAGCCATGCAGATGCTGCCTTGAACAGCTGGTTCAGAAGCGTGTCCAGAAAAGGACAACTTTTGTCAAGTTTTGTGTCAGTTCTTTGCCGTTGAACTACTACCCTGTCATTTGCCTTTATCACTGGGCACCAAATTCTCCTGATTGCAATCCCTGATCCTTGCTAAAAGATAGAATAAAATTAGACAATAGAAAATAGAATTCAGACAAAAATGATAGAATAGGGAATAGAGTTAGAAATGGCCATAAAATTAGATGGAATAAAACTAGGATAAAAAAAAACTAGCCACAAAATTAGATTTAAACTTAGAGAAAAAATTAGATTTAAACTAGGGACCAAAAAAAAGTTAGTGCAAGAGATCAAGGGAGAGCAATCTCGGTGACTGCGATATCCTACAAAGGCTTTGGGACAGTGGTTAGGAGGGATTGGGACTTCATTTTTGAGGCAGTGGTCATGAGTGAGTGTGACTTTATCTTTCAGATGTTGGTTACGATGGATGACTATGTCACCTACTGGCATCTTTGGGACGTTGGTTAGGAGGTAGTGTGACTGTGTCAGCTACTGGCATCTTTGGGACGTTGGTTAGGAGGTAGTGTGACTTTGTCAGCTACTGGCATCTTTGGGACGTTGGTTAGGAGGGAGTGTGACTTTGTCACCTACTGGCATCTTTGGGACGTTGGTTAGGAGGGAGTGTGACTGTGTCACCTACTGGCATCTTTGGGACGTTGGTTAGGAGGTAGTGTGACTGTCACCTACTGGCATCTTTGGGACGTTGGTTAGGAGGTAGTGTGACTGTCACCTACTGGCATCTTTGGGACGTTGGTTAGGAGGGAGTGTGACTTTGTCACCTACTGGCATCTTTAGGACGTTGGTTAGGAGGGATTGTTTTTGCCAGCCCCTCACATTCTCCAGACATTTCCTTCAGCTTTTTCCTTCCCACCCTTTCTTACATATGGGTCCTATCCTGGTTAGTCATGACGTGGATCACATGGGGCTGTGAATCATGTGGATCACATGGGAGTCAACTCGTCAAGCTCGATCAAGCAGAAGACAGACAAGCCTGGAGAAAACTGTCGACCAACCCATCCGTCATCAAGGGACTAATGAAGACCAGAAAGTGCCACTGAATTCCACCATTGGGTGCTGTGACATGACATCTGACGAAAGAAAAATCAGGTACTGTTCATTTTGTCATCCTCCTGACTACCTGAGCTAGTCTCTGCCTTTATATGATGTATTTGTCTACATGTTTGGTGACTATGTATGTCAGTTTCTGTTTGGAATGTGTGTCCTTGTTTGTTTGATTGTGCTGCTTTTTTTCTGTCGTTTTCTTGAAGCCTGTTCAGTTTGAAAATGCTTCAGTACTGTTTGGTAGAATCTGTGTTTTCATTTGTGTTTTTATCTTGTTGCTCTTTTCTGCCCGTCTCGGGTTTGGAAGTGTAGAAAAGAACACTGCAACAGAAACCGCTAAATATTTTTTTTCAAACTGCATAATGCTTGATAGTGATGAAGCGGTGAGTTAACCAACCTTGGCAGGTATATACTCAGTTGTTTTCAAAGTATGCTCTGGTGTCAATCAGGCCGGAGAGACACACGCACCTACAGTGCTGGTCAAGATTTAAAAAAACTTAATGATGCATCTGTGAAGTATTTGATGCTCAACTTTTGGGTCCCAGTCTTCCCATTGGACCCATAAATTTTGCTTTGGGTCAGGGCTGGCTAGATTTAAACATACAAAATGCCACTTATGGGATTTGGACCCACAACCTAACAACCAAGAATCCAGTGTGCTACCTTTTATGCTATGGTAACTGGTTGATTTATATGTCATATGTAGATTTATGGCTTGTTTTGATAGCCACTGATTTTTAAAAAATTCTTCTAGTCTAAAATTGGGACTTGCTTGTGTTTAAACAGGTACAAAAGAAGCGAGAATACTTCAATTCCAGCGCCTTTACTCAGTGAATGTCGGGAATAATCGCCTGTGCCAAAGTCTACACCAAAACAGTTCCAGTAAAGTCCAGCACCATGAGTAAATGAATATGTATCACCTGTGCCAAAGTCATTACTACAAAATGGCTCCAGTCAGATCCAGCGCCTTCAAAGACATGTGGAAATCATCGCCTGTGCCAAAGTCAGTACACCAGAACATCTTCAGTCAACTCCAGTGCCATCAAAAACTGAATGATGGGCAGTATCACCCATGCTGAAGTTAAATTACCAGAACAGCCCCAGTCAAGTTCAGTGCCGTCAAAAACTGAATGATTGGAAACATCCGCCAATTTAGTGCCAAGGTCAATAACAGCCCCAGTCAGGTCCAGACCCAACAATATCAGAATGATGGGGAGACTATTGCCTGTGCCAAAGTCAGCACACCAAGACAGCTTCAGTCAAGTCCAGTGCCATCAATAACTGAATGATGGGAAGCATGGCCTGTGTCTAAATTTAAATTACCACAACAGCCCCAGTCTAATCCAGCACCATCAAAAACTGATTGATGGGAAGCATCACCAATGCATTGCTAAGGTCAATACACCAGAACAGCTTCAGTCAAAGTTCAGTGCCATCAAAATCTGAATGAAGGGAAGCCTCGCCTGTGTCAAAACCAGTACACCAGAACAGCTTCAGTCAAGTCAGTGCCATAAAGAAAACAGAATGATGGGAAGCCTCATCTTGGCAGTCAAATTACAACAGCCCCAGTCGAAGTCCAGCACCATCAATAGTAGAATGATGGGAAGCGTTGTCTGTGCCATACACCAGAATAGCTTCAGTCAAGTTCAGTGCCATGAAATACTGGACGGTGGGAAGCATCGCCTGTGCCCAAGTCAACACACCAGAACAGCTTCAGTCAAATCTAGCACCATCAAAGTGTGAATGAGGGGAAGCATCGCCAATTTAGTGCCAAGGTCAATACACCAGAACAGCCCCAGTTAGGTCCAGACCCAACAATATCAGAATGATGGGAAGCATCGCCTGTGCCAAAGTCAACACACCAAAACAACTTCAGTCAAATCTAGCACCATCAAAGAGTGAATGATGGGAAGCATCGCCTATACAATGCCAAGGTCATTACACCAGAAGAACTCCAGTAAATCGAGCACCATCAATATCAGAATGCTGGGAAGCATCGCCTGTGTCAAAGCCAGTACACCAGAACAACTTCAGTCAGGTCCAGCGCCACCAGTCACTGAATGAGGGGAAGCATCGCCTGTACCAAAGTCAACACACCAGAATGGCTTCAGTCAGGTCCAGCGCTATCTCAGTCCCTGAATGATGGGAGACATCACAGCTGTAAGTTCCATGAACCTTCCTGTGTGAAGCAGATCAAGACCCAGGTTAGAAAATTGATCTCATTTGTAACCAAACCATTTACACATTTTTTTCTAAGTTGTATCCCTAATTTTGTGTGTGTGTTTTATATAATCATTGTGTACATTAATTGTAGATTCATCAACCACTACTTAAACTGCATTCAAGTAATTGTTAAAAGATAAAGTGTAATGTTATGTACTGGTTCCAAATTTTATGTTTGAAAGTATTAAATCATTGATATTTGAGCCAAGAAAGTAACATGGTGAGGTGACTGTCATGTCTGTCCAAGAAAACCAACAGATTTTTCTGTGTTACTGATTGGGACTCGGGTGCTTTCAGGGGCTGTGGGACTGGAACCAAGTGCCGCATGTGCAGTGGCCGCCATCATGAACTGGAGTAAAAAAAAGAGTGGCATGGCTGTAGTGAGAAGAAAGGTATGAAATCTTTGTTGTATTTGAGTATGAAAGTAAAAGATGAACGTTTTAGGTCTTTAAGGAGTAAATGCAAATTTTTGTTTCAAAGTGTTTTCAAATAAATAAAAATTTGAATTAATAGGGGAAAATAATGATTATGGTTCATAGTTTTAAGAAATCCTTGTGATTTTGGAGGGCTCACAATTGACAAGATTAACTCATTTTAGACTGGCGGTCTGTCTTGGTTTATCCAGTCTTTTCAGTTTGAAGTTGGATCAGTCAAGTCATGGTCAATCTGGACAGCAGTGAGTTAAGTTATTGAATGTAAATGTTTGTTTTAAAAAATCCTTGCGATTTAACTTCTTAATTGACATTTACTCATTTTAGATTTGAACTAATAAAGCAAAAGAGGAAAGTGATATATCTTTTGATAGTAATTGTGAATAGATTTCATTTCAGAAAATTGGAATCGTGTAAACATATTGCCTCAGCGATAAGTTGAAATTCAGATTTAAGCTAGTAGAGCTGTGAGCATTTTCCCTGTCACTGATGACTTCTTAACTGCTTTCAGGAACTACAGGCCTGGAATGTGTCAGAACAGTCACGCCGCCATCCAGCACTTCATGTCGGTTACCGAACTTGACCAGATAACATTAAATGTCATCCATTCCTTTTTCTGCCCCAGGCCAAAACTGTGAGTTATTGATGTGAGCTAGGTGCCAAGGTCTTAGACTGAAACGGCATTAGAGTTTAAAATGGTGTGTTAAAGTAGCTGTGACAAGTTTTAGCATAACCTGCCTTCTCCGTTAAACTTATAAAGGAGAAAAAAATCCTGAAGTTGGGAGTAAGGTTGGCTATAAGGCAAGGTTCTAAAAAAAAGCAGCATACATGCAAACTTCTTATCCAGTGTGTACGAAATAATCTCAGGGATATATCATGCAGTGCTATACAAAGTATGCCATCTTCCAAAAAGAAACCCCATACCCACATAATCCTTAAAGCCATGACTCTTTTTTTAAGATTTGGGAGCATTGTATTGTCTGATTTAGTGGATGTTGATACCCCTTGCAGTAGTGCTTAGGCAGCATTATAGGATGGGATGCTGGAGGGCAGTTCCTTGTGGGAAAAAGCATACTCTATTGAAAGGCAGAACTGGTTTTAAAATGTGTGCAAGATGTGTGTTTGCACACGGGGCCTTGGTGTATAGTTTCATCCAGAGGACTTTGGGGGGAGTGGCTTCAGCACTGAGGGTAACTCCAGGTGAAAAATCTCCTTGAACAGGTAGGTAGCTCAGACCATAAAGGGCAAATAATGCGAAGTTGCCTGAAAAGTTTTCGGAGATTTGATTCAGAGCGCGATAAAGAACGAGCAGTGGTACAGAAATGGACAGTAGAATGTTATATCTGGCTACCCAGATTTCATCACAATCAACAAAGTGATTTCTCTTGGGTGGTGGTCACTTTTGATGTCGCAGTGTGCCCCAGTTTTTGTAGGTTACCAAGTTGTATCAAAGTTGAACCAAGATGATTTGTTGCACGAAAAAGTAACAGCATTTTGCAACGAGTAGAATGACGAATAATAAACCATGAGTCTTTTTCTGGAATGGATTAGAACTGCGAGACATAACCACAATTTTGTTTTGATTAATATTGGTCATTATTATATAGTTTTTTTTGTTCCTTGGCTAGAGCTCCGAGGTTTACCAGTGGTGAGATTGTATTTATCCCCATCATTTAGGTAGCTGCATTCTGACTTGGGGGCGGGGATGATAAATTTTGTCATCCATTTGTACCAGCATGGAATGGCCTCCTCGTCCAAAAGGCGTAATGGGTGTTTAGCATACGTGCAAGATGTTCTGCTTTCATTTGCACACAGGACCTTGGATTATGGTCTCATCTGAGGGACTTTGACATTGTTTGGTTTTCTCATCAAAGTGGAAAGGGTAAGGTTGGGAATCAAACCCAGAACATCCTGGGTTGCCTTCTTAGAATCGTTGTAAAGTATAAAAAAAGCCACAAAACCAGAATTTTTTCTCAATATAGATAGGGAATGTCGGTTGCTTTATAATTATGACATGATAATGATAGAAATAATTTTGAATTGTATCCATTCTGACTATCCAGTGCGCTTTGATTTGTTGCTTTACAAGATTCAGCGCTATATAAATTCCATACATTATTATTATTATTATTATTATTATTATGTTAAGTTGAGCTGGAAAATATTGCTGTGCAACTAAAATTGATACCTTTTTGTCACTGCCCTTATGAAATTTTGATTTGTCTATAGTCAGCATGATCTTTTACAGGTTTTTTTTCTTTGCACATGCACACACAAAATGGACAAAACATAACAAAATCCCAGGAAAATGAACGGGCACATTAATGACCTTTATCTGTACTTATTTAGAAGAGTAAGGATTACATGTTGACAATGAGTGTAATATTAGTAAAGAGAATAAGTATTGCTAGTAGTGTTTTCATAACTATGCTCAGTGATGGTACTGACGATTACATGTTGATAAAGTGTGTAACATTAGTAAAGTGAATAAGTATTGAAGTAGCGTTTCCATAAGTATGCTAAGTGATAGTACTGATGATTGCATGTTGATAAAGTGTGTAATATTAGTAAAGTGGATAAGTATTGCTAGTAGTGTTTCCATAAGTGTACTAAGTGATGGTACTGACGATTGCATGTTGATAAAGTATGCAATATCAGTAAAGTGAATAAGTATTACTAGAATTGTTTTCATAAGTATGCTCAGTGATGGTACTGGTTACATGTTGATAAAGTGTGTAATATTAGTAAAGTGGATAAGTATTGAAGTAGTGTTTTCATAAGTGTACTAAGTGATGGTACTGATAATTGCATCGTGTGTGCTTTGGCAGGAATCCCATGGAGGAGGACATAACCGAGGACATCGTCCCCGAGGACATTGCTGCCGAGGACATCATCGCCGAGGACATCATCACCGAGGACATCATCGCCGAGGACATTGCTGCCGAGGACATCATCGCTGAGGACATCATCACCGAGGACATCATCGCCGAGGACATCATCGCCGAGGACATCATCGCCGAGGACATCATAGCTGCTGTTGCCGAGGTGGACATTGCCATCAGTCAGAAAATCCTCAATACATTCTTGTGCACAACTCCCCAAGATTTTGCAGACCAGCTTGGGGAAAAACTGACCTCAAACATGTTGCTCTTGTTGCCAAGGTGGACATTGCCATCAGTCAGAAAATCCTCAGCGCATTCTTGTGCACAACGTGGAGCAGCTAAGGGGAAAAGCTGTGACCTCAAACATTTCACCCTTGTTGCTGAGGTGGACTTGATTGTCGTCATCCACAAGATCCTCAGTAGAATTTGGTGCACAAGATTTTGTGGAGCAGTTAGGGGAAAAACTATGATGGAGAAAATGGCAAAAAGGATTTGCAACCACAACACTGCAAAGTACATCCTGCTGTCAGTGATGACTTGATGTAAAATGTATTGATATATATCTGAAAAGTAAAGCACCCCCACCCCCCAAAAAAACCAAAAGAAAAACGCCATGGTGAAAAAAACACCATGGATAAAATAAATGGGGGAAAATGGGAAAAAATGTACCCCCACCCCCCAAAAAAAGGGGAAAAAATGTACCCCCCCCCCAAAAAAAAAAAAAAAAGGGAAAAAATGTAACCCCCAATAAAGAAAAAGAAAAGGAAAAAAATTGAAAAAAAGAAGAAAAAAAATGAAATGAAAAAGATGGTGCTTTACAATGTGCATGTGAAGAAAATAATTTGATGCGTTTTTTTTTTTTAAATTGCATTTCTGATATATTGGAATGAATCCAGTCAATGATAAGTTGAGAAATACTCTCACCCTGTTTAGTAAGTACCCTTTGGAACTTCAGAGATTAGCAACAAGTGATAAGTATGTGTGTGTGTGTGTGTGTGTGTTTTAAGAGTCTGGATTTAATGATCGGCTGAGGCAATGCTATTATTCGAACATGCCATATAGGGCTTGCAACTTTTTGTAATTCTGCCCCCTTCTTTTGTACACATTTGTGTATGAATCTGGGAGCTATTGGGAAAATACTTGGCATAATGTCAGTTGATGCCGATCAATCCATGTAGGACTGATTTTCATATGTGCTGCTTTTATGAGTGGAAAATGCAGTGACATAGATGATGGGGGCAAGTGCAGGATTGTTGATACTTTTACAATAATTGTGAACCAGTCTATATGTATGATGATCTGCCTCTGGTTATCTTTCCATGATTTTACTGCAGTGTAAAGTTTGGTAGTTTTCAGTTAGAGGGTGTGTGTGTGTGTGTGTGTGTGTGTGTGTGTGTGTGTGTGTGTGTGGCTAGTGGTAGTAGTAGTAGCAGCAGCGGTTGTGTGTGTGCGTGTGTGTGTGTGTGTGTGTGTGTGTGTGTGTGTGTGCGCGCGCGCGTGCGTGCGTGCGTGCGTGCGTGCGTGTGTAGTAGTAGTAGTAGTGTGTGTGTAGAGTAGTGCGAGTTGTTTTGTAGTAGTAGTAGTAGTGTGTGTGTGTGTAGAGTATGTGAATTTTGTAGTGGTAGGGTGTGGGTGTAGTGGGTAAGGGGGTGTGAGGTGGGTGTGTTTGAGGTGTGTGAAGTGTATGTGTATCTGTGGTGTGTGTGTGTGGAGTGGGGGTGTGTAACTAGTAGTAGTACAGATACACACAAAAGGTTTTGTGTGTAGTAGTAGTAGGTGTAAGGTTGTCTGAAATTTTACGTCTTTACACCTAAAATACAAGATGGGAGGAAAAGGCCATTGTGTGTAGTGTGTGTGTGTGTGTGTCAAGTCAAGTCAAGTCAAGTCAAAATTTTATTTCCAGATGGTACATTGAATAAGCAATGCATTTGCTTTTTTTCATCAAGCCATCTATCTAAGAACAAATTTCGTAATGATTATACTAAGACATTACGTTATTGCATCATTTACCGTTAACTTAAACCAGTAAAAAAAGAGGAAAAAATCGATAAGGAGATACATTGAAAGTACAAATTACCACATATACATATACATGCACACACATACTCATGCATGCCTGAGCGCGTGCGCGCTCACGTCCACACACACATTTAAATAAAAATGTTTTAAGAATTAAAAAAGAAAATCATAAAACATCAGGACAAACAAATTACTTCACCTACTGTTACATCCATTCTTTCACGTTTATACTTTAGATAATAAAAAGGTACAAGAATAAAACGTTAGAAAATACTAGGCATTCGTCATTACTGACAATATTATCTTCAATGACCTCCCTCCTCTCCTCCTCCACCCAGCAAACGTGTGCTTTTTTTGCGTTCATACTTTTCAAATAGCGCTTTAAAAAAAAAAGAAAAAAAAAGACATATTCACACAATAGCTATCAAAGCAAGATAAGGCAAATAAGATTATAATAATGATTATCATAATAGAGATACAATTATAACAACAATCGTCTTTCACCATGAGACAACAATATAACAAATGATCCCCATCACCATGAGACAACAACATAACCATGATAACAGAAAAGCATTAGAAAGGATGGGGGTGGGGGAGAAGTATCAAGGGGGAAGGGGAAATACACCTTCAATCAAATTAATAGTTTAAAAAAAAAGACACATATTCAAACAAGTAGGACCCCTATACGATACATAATTCAAAAGCCCATAATCCACTGGACTATCAAACTAAAAACAATATCATACTAAAACAGTATCGCTTATAATAGTACTAATAATCTCATCTCTAACTGCAATAAAAACAACATCCACGATAAAATCTATTGAATTAGACAAGACAAAGGGCATGAGGAGTGGAGAGGAAAGGAAAGGAGAGGAGAGGAGAGAGAGAGGGGGAGAGAGAGAGAGAGAGAGAGAGAGAGAGAGAGAGAGAGAGAGAGAGAGAGAGAGAGAGAGAGAGAGAGAAGGACATACTATCAAGCTATCAGGTCTATCATAAAAAGATTTTTAAAATTTCCTCCTTTCCACTTGTTTCAACATTGCAGATTATTTACTAGCTTGCATAGGTTACTCTTACTTCTTTGCATAATTAGTGTGCCTCTTTCCTGCCTCCCCCTCCCTCCACACATATACAGTGTGTGACTGTAGAATTTCTGGTCTCAGTAAGACATACTTGAATTTTTGTTGTAAGGAATACCATTAGTGCTGGTAAATGTAAGTATGGTTGATTTTGCCGTATTAATCATGGTTGATTTGCCTTATTAGTCAATTCCTAGGTATTCATGCATTAGATGGCTTTTTAGCTGTGTCTTGAACTGGTTTTTGTTTTTGATACATTTTAAGCGTTTTGGGAGCTTGTTCCATAAGTCACTACCTGAGTACAAGAAGCTTGTTTTGTAAAGATTATTTCTTGGTCTCGGAAATGTTAGTAGATGATTATGTCTGTGTTCATTGATTTTGAAGCTATTGGTGATCTTTGTAGGGGCATTTCCATTGACAACTTTCTGGACAAATAGAGCTTTATTTAGATAAAGTCTGTTTTTGAAGGTTAGGATATTTGTTTCCTTATAATCGTTGATGGTTACTGTGTGTGTGTGTGTGTGTGTGTGTGGTGGCAGGGAGGAGAGGAAGGAGCAAGATAGACATTGGGAGAAGTGGGGATAGGGAGAAGAGGGCCGCGATAGTGATAGATTTTTCTCACCTGCTTGATTTTGGCCCTGATTTTCAAAAACTAAAATCCCACATTTTGAGTTTTGGCCTTGAATTTTCAAAAAGAATTCACATGGGTGATTTTGACCTTGAATTCAAAACACCTCAGATGGGTTATTTGGGGTTTATTCTTTTTTCTTTTAATGGATACAAAGTCTTCAAAAAGTTTTTGGCCAGAAGTTGCTTTGCTGATAGCAGAGCTGGAAATTGATAAAAGAAATCCAAATTTAAAATCCAAGAAGTCCCATTAACTGGTAACTGTCTACAGCTACGTACCATCTAATCTGTGTGCTGCTGTGTCCACATGCTTTCCAACCGACAGACCAGCCGACTGACCGACCAGCCAACTGACCCTCCCCATTTTTTGCTAACTGTTCATACTAATCCTGACACTGTTACACTAATCCTGGCCCGTCATGTGGACACAATAGGCAGGTAGATAGTTTGGTGCATGCTGACACGATGGCAAATTCTTTTCTTAGAGGGGTTTGGGGTGGTGGTATGATTTTAGGGAAAGAGGTGCTAGGAAGGGGGAGGGGGAGGATGGTTGGGAGTGGGGGAAGAGGTAGGAATGAATGTGTAGATGAGGATAGTTATGGTATTTTTGGTGGTTTTTTTTTTAAAGGGGGGGGGGGGAGTGTGTGTGTGTGATGGTGAGTGTGGGTGTGAATGAAGGTGAGAGAGAGAGAGAGAGAGAGAGAGAGAGAGGAGAGGAGAGAGAGAGAGAGAGAGAGGAGAGAGAGAGAGAGAATGAATGATGGTGGTGTGGGGGTGTGTGTGTGTGAGAATGATGTGAGTGTGAGAGAATGATGTGAGTGTGAGAGAATGTGTGTGCGTGCGTGCGTGCGCGTGTGTGTGTGTGTGTGTGTGTGTGTGTGTGGAGGGATGGAGGTAGTTAGTATACAGTATGGGAAAGGGGAGAGAGAGAGAAAGAGGGAGAGAGGAGAGAGAGAGAGAGAGAGAGAGAGAGAGAGAGAGAGAGAGAGTTTGTGTGTGTGTGTGTGTGTGTGTGTGTGTAGGGATGGAGGTAGTTAGTATACAGTATAGGAAAGGAGGGAGAGAGAGAGAGAGAGAGAGAGAGAGAGAGAGAGAGAGAGAGGGAGAGAGAGAGAGAGAGAGAGAGAGAGAGTGTGTGTGTGTGTGTGTGTGTGTGTGTATGTAGGTGTAGGGAATACTTTATACTGCAGGCAAATCAATGGAATGGTATATCATTGGTATTTCATCACCAGTATATGCTGTTGTGAAACCAGCACAACAGTTGCATACTTTGTGCATGTGAATTTCAAGGTGGACCTATATTCACATGAGCTTTACAATTGACCACTGGTCTTTTATCGATTTTTTCCCCCAAAAGCTTTATTTTGATAATGAAATGCCTGCAAAAACTGAAGTAGTCCTGTGGTAGTCACAAGAATAGCCAGACAGAAAATTTCTAAGTTTATTCAGCAGGCAATGGTACACTGCAATGGTTATGAGATGGAATGCTGTCATTCTGTCTTTTTCTGGTTAATCTTAAAGACATTAGAACAAAACCAGGTCTTGAGATTGCCTTCGATATTGCAAAAGTATCGGTTTATGTAATGGTATGGAAAGTGTGTGGGGAGATGGGGTCTTATTTTTTTTTCAAAATCAAATAATTATGAAAACAGAAACAAAGCTGTTATCCACTAATATGCGTGAAATGACTACAGTTGATGTTGATGGGAAAATAAATAGTAATACTAACCTTGTCCTGTGATGGAATAAGAAGGAAAAGAACGATTGTCATGTGAATTGGCATTGAAAATGTGTGAAATAAGTTTGATGTTGGTGGCAGATCTGTGAATTGATCTTCCACTGGAAGATTGATGGCAGGTTTTACACCAACACATGTGGCAAAAAAATTCCAGTAGTGTGCCTGGCATTGTGGTGTTGTTGTTTTTTAGATGAGGTGAATATGTAAATTGAAGAAAAATGTATCATGTTTTTTTTGGTTTGTTTTTTTTAGATAATGAGATGAAAATGTAAATTAAAGATGTATCATGTTCAAAACTGGTTTAGAAAGTGTGTGGAGAGGTTTTCTTTTTGTTTTTGTTTTATTGTTTTAGTGGTTTCTTTATTTATTTCAGTTTTTGTAAATCACATGAACATTTAATGTGAAAGCAAAAAAAAAAGCTTGTCATGTGATAGGCATTGAGAATGTTTATTTGACGTTGGTGGCTGATCTGTAGTTGATAGTGTGCCTGAGATTTTTTTTCCTTTTTTTTTTTTTCAGATGAGATGAAATCTAAATTGGAAAAATGTAACGTTTTCTAGAATGGCATGGAAGAAAGTCTTTTCTTTTTGAATTTAGTGGGTATTTAAAAATATTGCATGAAATGTGAAAGCAAAAAACAAAAGCTCATCATGTGATTGGCATTGAGAATGTGTGAAATAAGTTTATTTGATGTTGGTGGGAAATCTGTGTATTGATCTTCCATATACGTTTTTAAGGCTAGTAGCTGATAGTGTGTGCCTGTGGTTTTTTTCTTCTTTTTTTAAAGTTTTTTTATATAGATATCAAATGTAGCATGTTCTTTAACAGTATGGAAGAAAGTCTGTGGGGAGAAGTTTTCATTTCTTTTGTTTTCAAGTTTTGGTTGATTTTTGTTTTTTTTAAAATAGCATATAATGTGAAGATGGAAGCAAAGCTGGTCCTGTGCTTGGCATTGGTATTGTGTGAAATAGCCTTAGTTGATGTTGGTGGCAGGTCTGTGTCCTGATCTTCTGCTAGAAGATTGATGCAAATTTTACACCAACACATCTTCATGCTGTATGATCTGAAGTCTAGTAGCTGGTAAAGTGTACCTGTGAGTTTTTTAAATATTTTTTTAAACCATTTCAAATGCAAATTGCAAAGAAAAATGTAATAGTTTGTATAATGATGTGGAAAGTGTGTGGGGAGAAGGGGTCTTTTTTTTTCAAATCGCATCAAATGTGAAATAAATCTGCTTGTGTTATAGCCATTGATATAGTTTTGGTTGATGCTGGTGGCAAATCTGTGAATGGATCTTCGGTTGGAAGATTGATGGCAGATTTTATACCAACACATTTGGCAAAAAAATAAGACTTGTGTTTTATTGTTTAAAGTAAGTGAATATTTTCCTGGCTTTTTTTTTTTTTTTTTTTTAGATAACGAGATCGAAATGTAAATTGAAAAAAACAATGCAACATGTTGAATAATGGAGAAGACAGTGTGTGAAGAGAAGTTTTATTTTCTTTTGTTTTAATTTTATTTAAAAAATAGCATGAAACGTAAAAAAAATTTCAAATGCAAATTGAAGAAAAATGTAATAGTTTGTTTAATGTGGAAAGTGTGTGGGGAGAAGGGGTCTTTTTTATTTATTTTAAAAACAAAATGTAAAATCTGGTCATGTTATAGCCATTGATGTTTCTTGAAATAGTTTTGGTTGATGTTGGTTATGTATTTCCTGGTCTTTTTTTTAATTTGTTTTTTTTAGATAAGTAGACGAAGTAATTGAAAAAAAACAATGCACATGTTGAATAATGGAGAAGACAGTGTGTGAAGAGAAGTTTTATTTTCTTTTGTTTTAATTTTATTTTAAAAATAGCATGAAACTTTAATGTGAAAGCCAAAAAACAAAGTACCGTTTTCTATAATGGCATGGAAGAATATGTGGGAGGAAGTTTTCTTTTGTTTTTAGTGGGTTTGTTATAAAAAATCACAGGAAATGTGAAAGCAAAAAACAAAGCTCATCATGCGATTGGCATTGAGAATGTGTGAAATAAGTTTGATGTTGGTGGCAGATCTTGTATTGATCTTCCGTTGGAAGATTGATGGCAGATTTTACACCAACACATGACAAAATAAACAAGACTTGAAGTATACATGTTTAAGGCTAGTAGTTGTGTGCCTGTGTTTTAATTTTAAAAAATTTTTTTTTTATCTTACGTTTTATTTAGATAATGAGATCAGATGTGAATTGAAGAACAATGCAGCGTGTTCTATAAAATGGCATGGAAGAAACTGTCTGGGGAGAGGTTTACTTTAAAAAAAAAAAAAATCGCATGGAATGTGAAGACAAAAACAAAGCTGGTCCTGTGCTTGGCATTGGTATTGTGTGAAATAGCCTTAGTTGATGGTGGCAGGTCTGTGTCCTGATCTTCTGCTAGAAGATAGATACAGATTTTACACCAACACATCTTCATGCTGTATAATCTGAAGTCTAGTAGCCAGTAAAGTGTACCTGTGAGGTTTTAAAATATTTTTTTAAACCATTTCAAATGCAAATTGCAAAGAAAAATGTAATAGTTTGTATAATGTGGAAAGTGTGTGGGGAGAAGGGGTCTTTTTTTTTCAAATCGCATCAAATGTGAAATGAATCTGCTTGTGTTATAGCCATTGATATAGTTTTGGTTGATGCTGGTGGCAAATCTGTGAATGGATCTTCGGTTGGAAGATTGATGGCAGATTTTATACCAACGCATTTGGCAAAAAAATAAGACTTGTGTTTTATTGTTGTAGTGAATATTTTCCTGGCTTTTTTTTTTTTTTTTTTTAGATAACGAGATCGAAATGTAAATTGAAAAAAACAATGCAGCATGTTGAATAATGGAGAAGACAGTGTGTGAAGAGAAGTTTTATTTTCTTTTGTTTTAATTTAATTTTAAAATAGCATGAAACGTAAAAAAAATTTCAAATGCAAATTGAAGAAAAATGTAATAGTTTGTTTAATGTGGAAAGTGTGTGGGGAGAAGGGGTCTTTTTTTTATTTATTTTAAAAACAAAATGTAAAATCTGGTCATGTTTTAGCCATTGATGTTTCTTGAAATAGTTTTGGTTGATGTTGGGTGAATATTTTCCTGGCTTTTTAAAAAAATTTAAATTTTTTTTTTTAGATAACGAGATCGAAATGTAAATTGAAAAAAACAATGCAACATGTTGAATAATGGAGAAGACAGTGTGTGAAGAGAAGTTTTATTTTCTTTTGTTTTAATTTTATTTTAAAAATAGCATGAAACTTTAATGTGAAAGCCAAAAAACAAAGTACCGTTTTCTATAATGGCATGGAAGAATATGTGGGAGGAAGTTTTCTTTTGTTTTTAGTGGGTTTGTTAAAAAAAAAATCACAGGGAATGTGAAAGCAAAACACAAAGCTCATCATGCGATTGGCATTGAGAATGTGTGAAATAAGTTTGATGTTGGTGGCAGATCTGTGTATTGATCTTCCGTTGGAAGATTGATGGCAGATTTTACACCAACACATGACAAAATAAACAAGACTTGAAGTATACATGTTTAAGGCTAGTAGTTGTGTGCCTGTGTTTTAATTTTTCTTTGTTGGTTTTTTTTTTATCTTACGTTTTATTTAGATAATGAGATCAGATGTGAATTGAAGAACAATGCAGCGTGTTCTATAAAATGGCATGGAAGAAACTGTCTGGGGAGAGGTTTACTTTAAAAAAAAAAAAATCGCATGGAATGTGAAGACAGAAACAAAGCTGGTCCTGTGCTTGGCATTGGTATTGTGTGAAATAGCCTTAGTTGATGGTGGCAGGTCTGTGTCCTGATCTTCTGCTAGAAGATTGATGCAGATTTTACACCAACACATCTTCATGCTGTATAATCTGAAGTCTAGTAGCCGGTAAAGTGTACCTGTAAGTTTTTTTGGGGTGCTTTTTGGTTAAAAAAAAAATTCAAATGCAAAGTGAGAAGAAAAATGTAAAAGTTTGTATAATGATGAGGAAAGTGTGTGGGGAGAAGGGGTCTTTATTTTTCAAATCACATCAAATGTGAAATGAATCTGGTCGTGTTATAGCCATTGATATAGTTTTGGTTGATGTTGGTGGCAAATCTGTGAATGGATCTTCGGTTGGAAGATTGATGGCAGATTTTACACCAACACATGTGGCAAAAAGATTCCAGTAGTAGGTAGGGTGTGCCTGGCTTTGTCTCTTTCTTTGTTTTTTTTCCATGGTGGGTTTTTTTGTTTTTTGGTTTAGATAATGAGGTGAAAATGTAAATTTAAGAAAAATGTACCATGTTCTTATTTATTTATTTTTTAGATAAATGAGATGAAAATGTAAATTAAAGAAAAATGTATCATGTTAAAAAATGGTTTAAAAAGTGTGGGGAGAATTTTCTTTTTTTGTTATTGTTTTAGTGGTTTCTTTATTTTTTTATTTTTTTGTAAATCACATGAAAGTTTAATGTGAAAGCAAAAAAAAAAAGCTCATCATGTGATAGGCATTGAGAATAAGTTTAGTTGACGTTGGTGGCTGACCTGTAGTTGATAGTGTGCCTGATTTTTTTTCTTTTTCTTTTTTTTGAGATGAGATGAAATCTAAATTGAAGAAAAATGTAACTTTTCTATAATGGCATGGAAGAAAGTGTCATTTCTTTTGTTTTTTTAGTAGGTATTAAAAAAAATCTACGAAATGTGAAAGCGAAAAGCAAAGCTCATGTGATTAGCATTGAGAATGTGTGAAATAAGTTTATTTGTTGTTGGTGGCAGATCTGTGTATTGATCTTCCGTTGGAAGATTGATGGCAGATTTTGCACCAACACATGACAAAAAAACAAGACTGTAGTATACATGTTTACGGCTAGTAGTTGTGTGCCTGTGTTTTTCTTTGTTGTTGTTTTTTTTATAGCTGTTTTCCTTTTTACAGAGAATGAGATCAAATGTGAATTGAAGAATAATGTAGCGTGTTCTATAATGGCATGGAAGAAATTGTGTGGGGAGAGGTTTACTTTTTGTTTTGTTTTTTATGTTTTTTAAATCGCATGAAATGTGAAGACAGAAGCAAAGCTGGTCTTGTGATTAGCATTGGTATTGATTGTGTGAAATAGCCTTAGTTGATGTTGGTGGCAGGTCTGTGTACTGATCTTCTGCTAGAAGATAGATGCAGATTTTACATCAACACAACTTCATGCTGTATGATCTGAAGTCTAGGAGCCGGTAAAGTGTACCTGTGAGGGTTTTTTTTGCTTTTTTGTTTTTGTTTTTTGTTTTTTTTGTTTTTGGGGGGTTGGGGTGTTAAAAACCATTTCAAATGCAAATTGAGAAGAAAAATGTAATAGTTTGTATAATATGGAAAGTGTGTGGGGAGAAGGGGCCTTTTTTTTCAAACCACATCAAACCATATGAAATGTAAAAGGAATCTGGTTGTGATACAGCCATTGATGTTTCTTGATATAGTTTTGGTTGATGTTGGTGGCAGATCTGTGAATGGATCTTCTGTTGGAAGATTGATGGCAGATTTTACACCAACACATGTGTCAAATAAATAAGACTTGTGGTTTATTGTTTTAAGTCTAGTAGTGAATATTCCTGGGTTTAAAAAATTTTTTTTTTAGATGATATTGAAATGTAAACTGAAAAAAAATGCAGCATGTTCAATAATGGAGAAGACAGTGTGTGGGGAGAAGTTTTATTTTCTTTTGATTTTTATTTTAAAAAATCGCACGAAACTTTAATGTGAAAGCCAAAAAGCAAAGCCTGTCATGTGATTGGCATTGAGGATGTGTGAAATAAGTTTAGTTGATGTTGGTGGCAGATCTGTGAAATTGATCTTCTGCTGGAAGATTGATGGCAGATTTTACACCAACATATGTGGCAACAACAAAAAATTTGCAGTACATGTTTTTAAGGCTAGTAGCTGATGTGTGTGCCTGTGTTTTTTTCTTTGTTTTTCTTTTAGTTTTTTTTTTTTTTAGACAATGAGATCAAATGTAAATTGAAAAAAAAGTAGCGTGTTCTATACGGCATGGAAGAAAGTGTGGGGAGAAGTTTTCATTTCTTTTGTTTTCAAGTTTTAGTTATTTTATTTTATTTTTAAATTGCATGAAATATGAAGACAGAAGCAAAGCTGGTCCTGTGCTTGGCATTGGTATTGTGTGAAATAGCCTTAGTTGATGTTGGTGGCAGGTCTGTGTACTGATCTTCTGCTAGATGATAGATGCAGATTTTACACCAACATTTCTTCATGCTATATGATCTGAAGTCTAGTAGTGGTGAAGTGTACCTGTGATTTTTTTTGGGGTTGCTTTTCTTTTCTTTTAAAATTTTTTTTATAGACCATTTAAAATGCAAATTGAGAAGAAAAATGTAATAGTTTGTATAATGTGGAAAGTGTATGGGGAGAAGGGGTCTTTTTTTTTTTTTCCAAATCACATCAAATGTGAAATAAATTTGCTTGTGTTATAGCCATTGATATTTCTTGAAATAGTTTTGGTTGATGTTGGTGGCAGATCTGTGAATGGATCTTCCGTTGGAAGATTGATGGCAGATTTTACACCAACACATGTGGCAAAAAGATTCCAGAAGTAGGTAGGGTGTGCCTGGCTTTGTCTCTTTCTTTGTTTTTTTTCTATGGTGGTTTTTTTTGTTTTTTGGTTTAGATAATGAGGTGAAAATGTAAATTTAAGAAAAATGTACCATGTTCTTATTTATTTATTTTTTAGATAAATGAGATGAAAATGTAAATTAAAGAAAAATGTATCATGTTAAAAAATGGTTTAAAAAGTGTGGGGAGAATTTTCTTTTTTTGTTGTATTGTTTTAGTGGTTTTTTTATTTTTTAATTTTTTTGTAAATCACATGAAAGTTTAATGTGAAAGCAAAAAAAAAAGCTCATCATGTGATAGGCATTGAGAATAAGTTTAGTTGACGTTGGTGGCTGACCTGTAGTTGATAGTGTGCCTGATTTTTTTTCTTTTTCTTTTTTTTGAGATATGAAATCTAAATTGAAGAAAAATGTAACTTTTCTATAATGGCATGGAAGAAAGTGTCATTTCTTTTGTTTTTTTAGTAGGTATTAAAAAAAATCATACGAAATGTGAAAGCGAAAAGCAAAGCTCATCATGTGATTAGCATTGAGAATGTGTGAAATAAGTATATTTGTTGTTGGTGGCAGATCTGTGTATTGATCTTCCATTGGAAGATTGATGGCAGATTTTGCACCAACACATGACAAAAAAACAAGACTGTAGTATACATGTTTACGGCTAGTAGTTGTGTGCCTGTGTTTTTCTTTTTCTTTGTTGTTGTTTTTTTTTTATAGCTGTTTTCCTTTTTACAGAGAATGAGATCAAATGTGAATTGAAGAATAATGTAGCGTGTTCTATAATGGCATGGAAGAAATTGTGTGGGGAGAGGTTTACTTTTGTTTTGTTTTGTTTTTTATGTTTTTTAAATCGCATGAAATGTGAAGACAGAAGCAAAGCTGGTCTTGTGATTAGCATTGGTATTGATTGTGTGAAATAGCCTTAGTTGATGTTGGTGGCAGGTCTGTGTACTGATCTTCTGCTAGAAGATAGATGCAGATTTTACATCAACACAACTTCATGCTGTATGATCTGAAGTGTAGGAGCCGGTAAAGTGTACCTGTGAGGTTTTTTTTTGCTTTTTTGTTTTTGTTTTTTGTTTTTTTTGTTTTTGGGGGGGTGGGGTGTTAAAAACCATTTCAAATGCAAATTGAGAAGAAAAATGTAATAGTTTGTATAATATGGAAAGTGTGTGGGGAGAAGGGGCCTTTTTTTTCAAACCACATCAAACCACATGAAATGTAAAAGGAATCTGGTTGTGATACAGCCATTGATGTTTCTTGATATAGTTTTGGTTGATGTTGGTGGCAGATCTGTGAATGGATCTTCCGTTGGAAGATTGATGGCAGATTTTACACCAACACATGTGTCAAATAAATAAGACTTGTGGTTTATTGTTTTAAGTCTAGTAGTGAATATTCCTGGGTTTAAAAAATTTTTTTTTTAGATGATATTGAAATGTAAACTGAAAAAAAATGCAGCATGTTCAATAATGGAGAAGACAGTGTGTGGGGAGAAGTTTTATTTTCTTTTGATTTTTCTTTTAAAAAATCGCATGAAACTTATGTGAAAGCCAAAAAGCAAAGCCTGTCATGTGATTGGCATTGAGGATGTGTGAAATAAGTTTAGTTGATGTTGGTGGCAGATCTGTGAAATTGATCTTCTGCTGGAAGATTGATGGCAGATTTTACACCAACATATGTGGCAACAACAAAAAATTTGCAGTACATGTTTTTAAGGCTAGTAGCTGATGTGTGTGCCTGTGTTTTTTTCTTTGTTTTTATTTTAGTTTTGGTTTTTTTAGACAATGAGATCAAATGTAAATTGAAAAAAAAGTAGCGTGTTCTATACGGCATGGAAGAAAGTGTGGGGAGAAGTTTTTATTTCTTTTGTTTTCAAGTTTTAGTTTTTTTTATTTTATTTTTAAATCGCATGAAATATGAAGACAGAAGCAAAGCTGGTCCTGTGCTTGGCATTGGTATTGTGTGAAATAGCCTTAGTTGATGTTGGTGGTAGGTCTGTGTACTGATCTTCTGCTAGAAGATAGATGCAGATTTTATACCAACATTTCTTCATGCTATATGATCTGAAGTCTAGTAGTGGTGAAGTGTACCTGTGATTTTTTTTGGGGTTGCTTTTCTTTTCTTTTTAATTTTTTTTTATAGACCATTTAAATGCAAATTGAGAAGAAAAATGTAATAGTTTGTATAATGTGGAAAGTGTATGGGGAGAAGGGGTCTTTTTTTTTTTTTTTCCAAATCACATCAAATGTGAAATAAATCTGCTTGTGTTATAGCCATTGATATTTCTTGAAATAGTTTTGGTTGATGTTGGTGGCAGATCTGTGAATGGATCTTCCGTTGGAAGATTGATGGCAGATTTTACACCAACACATGTGGCAAAAAGATTCCAGTAGTAGGTAGGGTGTGCCTGGCTTTGTCTGTCTTTCTTTGTTTTTTTTCCATGGTGGGTTTTTTTGTTTTTTGGTTTAGATAATGAGGTGAAAATGTAAATTTAAGAAAAATGTACCATGTTCTTATTTATTTATTTTTTAGATAAATGAGATGTAAATTAAAGAAAAATGTATCATGTTAAAAAATGGTTTAAAAAGTGTGGGGAGAATTTTCTTTTTTTGTTGTATTGTTTTAGTGGTTTCTTTATTTTTTAATTTTTTTGTAAATCACATGAAAGTTTAATGTGAAAGCAAAAAAAAAAAGCTCATCATGTGATAGGCATTGAGAATAAGTTTAGTTGACGTTGGTGGCTGACCTGTAGTTTATAGTGTGCCTGATTTTTTTTCCTTTTCTTTTTTTGAGATGAGATGAAATCTAAATTGAAGAAAAATGTAACTTTTCTATAATGGCATGGAAGAAAGTGTCATTTCTTTTGTTTTTTTAGTAGGTATTAAAAAAAATCATACGAAATGTGAAAGCGAAAAGCAAAGCTCATCATGTGATTAGCATTGAGAATGTGTGAAATAAGTTTATTTGTTGTTGGTGGCAGATCTGTGTATTGATCTTCCGTTGGAAGATTGATGGCAGATTTTGCACCAACACATGACAAAAAAACAAGACTGTAGTATACATGTTTACGGCTAGTAGTTGTGTGCCTGTGTTTTTTTTTCTTTGTTTTTTTTTTTATAGCTGTTTTCCTTTTTTCAGAGAATGAGATCAAATGTGAATTGAAGAATAATGTAGCGTGTTCTATAATGGCATGGAAGAAATTGTGTGGGGAGAGGTTTACTTTTGTTTTGTTTTGTTTATGTTTTTTAAATCGCATGAAATGTGAAGACAGAAGCAAAGCTGGTCTTGTGATTAGCATTGGTATTGATTGTGTGAAATAGCCTTAGTTGATGTTGGTGGCAGGTCTGTGTACTGATCTTCTGCTAGAAGATAGATGCAGATTTTACATCAACACAACTTCATGCTGTATGATCTGAAGTGTAGGAGCCGGTAAAGTGTACCTGTGAGGTTTTTTTTGCTTTTTTGTTTTTGTTTTTTGTTTAGTTTTTGGGGGGTGGGGTGTTAAAAACCATTTCAAATGCAAATTGAGAAGAAAAATGTAATAGTTTGTATAATATGGAAAGTGTGTGGGGAGAAGGGGCCTTTTTTTTCAAACCACATCAAACCACATGAAATGTAAAAGGAATCTGGTTGTGATACAGCCATTGATGTTTCTTGATATAGTTTTGGTTGATGTTGGTGGCAGATCTGTGAATGGATCTTCCGTTGGAAGATTGATGGCAGATTTTACACCAACACATGTGTCAAATAAATAAGACTTGTGGTTTATTGTTTTAAGTCTAGTAGTGAATATTCCTGGGTTAAAAAAATTTTTTTTTTAGATGATGAGATTGAAATATAAACTGAAAAAAAATGCAGCATGTTCAATAATGGAGAAGACAGTGTGTGGGGAGAAGTTTTATTTTATTTTTATTTTTAAAAATCGCATGAAACTTTAATGTGAAAGCCAAAAAGCAAAGCCTGTCATGTGATTGGCATTGAGGATGTGTGAAATAAGTTTAGTTGATGTTGGTGGCAGATCTGTGAAATTGATCTTCTGCTGGAAGATTGATGGCAGATTTTACACCAACATATGTGGCAACAACAAAAAATTTGCAATACATGTTTTTAAGGCTAGTAGCTGATGTGTGTGCCTGTGTTTTTTCTTTGTTTTTTAGTTGTTTTTTTTTTTTAGACAATGAGATCAAATGTAAATTGAAAAAAAAAGTAGCGTGTTCTATACGGCATGGAAGAAAGTGTGGGGAGAAGTTTTTATTTCTTTTGTTTTCAAGTTTTAGTTTTTTTATTTTATTTTTAAATTGCATGAAATATGAAGACAGAAGCAAAGCTGGTCCTGTGCTTGGCATTGGTATTGTGTGAAATAGCCTTAGTTGATGTTGGTGGTAGGTCTGTGTACTGATCTTCTGCTAGAAGATAGATGCAGATTTTATACCAACATTTCTTCATGCTATATGATCTGAAGTCTAGTAGTGGTGAAGTGTACCTGTGATTTTTTTTGGGGTTGCTTTTCTTTTCTTTTTAATTTTTTTTATAGACCATTTAAAATGCAAATTGAGAAGAAAAATGTAATAGTTTGTATAATGTGGAAAGTGTATGGGGAGAAGGGGTCTTTTTTTTTCCAAATCACATCAAATGTGAAATGAATCTGCTTGTGTTATAGCCATTGATATTTCTTGAAATAGTTTTGGTTGATGTTGGTGGCAGATCTGTGAATGGATCTTCCGTTGGAAGATTGATGGCAGATTTTACACCAACACATGTGGAAAACCCCCCCACAAAACTTGTGGTTCATTGTTTTAAGTCTAGTAGTGAATATTGGTCCTGGCTTTTGTTTTTCTTTATTAAAATTTTATATTAAAGATAATGAGATCGAAATGTAAATTGAAAAAAATGCAGCATCTTCAATAATGAAGACAGTGTGTGGGAAGAAGTTTTCTTTTGTTTTGTTTTGTTTTAATGTTATTTTAAAAATAGCATGAAACTTTAATGCAAAAGCCAAAAAACAAAGCTCGTCATGTGATTGGCATTGATGTGTGAAATGTTTATTTGATGTTGGTGGCAGATCTGTGAATTGGTCTTCTGCTGGAAGATTGATGGCAGATTTTACACCAACATATGTGGCAAAAAAAAAAAATTGCAATATACATTTTTAAGGCTAGTAGCTGATAGTGTGTGCCTGTGTTTTTTTCTTTTTCTTTTAGTTTTTTTTTTTTTTAGACAATGAGATCAAATGTAAAATGAAGAAAAAGTAGAGTGTTCTATACGGCACGGAAGAAAGTGGGGAGAAGTTTTCATTTCTTTTGTTTTCAAGTTTTAGTTTTTTAAATATTTTTAAATCGCATGAAATTTGAAGACAGAAGCAAAGCTGGTCCTGTGCTTGGCATTGGTATTGTGTGAAATAGCCTTAGTTGATGTTGGTGGTAGGTCTGTGTACTGATAGATGATAGATGATAGATGCAGATTTTACACCATCATTTCTTCATGCTATATGATCTGAAGTCAAGTAGCGGTAAAGTGTACCTGTGATTTTTTGGGGGGTTGCTTTTCTTTTCTTTTCAAATTTTTTTAGACCATTTAAAATGCAAATTGAGAAGAAAAATGTAATAGTTTGTATAATGATGGGGAGAAGGGGTCTTTTTTTCTTTCAAATTGCATCAAATGTGAAATGAATCTGGTCGTGTTATAGCCATTGATGTTTCTTGATATAGTTTTGGTTGTTGTTGGTGGCAGATCTGTGAATGGATCTTCCGCTGGAAGATTGATGGCAGATTTTACACCAACGCATGTGGCAAAAAAAGAAAAGACTTGTGGTTTATTGTGTTAAGTTTAGTAGTGAATAGTGTTTCTGGCTTTTGTTTTTATTTTTTTTTAGATAATGAGATCGGAAATGTAAATAGAAAAAGCATGTTCAATAATGGAGAAGACAGTGTGTGGGGAGAAGTTTCATTTTCTTTTGTTTTTTATTTTAAGAATTGCATGAAACTTTAAGGTGCAAGCCAAAAAACAAAGTAAGATTTTCTATAATGGCATGGAAGAAAGTGTGGGAGGAAGTTTTCTTTTTTTTTGCTTTTAGTGGTGGTTTTTAAAAAAATAGCACAAAATGTGAAAGCAAAAACAAAACTCATCATGCAATTGGCATTGAGAATGTGTGAAATAAGTTTATTTGATGTTGGTGGCAGATCTGTGTTTTGATCTTCCGTTGGAAGATTGATGGCAGATTTTACACCAACACATGACGCACAAAAAAACCCAAGACTTGAAGCATACATGTTTAAGGCTAGTAGTTGTGTGCCTGTGTTTTAATTTTTCTTTGTTGTTGTTGTTTTAGCTTTCATTTTATTCAGATAATGAGATCAGATGTGAATTGAAGAACAATGTAGCGTGTTCTCTAATGGTATGGAAGAAATTGTGTGGGGAGAGGTTTACTTTTTTGTTTTGTTTTTGTTTTTTGTGGGTTTTTAAATTGCATGAAATGTGAAGACAGAAGCAAAGCTTGTCCTGTGTTTGGCATTGGTATTGATTGTGTGAAATTACCTTAGTTGATGTTGGTGACAGGTCTGTGTACTGATCTTCTGCTAGAAGATAGATGTAGATTTTACACCAACACAACTTCATGCTGTATGATCTGAAGTCTAGTAGCGGAAAGTGCATCTGTGATTTGGGTTTTTTTGCTGTTTTTATAAAAAAAAAACACATTTAAAATGCAGATTGAGAAGAAAAGGGTAATAGTTTGCATAATTGTGTGGAAAGTGTGTGGGGAGAAGGGGTCTTTTTTCAAATCACATCAAATGTGAAATGAATCTGGTCGTGTTATAACCATTGATGTTTCTTGATATAGTTTTGGTTGATGCTGGTGGCAGATTTGTGAATGGATCTTCCGGCAGATTTTACACCAACACATGTGGCAAAACAGAGACTTGTGGTAAATTGTAGTGAATAGTGTTTCTGGCTTTTGTTTTTCTTTATTTTTTATTTTTTATTTTTTAAAGATAATGAAATCAAAAGGTAAAAAAATGCAGCATGTTCAATAATGGAGAAGACAGTGTGTGGGGAGAAGTTTTCTTTTCTTTTGATTAGTATTTTTAAAATTGCATGAAACTTTAATATGAAAGCCAAAAAACAAAGCTTGTCATGTGATTGGCATTGAGCATGTGTGAAATGTTTATTTGATGTTGGTGGCAGATCTGTGAAATTGATGTTCTGCTGGAAGATTGATGGCAGATTTTACACCAACATATGTGGCCCCCCCCAAAAAAAAATTTGCAGTATACAATTTTAAGGCTAGTAGCTGATAGTGTGTGCCTGTGTTTTTTTCTTTGTTTTTTTCTTTTAGTTTTTGTTTTATTTAGATAATGAGATCAAATGTAAATTGAAAAAAAAATGTGTTCTATAACGACATGGAAGAAAAACTGTAGGGAGAAGTTTTCATTTCTTTTGTTTTCAAGTTTTGGTTGATTTTTGTTTTTTTTAAATCGCATAAAATGTGAAGACAGAAGCAAAGCTGGTCCTGTGCTTGGCATTGGTATTGTGTGAAATAGCCTTAGTTGATGTTGGTGGCAGGTCTGTGTCCTGATCTTCTGCTAGATGATGGATGCAGATTTTACACCAACACATCTTCATGCTGTATGATCTGAAGTCTAGTAGCAGGTAAAGTGTACCTGTGAGGGTTTAAAATTTTTTTAAAAGACCATTTCAAATACAAATTGAGAAGAAAAATGTAATAGTTTGTATAATGATGTGGAAAGTGTGAGGGGAGAAGGGGTCTTTTTTTTTCAAATCACATCAAATGTGAAATGAATCTGCTTGTGTTATAGCCATTGATATAGTTTTTGGTTGATGTTGGTGGCAGATCTGTGAATGGATCTTCTGTTGAAAGATTGATGGAAGCTTTTTACACCAACACATGTGTCAAAAAAAACCAAACTTGTGTTTAAGTCTAGTAGTGAATATTGTTACTGGCTATTGTCTGTATTTTAAAAAAAAAGTAAAATATTTAGATAATGAGATTGAAATGTAAATTGAAAAAAAATGCAACATTTTCAATATAATGAAGACACTGTGTGGGGAGAAGTTTTATTTTCTTTTGATTTTTATTTAAAAAATCGCATGAAACTTTAATGTGAAAGCAAAAAAACAAAGTAACATTTTCTATAATGGCATGGAAGAAGTGTGGGAGGAGGTTTTTTTTGTTTTTAGTGGGTTTTAAAAAAATCACACAAAATGTGAAAGCAAAAAGCAAAGCTCATCATGTGATTGGCATTGAGTGTGAGAAATAAGTTTATTTGATGTTGGTGGCAGATCTGTGTATTGATCCTCCGTTGGAAGATTGGCAGATTTTACACCAACACATGACAAAAAACAAGACTGTAGTATACATGTTTACGGCTAGTAGTTGATGTGTGCCTGTGTTTTTCTTTTTCTTTGTTGTTGTTTTTTTATAGTTGTTTTCCTTTTTTCAGAGAATGAGATCAGATGCGAATTGAAGAATAATGTAGCGTGTTCTATAATGGCATGGAAGAAATTGTGTGGGGAGAGGTTTACTTTTGTTTTGTTTTGTTTTTTATGTTTTTTAAATCGCATGAAATGTGAAGACAGAAGCAAAGCTGGTCTTGTGATTAGCATTGGTATTGATTGTGTGAAACCTTAGTTGATGTTGGTGGCAGGTCTGTACTGATCTTCTGCTAGAAGATAGATGCAGATTTTACATCAACACAACTTCATGCTGTATGATCTGAAGTCTAGGAGCCGGTAAAGTGTACCTGTGAGGTTTTTTTGTTGCTTTTTTTTTTTTTTTTTGGGGGGGGGGGGGGATTGGGGTGTTAAAAACCATTTCAAATGCAAATTGAGAAGAAAAATGTAATAGTTTGTATAATATGGAAAGTGTGTGGAAAGAAGGGGCCTTTTTTTTCAAACCACATCAAACCACATGAAATGTAAAAGGAATCTGGTTGTGATACAGCCATTGATGTTTCTTGATATAGTTTTGGTTGATGTTGGTGGCAGATCTGTGAATGGATCTTCTGTTGGAAGATTGATGGCAGATTTTACACCAACACATGTGGCAAAAAAAGACTTGTTGTTTAAGTCTAGTAGTGAATATTGTTCCTGGCTTCTGTTTTTAAAATTAAAATTTTTTAAATTTATTTTATTTAGATATTAAAATGTAAATTGAAAAAAATGCAGCACATTCAATAATGAAGTGTGTGGGGAGAAGTTTTATTTTCTTGTTTTTTATTTTAAAAATCGCATGAAACTTTAATGCGAAAGCCAAACAACAAAGCTTGTCATGTGATTGGCATTGAGGATGTGTGAAATGTTTGTTTGATGTTGGTGGCAGATCTGTGAATTGATCTTCCACTGGAAGATTGATGGCAGATTTTACACCAACACATGTGGCAAAAGAAGACTGATGGTATATGTGATGGTATGTTTTTTTCAGTCTAGTAGTGGATAAAGTGTTCCTGTGTTTTTTTCTTTTTATTATTTTTTGTTCAAATTGTTTTGGTTTGTTTATTTGATGAGATGAAATTGTAAATTGAAGAAATATGTACCATGTTTAATAATGGTGTAGAAAATGTGGGGAGAGGGTTTTTCATTTTTTTTCATTTTTATTTTTTATTTTTTGTAAATCACATGAAAATGTAATGTGAAAGCAAAAACAAGCTCGTCATGTGATAGGCATTGAGAATGTGTGAAGTAAGTTTGGTTGATGGTGGCAGATCTGTGTATTGATCTTCTGCTGGAAGATTGATGGCAGATTTTACACCAACACATGAGGCAAAAGGATAATTTTATGTTTAGTAGTTGATAAAGTGCGCCTGGCTTTGTTTTTCTTTCTTTTTTTTTTTTGATGAGATCAAAATGTAAATTAAAGAAAAAAGTCGCATGTTCAATAATGGTGTGTAGGAAAGTGTGTGGGGAGAGGGTTTTTTTGTTTTATTATTGTTTACAATGTTTTTTTTAAAAATCGCATGAAATGTGAAAGCAAAAGAACAAAGCTCGTCATGTGATTGGCATTGAGAATGTGCGAAATAAGTAATTGATGTTGGTGGCAGATCTGTGTATTGATCTTCTTCTAGAAGATTGATGGCAGATTTTACGCCGACACGTAAAAAAAGAAAAGGATTTATGGTGTGTTTTTAAGTCTAGTTGTGGATACAGTGTGTCTGTGTTTTGTTTTTCTTTGCTTTTTTTTTTTTTTTTTAGAGATCAAATGTAAATTGAAGGAAAATGTAGCGTTTTCTGTAATTAAGTGGAAGAAAGTGTGTGGGGAGAGGTTTTTAATATCTATTGCTTTTGTTTTTCATGTTTGCTTGATTAAAAAAAAAAAAATCACGTGGAATGTGAAGACGGAAACAAAGCTGGTCCTGTGATTGGCATTGAATTTGAGTGAAATCATTGGTGGCAGGTCTGTGTACTGATCTGCTTGAAGATAGATACAGATTTTACACCAACACAACTTCAAACTATAGTTATGATCTAAAGTCTAGTAGTAAATGTAAATTGTGGAAAGTGTGTGGGGAGAAGGGGTGTATTTTTTTCAAATTGCATCAAATGTGAAATGAATAAAAAATCTGGTCATGCTATAGCCATCAATGGTTTCTTGAAGCAGTTTTGGTTGATGTTGGTGGCAGATCTGTGAATGGATCTTCCGCTGGAAGATTGATGGCAGATTTTACACCAACACATGTGGCAAAAAAACGAAGCAAAAAAACCCCGATTGGTATATGATTTTAAGTTTAGTAGTGAAGAGTGTTCCTTGCTTTTTCTTTTTTTTGTTTTTGTTTTTTGGGTTGTTTTTTTTTAGATATTGAGATCAAAATGTAAATTGAAGAAAAGCGTAGCATGTTCAATAATAATGTAGAAAGTGCGTGGGAAGACGTTTTCTTTTGTTTTATTATTTTGTTTTGTTTTGTTTTTATAATATGAAATTTGAAAGCAAAAGATCAAAGCTTATGTGATTGGCATTGAGAATGTGTGAAATTAATAAGTATAATTGATGTTGGTGGCAGATCTGTGTATTGATCTTCCGCTGGAAGATTGATGGCAGATTTTACACCAACACATGTGGCCCAAAATAAAAGAAATTTTATGGTATATACTTTTAAGTCTAGTAGTGGATAGTGTTCCCTTGTTTTGGGTTTTTTTTGTGTGTGCATGTTTTCTTTTTTGTTTTAGATATATGTAAATTGAAGAAAAATGTAGTGAGTTCTACAATAGAAAAAGTGTGTGGGGATAGGTTTTCTTTTTCTTTTTTCATGTTTGGGTTTGTTTTTTAAATATAAATCACATGGAATGTGAAGACAGAAGCAAAGCTGGTCCTGTGCTTGGCATTGGTATTGATTGTGTCAAATAGCCTTAGTTGATGTTGGTGGCAGGTCTGTGTACTGATCTTCTGCTAGAAGATAGATGCAGATTTTACACCAAATCTTCATGCTGTATTATCTGAAGTCTAGTAGCAGGTAAAGTGTACCTGTGGTTTTGTTTCTTTAAAATTTTTTTTTAACATATGTAAATCGAGAAGAATGTAAAATGTGGAAAGTGTGTGGGGAGAAGGGGTCTTTCACATTTAAAATTTTTTTTTAAATCGCATCAAATGTAAAGTGATTAAGAAATCTGGTCATGTGATTGCCATTGATGTTTCTTGAAATATCTTTTGTTAATGTTGGTGGCAAATCTGTGTATTGATCTTTTGCTGGAAGATTGATGGCAGATTTTACACCAACACATGTGGCAAAAAAGACTGATGGTGTATGTCTAACAGTGGATAGAATGTTTTTTTTGTTTTTTTTAAGAGACTGAGATCAAATGTAAATTGGGAAAATGTAGCATGTTCTATAATGGTGTGGAAACAAGTGTGTGGGGAGATGTTTTCTTTTGTTTAATGTTTTTAATGTTTTTTTTTTTAAAAACCACATAAAATGTAAAAGCAAAAAACAAAGAAGTTATGTGGTTGGCTTTGACAATGTGTGAATAGTTGGTGGCAAATCTGTGTATTGATCTTTCGCTGGAAGATTGATGGCATATTTTACACCAGCACATGTGACAAAACAAACAAGAAAAACTTATGGTATACGATTTTAAGTTTAGTAGTGGGTGGAGTGTTGTATAATGGTGTGGAGTGTGTGTACGTTTTGTTGTTGGGTTTTTGTTTTTTAAAAAAAGAAATTGAGATAAAATGCACATGTATTGAAGAAAACTAGTCTGTTGTATAATGGTGTGGAAAGTGTGTGGAGAGGTTTTGTTTCTTTTTTTTTAATGGCATAAAATATGAAAACATAAAAGTTGGTCTTGTGATTGTCTTTGATATTGTGTGAAAGGACTTTAGTGTTGGTGGCAGATCTGTCTTCTGCTAGAAGATAGATGCGGATTTTACACCAACACATCTTCATGTTATATGATCTTAACTGTAGTGGCAGTCAAAGCGTGCCTCTGTGGGCTTTTTGGTTTTGGGTGGGGGGTTTTTGGCTGGTGAAAAGGCATATCAAATATAAATTGAAAAGGAAAACGTAATAGTTTGTGTTGTAATGGTGTGGAAAGTGTGTGGGGAGAAGGGGTCTTTTTTTTTTTTTTCAGTGTTTCAGTGTCATTGCCGAGTGATTTGAGGTGATAATTTTCACTACTTCTTACTGTCTCCCTTTTATTTCTTTTCTATTTTTCTTCTATCCTCTTCCTAGCGCGTCACATTAGAAATTTATGATAAACTTGGTCCTACGATTGCTATGGGAATTGTGTAAAATGATTTTACTTGGATGTTAGTGGCAGGTCTGTGTATTGATCTTCTGCTGGAAGATTGATAGCAGATTTTACACTAGCATAACGCATGTGGGGAAAAAGAAGACTGATGGTATATGATTTTAAGTCTAGTAGAGGACAGAGTGTGCCTGGCTTTGTTTCTGTCATTATTATTAGTAGTAGTAATTTTAGATATTGAGACTAAATGTGAATTAAATAAAAATATAGCATGTTCAATAATGGTGTAGAAAGTGTGTGGGGAGAAGTTCTTTTTTTTGGTTTTATATTTATACTTTTGATTTTTAAAAATCACATGACATTTGAAAACAAAAAACATAGCTTGTCATGTGATTGGCATTGAGAATGTGTGGCATATTTTACATATCTTACAAAAAGACTTATGGTATAGTAGTGGATAGAGTATGCCTGTGTTTTTTATTCTTTGTTTTTGTTTTGGGGTGTGTGAGTGCAACTGTATTCATATTTTTACATATGACATGTCGTATATCTAGATTTACATGTACATGTATTAGCCATATCGTTTTAATCTTGATGCGGAAATATTCCATATTTTTTCATTGTATTTTATGTTTTTATGACTGACATATTTTTCATACAATAAAAGAATAGACTTATAAGAATCTGTCTGTGTGTGTGTGTTATTCTTTTATTTCAAGGATAATGGAATAAGCATTCATGTGCTTTTTTCATCCAGTCCCTGTATGTATGCATTTTTGTCAGTTTTGTAATCTGTTCCCACCAGCACACAATGGCCTACTCTTCCAAAAAGTAGAATGGGTTTTAATGTGTGCTCAAGATGTTCTGTGAGCGTTTGCACACGGAACCTCCGTTTATAGTTTCATCCAAAGGACTTTTGGGGAGAGTGGAGTCGGCACTGATGTTAAACACCAGAGGAAAAATCCTCTGGATTGTGATTTGAACCCGGGTCAGCAGACCATGAATACATCACTCTAACCACCACACTATACCCCTTTGGATGAGACTATAAACCGAGGCCCCATGTTCAAATGCATGCAGAACATCTTGCGCACATGTTAAATCCTGTTCTACTTTTCGGAAGAGTAGGCCATTGTGTGCCGGTGGAAACCGAAGACAAAATTTACAAAACCGTATACACACGAGGACTGGATGTAAAAAAGCACAAGTGCTTATTCCATTATCCTCAATATAAAAGAATAAATAAATAAAAATAGATGCATGTTTGTGTGTGTGTGCGCGCACAAACTCTATGCTGAAGTCAAAGATCAAAAGTATTGCAAGAAACGCTATACTTTACACGATATTCTTCTGCTTCCTCAAATACAGACGGCAACTATTTATCTGTCATATGAACAAAATGTCGTGCATGCAGCCTTTAAGCACCCGACAAGTCGGGCCCAGCATGCATCTAACTTCAGCATGGGGGAGAATCATTATGTCTTTCTGGGAAAAAGCAGGAGAATGCACCAAGAAGGCAGAAAAGAGACAAATATGTGACAGGAAGAGAAAAGGAACAAGGCAGAAACTAAAGAGAGGGATAGAAAAGAGGGAATTCCTGGCACAGAATTTGAAGAAAGTGGAGATGCTGTTTTATACTGACGGGACTCTCAGAAGAGTAGGCCATTCGTGCTGGTGGGAACATAATATGATAAAAGTTTACAAAAGGGCATGCACATGGGGACTGAATATAAAAAAGCACATGCGTGCTTATTCCATTTTCTTCAAAACATATGAATAGATAAAGATGAATAATCACACACACACACCACACAGGCACACACACATGCACCAAGAAATCTTTTAAACAAACATGATAAAAAAAATAATAAACATAAGAATAAGAAAACCTAAACTATATTGATATATGTAAAAAAAAAACAAAGGGGGGGGGGGGGGGGGGGAAGGAAAGTGGGGTAAATAAGTAATCAGTAATAAAAAGGCTACATACTTGTCTGTCTCGGTGTGTCTGTCTCGCATGCATGTACATGCACACACATATAAATGATATAATGCATGCATACATGTGCACTTGCTCTCGCATACACAATGTATCAACAGGTGCACATGCACACACATCATAGTCTGCAGTCACATATGTGTGTGCACATACAGGCACACATACACACGTGCATTCACATGTATACAATTTACAACTGTACTTTTTAAAACTAAAAATGTGATGTCCACCCAAACATACAATTTACATAAATACTTTTTAAACTTAAAAATATGCCTTTATGCCATGTGCTGCAGTCTTAATATTTCCAAAGAAAATTATTAAGGGATAAAAGATGTATCATAGTCTCTCCCTGTCACTTGTCTATCTCAGTCTCGCCCACACTCTCTCTTCCCATGTTGGTGATATTAAATCAAAAATATTATCCATATCACACAAAATTTGGTATTACAACAGATTTACTGAAAATTCATTTAAGGCACTTGTTATAGTTATGTCATAATTTTATTTTAAAAGCAGTTTTTATTTGTCTCCCCCCCCTTTTTTTTAATATTAAAAAAACTCCCCTTATGCGTTTTATTTTATAGTCTTGTTATAGTGCTCATTTCAACAGACGTAAAATCGAAAACAACAACTGGCGCGCGCACACACAATCACTTTGACTTCACACACACACACACACACCTAGCCTAACGTCCCCTTGGTTTCTCAGATTCATGTCCTATATCGATCTCTTTCGGGATCACCTTGTTATCTACATTTTTTACTGTTCAAAGATATTTTCTAAAAAAGCAGAAAGGCATTAATGGTAGCAAAATGTTATATTTAGTATTTGTTCTCGAAATTAGTAGCTTGACTGTAAAGTGCTATTTGAAATGCTTTGAAACAATTGAAAATACAGTTTTGCCTGTAAATGATACCTCCCTCAAAATGGCAGCCAACAGGTGCCATTCCGCGAAGTTTCAGATTGATTTCCAGTTTCAGTCACCAAATGGAGGCTTTGCAGTTTCCAGAAAAGCACCAGGTATATATTAAGTACTTACTGACTGGATAGAATAACATTGCGAACAAGTATTTATAAAGAGTGATCGTTTGTGTGACGATAGAATGCCTGCCATTTTTGCCCAATGTTTTATCATTTGCTATACAGTTCCGTCTGTGATCCTACTTGACGTTAAGAATTGGAAGAGGGGACCCCGCCCCTCTCCAAAAATAAACAAACTAACCAAACCACACCACCCAGCTTTCTTGATGCAAGGTCACTGGTTGGCCTAACTAACTTGCCCAGAGAGAGAAAGAGGGGGGGGGGGGGGGGGGGGTCAGGGCAGGATAGCCTGGTGGTTAAGAGCTTTGCGCTAGCGATCTGATGGCCCAGGTTTGAGCCACTACCCAGATGGCCATTTAAGGGGATTTTTCCTTTGGAGTTGAAGTTAACATCAGTGCTGACTCAACAGCCTCAAACATATGTTGGATGAGACTATAAACCAAGGTCCTGTGTACAAACACAGAGAAAATCTTGTGCCCACATGAAAATCTCTTCTGCCTTTTGGAGGGGAAGGTCATTTCAATTTGTGTGGGTGGGAACAGATGACAAAATTTACAAAAACCACATGCACACGGGGACTGGATGCAATTTGTAAAAGAGCACACTAGTGCATATTCCATTATCCTCAAAATAGAAGAACAGCAGTTTGTGTTGCTTATTACCTATCTACATGACAAATTGGAAATATGCTGCAACACAGATTTGGAAGCATTACTTCCAAGGTAGTATTGCACTATGAAGTATCTTTTGTACAACTTTAATCAAGATTCGAGATCCATGGCATAGGTAATCTGATTTTTGTTGTTGTTGCTTTATTTAAAGGCATATATATACAGAATATTGAATAGACATTTGTAAGCTATGACCATACAATGATACACAACTCTTAATCTTATGCCGCCATAGGTGACTTCACTTGTCAGTATTGTTCACCACCATAGGTGACTTTCATCAAGTTTAACAGTGTAAGTCATGTTGAAAAGCCAAAGGACAATTTTTTTTCATACAGTCAGTAAGAAGGTTTCACACCTACAGTCGACGTACTTGCATTATAGCAGACATAATATTTATGGTTTATAATTAAGCATTTTGCAAGAGGGGTACATGTATCTAAAAACTAAATTTGCCCTCTGCTGTGGTGGTACCCTTTGAATCAAAAGATTTAAAATTTGCAAAAAAGTTTGATCACATCAAAGTTGGTGTCTTTCACAACTTTTTAAAACATCACATTAGGAATTGATGTTTTTAAGCTGACTTGTTAGCTGGTTTGTGTCAATTATATCTGGGTGATTGCTCACCATAAACCCATGCAAATTATTTGACCCTCTACCATGAAATGAGTCTGTAGTCACCTTTGATGGTGTTGCATTGACTTTGAGTTTGACTGTAATTAATGGAACTCCAGTATTGTAGTGTTGTATAATGTAAGTGGAAACTTGTATAGTGATTAACCTTTAGAATTTCTGGACTGCCCAGAACATTATTTTAGATATGATGTACATGCAGCAACAAGATCAAAAACTATTTTGGAAAGCAAAAAGAAAAAAAAAGTTACAAACACCAGATCTTTAGAAAAAAAGCAGACTGAAAAGATTTCAGGGGAAGCAACCCTTGATGGACTAAATGACATGGAGTGACAGAACTGTCTCCAGTGGTGACTTCCCCTGTGATGTGGCAATATTTGTAGAAAATTACTGTTTCTTTTCCTGCAGTTAGAGGAAGGCTAAAGCCCTAAGAGACAATGATGTAGAATGGCCTTGTGATAGAATAAGCAAGGATGATGTTAGAGGGAAAAATTATGGTTAGGAAATCAGAAACTTCACAAACTGCATAGCAAAATTTTAAAGAAAAGAACAATCAGTCAAAATAATAAAATGCACAAGAAATTGAATCAATGAATCACACATGTATGCATTCACTCAGGCTCACAAAGCTTTTTGTGCATGAAGCAAGGCACACACATATCTAGGTGCACACACACACATGCATGCACACTCGCACGCACACACACACACAATGACACACACACACACACACATCACATAACATATATAACCAGTTTTGTTTTTGCCTTCTGTTATTTTCTGCCTGTCTTAGAACAAAATGCTGTTCATGCTTTAAAAGTGAATTAAAGATATAAGGAAATGTAGAAAACAGATAGGAACACCTGCAGCAAACGACAACAAAATTAAAAGTAACAACACAATTATTCTATGATTCTTCATATGTGTCACATGATAAAATGCAGTCAGTTATCACGCACACATGCACGCGCGTGCACATACACACACACAGAGGTAACATCACTTAGGTGTTGGGTACATCATTTTAGGTGAGTTTTTAAAAAAATTTTAACACACACACACACAGAGGAAACATCATTTTAGGTGTTGGGTTTTGTTTTTTGTTATTTTTAACGTTGTTGCATTCATACTTTATTATTTCATACTCTTGACAGTTGGTTCTTGACCACATCATCAATTAAGATATTGTGTGCTGCTGACTGTTGAAACAGACATGACAGGGGAAGAGCAAGCAGGGTGGTGGTGGTGGTGGTGGACCAGCGGCCTGAGCATCATGTCACACAGGGGGTTTGAAGTAACACTGTGGCCAGTGTAGGGTCAGCGTTACACAACCCACATGGGTCTGGCCAGTCTTTCAGGTGAGTGAGGGCAGTACAGTACAGTGTAGTAAGTAAGCAGAGGTAGCTGTGTGCTAGGGAAGGTGTCCATTGTACTAAGCTGTAAGAGAATTGGGATTGTTGAGTGTTAGGAGTTAGTTGGATTGTGATGCAGATAACAGCTGAGTGATGGGATAGCCTAGTGGTCAGAACATTGCACTCGCAATCTGACGACCTGGGCTCGATTCCCGTACAAGGGGGATATTTTCCTCTGGAGTTAACATCAGTGCAGACTCCACTCTCCCCAAAAGTCCTTCGGATGAGACTATAAACCGACGTCCCGTGTGCAAACGCACGCAGAACATCTTGCGCACACGTTAAATCCTGTTCCGCTTTTCGGAAGAGTAGGCCATTGTGTGCCGGTGGAAACAGATGACAAAATTTACAAAACCGCATACACACGGGGACTGGATGTAAAAAAGCACATAAGTGCTTATTCCATTATCCTCGATATAAAAGAATAAATAACTAAATAAAATAAAAGTGAATATTTCATTTCCATTCCATGAGTCCATGAATTCATGGGGTCCAAATCACAGTAGCAGCATGTAGTGATTTGTTGTTGTTGTTGTTGTTTCCTTGGCTAGAGCTCTGAGGTTTACCAGTGGTGAGATTTTGTGTATGCAGCCGGGTTTTTTTTACCACCATTTAAGTTGGACCTGTGCATTAAAATCTTGCTTTAGCTTGTCGTGTAGTGTTGAAAGTCTGTATCAGAAATCATGATCAATATTCGTTTTAGTATCCTGCTTTTCTGTCTCCAATGTCTGATGAATGTGTGCAGCTACATCTTGTAGATAATGGACATTTGGATATGTATATATGTGTGTGTCCTAAAAGTTTTGATTAGTATTTGTTTTGAATTACACATTTTAGTTTCTTCTTCTTCTCTTCTTCTTTCTTCTTCTCTTCTTCTTCTTCTTCTTCTTCTTCTTCTTTTCCTTCTTCCCTCTTCTTCTTCTTTCAATCTTCGTTCTTCCCTTGTGTTGATGTTGTTTAGTTTTGTGTTGTTCTTCTCTCTTTCATTGCAAGTTCTTCTTCTCTTCTTCTTCTTCTGAACTGTGCCTATCTTCAGGCTACTTTGTCAAACAGCTCAGAACAGCAACTGTCTTCAGTTCAATTTAAAGGACTTTTCACTGTAAGTGATTTAGGAACTGTTGTTGTCATTATTAAAAGAGTGAAAATGTGTTGTGCCTCTGTTAAGTCGAAGACAAGGGTAGGATCCTCACTTCTGGACTAGTTGAGGGGGAATTTCCTATTTTTTTAAAGTCCTTTCTGGGACAAAAGCAGGGAATGACCAAAGTAAGGCGGAACGATAAGCCAAGAAGAGGCGACAGAATGAAAATAACCACAGGTAGAAACGAAAGAATAGGGAAGAAAGAAGGATTACTAGCACAGAATTTCCAGAAGATGGGGATGCTATTTATACTGACAGACCCCTCCCTGGCTTCCCCACAGAGGAATTTTAGTTTCTTATTTGGAGTAATATTACACCGGTCAGCTATGAGATAATAATAAAGTGATGTTGAATGTGGGTTACAGGAGCTGAACAGCTATTTGTCAGACAAGGTGTACTTTGTAACGCATCACCCTACTGTGGCAGAAATATATCACCTTCTGCCATGGCTGCATGATATCTTTGTAAGTGTTTTACTGCATTTTTGTTATCTTATATAAGTTTTGGCTAATTTTATAGTTATTTGTTTTGTTTTTTTTTACTTTTCAAATTAAGTTTTAGATTTTTAAAAAAAAGGAAAAGGAGTCCCATAACCTATAAGGTCATAGGGGAGCGAGGCGTCAGAGACCTCACTTCTCTAGGGCCAGCATATTGAGGGCGGCACCCATCTCCTCTCCCTCGCTGCTTTACCTTCCCTGACCCTAAAGAGGGCAGGTACCCATTTACAGCTGGGTGAACTGGGGGAACTGTACTGAAGCCAAGGCGCGCAAATGGTCACCCATCCAACTGGTAACCACGCTCGATGCTGCTTAGCTTGGCTGGGGGAAAGCGAGTGCTCCGATTTTAGGAGATACAATTAGAGAAATGGAAGTGGAAGAAAGATGAGAGGTTTCAATGTGCTACACTACTTCTCTTGTATTTTTGTGTGTGTCATTTATTTTGTGAATGGTTAGAAGGAGAAAGATTGGGGAGAGGGGTGGAGGTGACAAGCAGTTAGAGTAATACTGGAGGCATAACTGGCAGCATTGATGTTAGTTAGCCTGACTACTTGCATACACAAATATGGACATGACCCGAGATTGCATCAGTCTGGTCTTGAAGATGATGGCGATGTTCTTGTCGTTCCAGAGGACTGCGCTGCTCTTGGGTTATGTGCTCTCCCTGGAGAGAGCAGCCTGAATTTCACGCAGAGAAATCTGCTGTGACTTTAAGTGGTATGAAATGAAATGAAATTAAATGACTTTGAGTTTGGTCGTTGCAGCTGTGGTCTGGGCTATCCTGGGGAGAAATTTCAGGTGTCATACACGGATTTAAAACCTAAAAGCAAATGTTATGTACTGTCCCTTTGGCAAGAGGAATGGAACACACAGACTGAAAATAAACTTTTCCAGATTCGTCATAACCTTGAAGGAAGTCCCATCTTGTTCTGCCCAAAACAAGATAGGAAGAAACGGTGCTCACCAAGGATACACTCACATGGGCCTCTCTCACATGACCCACGTTCATTTGCTCAAAGGTAAGGGAACCTCATGGTGTGTGACTTGTGATGGTCTTATCTACTGATCTTGTACCTCATGAAAGCAGGCATGATGAGTGATAATAAATATTGTAATTTCCGTTTCCGCCTAAGCCATTTTGTTTCATAGTGCGGCACACTGTTCTTTCCTGATGACATCAACGTGTCATAGTTTGCTCTTTTATCAAAAAAAATTACTCAGCTTCAGGGGTCTGGGCCCCATCAACCCCGCTTTTTCAGAAGCGGGGAGGAGAAACCCTCTTCCCAACCCCCTACCTCCCCCACCAAATTCCATTTCTGGATTCTTAAGGCTGGCAGAAGTACACATGTGTTGCCAATTTTCTGCTGGCTGGCAATCAGTGATACAGTTTAGCATGTGTGGATATAATTTAATTTTGTGGATACAATAACAGTTTGAAAACTCCTTGAATTTCATACTGAGAAATCTGTATCAATCCTGTAAATAAGTCTTGTGGTGTTTGGAAATTATATTGGTAAAGTGTATTTTTCCTGTCTACAGGCTGGATTGGTATAATGCAATTTTAATGATTGTAAAAATTTAGGCTGAGAAAAGATAAGATAGTCATTGAATTTTGACAGATTTAACTTGGGGAGGGGGTGGGGTCATTTTTTGTTTTTTAAAAAGGTCTTTTTTCTTTTCTTTTTAATATGCGGCTTCAGAGAGAAAGTCTCCAAAATAAATTTACAACTGGCATTATAGATGGATCTTTTGTTTGCAGATGAAACTAGCCTACCAAGAGAAGGAGAAAAACATTCATCTGTCTCACTGGTGGACAATGTGAGTATATCACTATCACTGTATCAGTCTATATAATGGTATGGTTGAAGGGAGGAAGAATTTAACGAGTAGTTACTGGGCAAAAAAAGAAGTGCAGTTAATGGAACAATGTGCGTGTGCATGTGCCTGTCTGTCTGTCTTTGTCTGCCTATTTTTATATATTTATTTATTTATCACTTTCTTTATTTTGAGGATTATAGACATCCAGTCCACTTGTACATATACATGTGGTTTTGAAAATTTTGTTATCTGTTCTCACAGCATGCAATGGCCCACTCTTTTGAAAAGCGAAACTGGTTTTTATGTGTGCGCAAGATGTTCTGTGTGTGTTTGCACACGGGGCCTCGGTTTATAGTCTCATCCGAAGGACTTTTGGGGGGAGTGGAGTCTGTACCGATGTTAACTCCAGGGGAAAAATCCCCTTGAACAGGATTCAAACCCAGGTCAGCAGACTGAGAGTGCAATGCGCAATGCTCAAACCTCCAGGCTACCCCCTTCCACTGTCAGTTTGTGTGTGTGTGTGCTACCCATCCCCATCAGCACAAGATCCAGAACTCTTGTCTGCATGCTGGTGTTCTATAACCACACCCCTAGAGTTACAGCTCTTGCAAGAACAGCTTCAAATTTATTAGCCTGACAGCTTTTTACAACACAACACAGCTAAATCCCTTGCATGCCATGGTTGCCCAAGAGCAGGACTTAAACGAGTCATGGTCTGAAGGCAAAATTATGAGCAGCTGTGATTGTAAATTTATTAAACTTAAAGGTGAAATGTCCGGTGTACTTGTAGTGGTGTGTATATGGCTTTCTAAATGGACTAAGAAGGGGAAACATGAATCTCGGGCCAGTTTTTGTGTCGTTAACAGTGGGGTTTGTTTTCTTGTTGTTTTTTGTTCAAGGAAACATCCTTGAATATTGAAAGAGAAATGATAATCATTATCGTCGTCATAATCATCATTTGATAATCTAATACATGCAAAAGCCCCAGGTGTTCATAAGGTGTTTGCATGTTGTTGATCTTAACATCATTCTGTGTGTAGTGTGTGTTTGTTTCTGAAAATACACCCGTTGAACTGTTTATACCAACCATTCATACACAACGAAAACAAAGCAAAATCCAACACACACATACACACAGACACACACACAGAATGGAATAACCTGGTGGTTTAAGGGTGTTGCTCTCAAGATTTGACGGCCAGGGATCGAGATACAACCAAGACGCCTGTTCAAGGGGATTTTTCTCCTGGACTTAACATCAGTTCCAACTCCACTGCCCTGAAAGTCTTTTGGATGAGACTGTAAACTGAGGTCCAGTGTGCGAACATATGCTGCAGAACATCCATACATTACAACCTGTTCCACCTTTCAGAAGAGTAGTGTGTACCAGTGGAAACAGATGACAACATTTACAAAACCACAGGCACACACAGGGACTGGATGTAAAAATAATTTTTAAAAAGAGCACGTTAGTGCTTATTCAATTATCTTTGAAATAAAACAGGGACTCGATGTAAAAAAGGCGCAGGAGTGCTTATTCATTATTCTTTGAAATGTTAAGAATTAAAATTTAAACAACAAAACAAAAGAAAAAGAAACCTCCACATACACACAGAAGGAGTCTTACTACATTTCATGGTACGTCTGTTTGTCTGTTCCAGATACAGCAAAACAAGAGGAGACAACAGACACTTCAGGTGCTTCCTTCCCCAGAATATGGCTGCATTCCTCTTGATGATCAACTGTATCACTTGCTTCATACATCGTGCATCTGAAAGGCTCAACCACCAATAAAATCACCACCAGCATAGCTTCCATGATATTATGGTCTCTTTTTTTTTCCTTTTTTATGTTTTTTGCACAAGAAGAGAGAAAAGAAAATGATTGTTTTGCATGAAAGAAAGTTTGTGTTAAGGTTTTGTGCATGCGTTAATCTGAAGTGTCAGTTCTTTTTTGTCTGGTCCCAGTGGTTTTTTGGTTTAAGCGTGGGTTAAGTGTTGTGGCTTTTTTTGTGTTTGTTTGTTATTTGAAAAAATAATATTGTTGGGTTGTTGTTGTTGTTGTTTAACACTGTTCAGACAAAACATTTTAAAGAAAAGCAGGTAAAGAGAAGCTTGACTCCTGCTAATTTATTTTATTTTATTTATTCTTTTATATCAAGGATAATGGAATAAGCACTCATGTGCTTTTTTACATCCAGTCCCCGTGTGTATGCGATTTTGTAAATTTTGTCATCTCTTTCTGCCGGCACACAATAGCCTACTCTTCCAAAAAGCGGAACAGGATTTAACATGTGCGCAAGATGTTCTGAGTGCGTTCGAACACGGGGCCTCAGTTTATAGTCTCATTCGAAGTAAAGAAAAGCACACACCTTGCAGTTAAAAAAAAAAAATCCATATTTGCATGCAGCCTATTACTCTTGCTATGAATGAGACTGTTTTTGATGACTCAGATATTGGTTTTATTCCCTTTTATGTGTTTGTTTATGTTGTTCTCCAACAACGCAGTGACCGACCGTTATAGGTTGAGCCTCGTGGGTGGTCGGTTTGGATGTTGAAAGGAGTAACAACAGAAAAGTTGGTGTGAATCTTGTTTTAACAGTGTTAATCTGAGATTTAAACTCTTTAACTAGGTGATAGCTGCCCTGGTATGGGTTCTGTGGTCGGCAAGGTTATAAACAGTATGATTGGATGGAATGGTTATTATTTTCACTTTTTGTCAGCTCCACTTCAGGATCATATCGGCAGACTTCAATTGAAGAGTGAGGCTATAGGCCATCACACATATGCTATTTCACACATCACTCTCAAACTCGGGACGGGATAGCCTAGTGGTTAGAACATTGCGCTGGCAATCTGAAGACCCGGGTTCGATTCCCGTTCAAGGGGATATTTTCCCCCTGGAGTTAACATCAGTGCAGACTCCACTCTCCCCAAAAGTCCTTCAGATGAGACTGTAAACCGAGGCCCCGTGTGTGAACACGCGCAGAACATCTTGCGCACATGTTAAATCCTGTTCCGCTTTTCGTAAGATTAGGCCATTTGTGCCGATGGGAACAGATGAAAGAATTGACAAAACCGCATACACTCGGGGACTGGATGTAAAAAAGCACATAAGTGCTTATTCCATTATCCTCGATATAAAAGAAAAAAAAAGAAAGAGAAAAAGAACTCGCTTCTGATCGTTAAGCAAAAGCTGCCTGAGTGTGTTGTCCCTTAGGGGATCACTATCTGTTAACATTTATAAAGTTTTATGTGGACTTGAAGCAGATGTTGGTCTTTCAGTGGGTTGAGAGAGCCTTTCTGTATGTCATAATTTTATAGTATCTGTCTTTAACTTCTCCCCCTTCTTCTTCTGTTATGACATTCCTATCCTGTTTTCATGTCGTACATTCCGATTTCCCCCGTCCCACAGCAAGCCAACCCAGCATAACTCAGTCAAGGATTCAGGGCCCAGTGCTAAACTTAGCGCGCTTCTTACCTTTTACCATGTCCAGGTGCGGTCAGTCCCTGCTATATGATCAGCACCTCTTGCCCCAAATGGGCTGGGATGGAATGGATAGCGGCTGAGAGTAGCTGAAAGTAGGGGAAACTGACAGCTGTGGTCCCAGCTATACCCAGGGTCACCATGTCGCACCTTCAGGGTCAGACCTCCACAGGGGCTTATCAATAAGGCCGCTGCAGGGCCACTAACCGGAAGGGCCCTGCGCTGCTGCTGGGTCACTTTGGTGGGGTCAGAGGTGAGGTGCCATAAGCTGGACTCTTCCTGTTGATTGGCTTAGTCCTGGAGGGAGCCAGACTGAGGGAGATGTCCACCTCAGGTGCTTACCACCACAGTGTCCCCCCTCCTATGACACTTTCACAGTCTCTGACCCTGAAGGCTTTGGACTCCCAACTCACCCTAGGCCGGCACACAAGTGTATTGGAGATTGAAACTGTCACTTTGAGATCAGAGGAACAGTTGCCGTTAAATCAGAGACAGTTTTTTTTTCTTTTCTTGTTGCATGATGGTCAATGGTGATAGGGATGATGTAACGATGCTGCTATGGAAATGCAACCTAATTTGATGCGACTATACAGAGCTGTACTCTTTGCTTTATGTAATAATATAAATTCTGCTGTCAAGTGGGGTCTGAGAGATACAGATACCTGCTGTATATAGTCGAATGATTTAAGCAACACTCTCAGCATTGTGTTCATAAAGCGGATGCTGTTCAACTGTGAGGTTTGAGACTTCCCAACGAGCCCGTAGCAAACTTACTCTAGAAAGGAGCAAACCAGAGTCCAACACCCCACTTGACTCGATGACATTTATGGGATTAAAACTTGCACCCTCCCAGGCAGGAAGGTAACACATTGACCACTGTGCCTTGGTGGTTGGTTTTGTTTGTTTGTTAAATGTGAAGGCGTGAACTGGCCGTTTGTTTTTGTGGAGCATTGCAACAGGTAATGTGTGTTAACCTTGATAGAAATAAAGTGGTTGTTTAAATCTTAGGTGAACGACTGGCTTTGTTCTTGGGTTTTCTCGACTTTGTTGTTTTGTGATTTTTCTATTATGAGCTTTGAAATTGAATGGGTGAGAGACAGCCTTGAAATCCACATGAAATGAAATGAGTTCATAGTTTTCTTAGTAGTGGGAAGAAACTCCAGTCGCATGGGTGTGAAAAAACATCCCACTTGTAACTGTTATCTGTTACCCAAGGTTCAAAATAATGATGAGTCAGTCTTTTTTTTTTCTCTCCAGTTACTTTGGGTCATAGAAATATGTTAGTTAACTTGTCTCTATGTCCTCTCGCCATACACGTGCTTATAAGTGGGCTTGGGTGTCTGGAAAATTTGTGTGTACACACATAATACAAACATGCACACACATACACACACACAAACACACACTCACACTAAATTATAGTACTAGCACTTGCATAACACACACGATCACTGACACAGATCACACATTATGGTTGCATGTGCAACATGCACACACACACTGTACTCACATAATACAAACATTCACTCAACACACACACATGATATACTTGCTGAAATATAGCACTAGCAGTCACATATACCGTCACACACAAACACACTGACACAGATCACATGTATGGATGCATGCACAAACACAAACACACAACACACACACATCCAACATTTTCAGTCAATTTTCTAAGTCTTGTCATTAGCCTGCGCTATTTTCTGCAGACAATTAGAAATCTAACCAGAGACTGAATCACTGACTTATCTTCACTGTGACCTAACTGTAACAGACAGGTAACACTACACACCACACCACATCACACCACTCCACATCACACCACACCAACACCACACCACACCACATCACACACACCACAACACACCACAACACCACATCACACCACATCACACCACAACACACCACACCACACAACACAATACAACACAACACAAAGCAGTAGGGGGAGGGGTATAGTAAAACAGACAATGATATCTACAAGATGGTCTATAGAATACAGGTCACTTTCATACAGTAAGGGGGGGTGGGTGGCCGGGTGGATATTGTCAAACAGAGAAGTATGAAAACAGTACCATCAACGGAATGCAGGTTAATTGATTCTGTGGTCTCCAAGACAGTAGGAGCAGACAGTGTGGAATGCAGGTCAGAAATGGCCGTTTCTGTACACTACTCTCACTCAGGCTTTGTACAAGAGCCACAGGGAGCACCTCAGTAGTGTTGGGGAAAGAAAACCAACACATTTTTCCTTCCTCAGCTCAGCTAGAGCTCTGAGGTTCACCAATGGTGAGATTTCGCGTATACAACCGTTTTTTTAACCCCCCTCCTTTCCCCCCCCCCCCCCCCCCCCCCCTCCCCAAGGTAGCTGCATTCCAACTTCGGGAATGGTGTCTAAACATGACACTCGTGTGCATGCACTTTTTCTTTATTTTGTCATCCATTCCCCCCCCCCCCCCCCCCCGTACAAAATGGCCTACTCTTCCAAAAGGTGGAACAGGGTTCCAATTTGTGTGCAAGATGTTCTGCATGTGTTTGCACGTAGGGCTTCGGTTTGTAGTCTCATTCGAAGGACTTTTGGGGGGGGGAGTGGAGTCGGTACTGATGTTAACACCAGGGTTAAATCCCATAAAACTGGCACCTTCACGGTCGTCGGATTACAAGCGCAAGGCTCTGACCACTAGGCCATCCCATCCCCACACCAGTGGTGTATTAGTGAGTGCCATATATTTCTTTTGTGTGATTTTGATCTTGCATTCATGTGTGTTCGTAGCTCATAATATAGTTGGGGTTGTTTTGTTTTTTCCATTGAGTCTCTTCCCCTATCTATAAAGAACATGATTGGATTGGATTACCCCCCCCCCCCCCCATCCCACCACCTTTACAAGTTTCTCCCCCTCACACACACATACACACACTCTCTCACTCACACACTCACTCACTCACTCACGCACAATCACACACACACACACACACACACTCACACACACACACACACACTCTCTTTCTCACTTACTCTCTCACACACATTCACACACACACACACACTCACTCACACACACACACACACACACTACTCATAAACACACGCACACTCACACTCACTCACACACACACACACACACACACACACACTCCCCTCGGAGAGTCGCAGTGATGCCTCTATGGGTGAAAAGTTATTACGTTATGCACTTTATAGATTATAGATTTGTTACATCAGCTTTATTTGTGGCAGAGAAACCCAGACTGTACGATAAAAACAAGTAGGAAAATTTATTGTGAGACAGGGAAAGGTCTGGGTGGGGTTTATGAAAGCATGTGTGGCGTCTGTATTGCTTTGTTCACCTCCCCACCACCCCCTCCTATTTTGTGTTCCTCTTTCTTTTCTTTCATTGCTTTCTGTTTTTGGTTGCCGGTAGCTTTTTGTCTGTCTCGCATAAATGTTTGCCAAAAAAGAAAAAAGAAGAAGCAGTTTTTGATTTATTTTTTCATATAATATTTGTGTAGATGGTGAGGATGGAACTTAACCTTTTAGAATTGTTTCCAGACTGGGTTAAAAGACACACACACACTGGTAGGTTTGGGGTTTTTTGTTTTTGGTTGTTTTTTTTAGTTGTTGTTGTTGTTTGGTTTTTTTGTTTTTTTGGGGGGGGGCTGTTCTTCAGTTAGAGCTCCAAGTTCACCAATAGTGAGGTTTTGAGCAATGTGACTGTTTATCCACCATTAAGGTAGCCATATTCCAACTACAGAGATGGTCTATCAACACAATATCAATGTGCAAGCATTTTTTAAAAAATAAAGATGTCATCCATTCTCCTACTGGCATGAAAAGGCCTACTCTTCCCAAAGGCAGAAGTGGTTTTGGATGGGATTGCAAGATTTTCTGCATAAGTGTTCACAAGCGACCTAGGTTTATAGTCTCATCTAAAAGACTTTTCAGAGGAGCAGAGTCAGTACTGACTCCAGGGGGAAAAACCCCTTGAATGGGCGCCTCTGTGGTGGCTTGAACCCAGGGATTGGATTGCAATAACTGTGTTCTAACTACTAAGCTATCATGCACTCCCACCCCATCCTGTAAAGAGCATTTTTTTTATAGGGAGTATTTAACCCAACCTTATACTTTTATATTTTTTTGGTTAAAACCTGAGAAAAGCTAAGAGAGGTACATGTAATGCTGCTCTGTGTGTGTGTGTGTGTGGGTGCGCGTGTGTGCATGTTTAGGGTATGTGTTTATGGCGTGTGTGTGTTTAGGGTATGTATTTAGGGTGTGTGCGTGTGCGCGTGGGTGGGTGTGCATGTTTAGGGTATTTTGTGTTTAGTTTGTGTGTGTGGTGTGTGCGCGTGCGTGTGTGTTATGTGTGTGTGTAAGGGAAGGTTAGGAAGAGACGTAACAGATCATTAGGCTTTCTAGCTGTAACCAATAGTAGCATTATTATCTTGCTTCTTTGTTTTTTAACCCCAGAGACACTGAAATGCTTATTTTAGCTGGGCAGTTCTGCTAGCATATACTGACTGACATAAAGCACGCAGCACCAGTCCACAACATTTATAAACAAAAAAACATACACAAACACACACACACACACACACACACGAATAACACACACACACACACCACTCACAACACACACACACACACAACACATACACAGACACACACACATATAAACAACACACACTCACTAACACACAAAATACCCCCCCCCCCCCCCCCCCCCCCGCCACACACACACATATTCCATCTAAAAAGCCTGCCATACCAGAACGTTACCCTTATTACTTCCCCTCTATGAAGCAGACATGGATTACCTCCCTGTCACATACAGGCATCACAGCATGGTTATCATGGCTACAACTACTACTTCTCCCTCATTTTCATGTCATGGTACTGTCATGACATGACACAGGTTGCATGCCCCGCTTCTCCTGAAGGAATCTGCCACCATGTCTGTCATTATTGTTTACAGCAGGTCCATAGTTTTTCTGTTGTGCGGTGGGTAGGGGGGGGGGGGGGGGGGGGGGGGGGGGGGGGGGGGGGGGGGGCTGGGAGGTGGGGGGGTGAGAGGGGGGTGGGAGGGGGTGGGGGGGGGGGGGGATGGTGGGGGGTGTATGGGGGGGTGTTGGGGGGGGGGGGGGGGTGGGAGGGGAGCCGCGGCTCCGAGAGGGGGGGGGAGGGGTGGCGGAGGGGTGGGGCGAGGGGTAGTGGGGTGGGCGGGAGGGGGAATAGGCTGGGATTTGTGTTCCTTCCAATGCTAGGGAATGTTTCAAGGGGAGGTGAAACTAATGTACGAACATGTACAAGTGTTATCTTTTTCTGCGGAGCAAGACACCCCCCTCACCCCAAAAAAAGAAAAGGCACACACAGACACAGACACACACACACACATCACACAATACAACCACAACACAACACAGCACATACCAACACACACCAATAACGCACGGACGCATGCCACACACACACACAACAACACACACACACACACAGAACACAGAAACAACACAAGCAGCAAGCAAGCATGCACTCGCGCACAGCACTCGCGCATGCACACAACGCAAACCACACACACAAACACACATACGCATGCACACACACACATATAGCACGCGCGTGCACACACACACACATATATGCACGCGCGTGCACACACACACACACACCACACACACACACGTAACAACAAAACAACCACCCACCACCACCACCACCACCATCACCCCCTCCCTAAAAAAACAACCCACCCCAACAAAAACCAAAAACAAATGAGGTAAAAGGTTGGCTGGTCAGGTTATCTGACAAGCTCATTTGAATGCTTTATTTGTTTGGTTCACTCTTTCTTTCTTTCTTTCTGTTTTTTTCCCTTTCCTTTTTAGAATCTTTCTGTCATTCTTTTTTATCTGTTTCTTTCTGTATTATTTTTTAAAACTGGAATTGGCAGAAGATTCCATTTTGCATGCATGGCATTATTCTTTTTAAATTTCGCTTCAAAGCAAAATGTCTTTTAGAATGTATTGAATCTGTACTCTGAAGACTGGGATGCTTGACCGTTTGCGCGCCGTGGCTTCAGTACAGTCCCCCAGTTCACCCAGGTGTAAATGGGTACCTGCCCTCTTTAGGGTCAGGGAAGGTAAAGCAGCGAGGGAGAGGAGATGGGCGCCGCCCTCAATATGCTGGCCCCTGGAGAAGTTGAGGTCTCTGATGCCTCAATCCCCTACGACCACATAGGTTATGGGACACCTTTACCTTTACCTTTTACTCTGGAGATGACAATGAATCAAGATGGATATTCGTGGCATGGCTTAGTAGCCTTATATATATATATATATATATATATTATATATATATATATATATATATATATATATATATATATATATATATATATATATATGTGAGTGTGTGTGTGTGTGTTATGGGGGAAAGAGAGAAAGGAACAACCAACTCTCTTCATACAAGAAAGGGTGTTTGCCTTGGCAAGCGTGAAATGAGCACTGGGCGCCTTCATTATCATCGTGTCCTGTCTGTCTGTCGTTCTCTCTTTTTGTCTTTCTTTCTTTCTTTATGTTTGTTTGTTTGTTTGTCTGTCTGTATGTCTGTCTTTCTTTATGTTTGTCTTTCTTTTTGTTTTCCTTCCTTTTTTTCTTTCGTTTTTTCTGTCTATCTACCTGTCTGTCTTTATTTTGTTTGTTTGTTTCTTTGTTTCTTTCTTTTCTTTATGTTTGTCTGTCTTTCTGTCTTTCTTTATGTTTGTCTTTCTTTTTGTTTTCCTTCCTTTCTTTCTTTCGTTTCTTCTTTCTGTCTATCTGTCTGTCTTTATTTTTTTCTTTCTTTCCTTTCTTTCTTTTTTTCTTTCTTTCCTTTCTTTCTTTCTTTCTGTCTGTCTGTCTGTCTGTCATTATTTTCTTCTTTCATTTCGTCTTTCTTTTTTTCTTTCCTTTTTTCCTCCTTTCTTTCTTTCTTTCCTTTCTTCCTTCTTTCTTTCTTTTGCCTATGATTTCCTTGTCTTGCATTGTGAATCGTACTGTCCTGTTTCTTTTACATATGTTTGTTTCTTTTATTGGGGGAAAAAAGTTTGTTTGGAGTATTTTTGGGTTGTGTTTTTTCGGTTTGAATAACGTTTATTCATTAATAAGCTGTGGATTTTTTGTTGTTATTGTTTTTGTTTTGCCTTTTGTACCTTTCATCTTCAATTTCTGTTTTCTTTCTTTCTGTCTTTTTTTTCATCGATTTTCTTTCTGTCATTCTTCTTTTTTAAAATTTTCAAATCATTATTTTTTCCCCTTTCTTTTCTTTGCTTTGCTTTTATTTTCCTCTGTTTCTGTCAGTTTGTGTATGAGAGAGAGAGGAGTGTGTGTGCGTGTGTGTGTGTGTGTGTGTGTGTGTGTGTGTGTGTGTGTGTGTGTGTGTGTGTGTGCGTGCGTGCGTGCGTGTGTGTTCTCATAGTGTGCACATCTTTGTTTGTTTGTTTGTTCATTCGTCTTTGTATTTTTCATTGTTCAGACATCTGTCCTAAGCTCTTCTCTTCGTTTGTCGTTTTCTTTGTTCTTCGCTTTATTTCTATGTATGCTTCTGGCTTTTTTTTCTTCTTCCGCTTTGTTTCTGTTCTTCCTCTCTCTCTCTCTCTCTCTCTCTCTCTCTCTCTCTCTCTCTCTCTCTCTCTCTCTCTCTCTCTCTCTCTCTCTTCTCTTTCTCTCTCTCTCTCTCTCTCTCTCTCTCTCTCTCTCTCTTTAAGTTTTTTCCCTTTGTTTTTACTGTGTACATGAGTATTTGGTTTATTATTGAGATGTATCCCTACGGGCGGGGACTGGATGTAAAAAAGCACATGAGGGCTTTTTAATTATCCTCGAAATAAAAGAAGTTGTCATTGCCATTCTCTCTCTCCTCTCTCGCTCTCTCGCTCTCTCTCTCTCTCTCTCTCTCTCTCTCTCTCTCTCTCTCTCTCTCTCTCTCTCTCTCTCTCTTCTCTCTCTCCTTTTCCACATATTATAAGGCACGACGTAAAAGAACCCACAGCAATAAGAGACTTGTCCCTAACAACAACCACCACCACCACAACAACAACAAAGTGTACAGAAAAAAAGCCACTCTCATCATAAAGCAAAGTACACGTGCATATAGGCAAAAAAATAAATGAATAAAGTAAATAAGTGGCGTCGCTCTTGTGGTAACTTACTCTCCTAAGGGAGAGCAGCCAACCTTTATGCACAGAAAACTGGCGTGACTGAAAGTGGTTTTTTTATTAACACAAAATAGTTCAATTCAGTACAATACAATACAGACATACACACGCATGCAGACAAACAGACAGACAGACAGATATATAAACCAAGGGAGAGATGGCCTAAGATAAACAGCCTTTATTTTCTGACGGGAGCAACCTCGCTGGAAAGGAAAAAAAAACAACGGTGAAAAAGTAGCAGACAGAGAAAGTAAGCACATAACAACTCACCTGCGCGTGGTTCACAAATCAGATCATCTCCTAATTCATCAAATTCTTGGGCCGTGGTGGGTGGTCGGAAACTCTAAGACCTCCGAGCTCCTTCACCTCCCTTCTTTCTCACCTTCCACCTCTGACACATACCATTTTCTCCCGCTTTTGTATCCTAGCTTCCTGCCTCTATTCTCAAGACACCTCTGCAGAGAAAGCATCTACATCGTAGGCACTCGTTTCTATATCGTAGGAAGTCATTTGTATATCGTAGGCACTCGTTTCTATATCGTAGGCACTCGTTTCTATATCGTAGGCACTCGTTTCTATATCGTTTGCACGCACTTCTATATCGTAGGCACGCACCTCTATGTCATAGGCACGCATTTCTATATCTTAGGCACGCATTTCTTTGTCATATCATAGGGACGCATTTGCATGTCGTAGGCACGCACTTCTATATCGTAGGCACGCACCTCTATTTCATAGGGACGCATTTCTATATCTTAGGCACGCATTTCTATGTCATATCATAGGGACGCATTTGCATGTCGTAGGCACGCATTTCTATATGGTAGGCACGCATTTCTATGTCGTAGGAACGCATTTCTATATGGTAGGCATGCACTTCATTATCGTAGACATGCACTTCTACATCGTAGACATGCACTTCTATATCGTAGACATGCACCTCTATGTCATATGATAGGGACGCATTTCCATGTCGTAGGCATGCATTTCTATATCGTAGGCACGCACTTCTATATGGTAGGCACGCATTTCTATATCGTAGGCACGCACTTCTATATGGTAGGCACGCATTTCTATATCGTAGGCACGCACTTCTACATCGTAGACATGCACTTCTATATCGTAGACATGCAGTTCTATATCGTAGACATGCGCTTCTATATCGTAGACATGCACTTCTATATCGTAGACATGCAGTTCTATATCGTAGACATGCACTTCTATATCGTAGACATGCACTTCTATATCGTAGACATGCACTTCTATATCGTAGACATGCACTTCTATATCGTAGACATGCACTTCTATATGGTAGGCACGCATTTCTATATCGTAGGCACGCACTTCTACATCGTAGACATGCACTTCTACATCGTAGACATGCACTTCTATATCGTAGACATGCACCTCTATGTCATATGATAGGGACGCATTTCCATGTCGTAGGCACGCATTTCTATATCGTAGGCACGCACTTCTATATTGTAGGCATTCATAACATAGTCATATAAACTAGACACCCGTATATCCAAGGCACTCTAAATCCTAGTCATACCTGTATATCGCGAGTCATAATCTACTAGGCATCTTTATGTCCTGGGCCTCTGTTTTTCAAGCCATGTATACTAAGCACCTATATGATAAGCACCTCAATATCAGAAGCCCCTATTTACTCTAGGCACCTAGGCACTTATATAACATAGACACTTCTCTATGGCCGGTACTTTTATATCTTATGTAGCTCCATATCGTAGACGCCTCTATATCCAAGGTACCTTCCTATCATAGACATCCTTATATTGTAGGCTTTCTGTATTCTAGGCGTCTTTGCCTCCCAGGTACCTCTATACCTAGACATCTCTATAGGGGGGACGGGATAGCCTAGTGGTTAGAACATTGCTCTCGCAATCTGACGACCCGGGTTCCATTCCCGTTCAAGGGGATATTTTCCCCTGGAGTTAACATAAGTGCAGACTCCACTCTCCCCAAAAGTCCTTCGGATGAGACTATAAACCGAGGCCCCGTGTGCGAACGCACGCAGAACATCGTGCGCA
>CM054140.1:57783325-57793325 GCA_028751875.1 Rapana venosa | reverse complement strand
TAGATATCCCATAGTGTGTTTTTTCTTTTCTTTTTTTTTCTTTTTAAGACTAGGTCTTTTTTTATTTATTTTAATTTTTTAATTTTCGTTTTGGTTTCAAAGCTAGAGCTCCGAGGTTCACCAATGGTGAGATTCTGTGGTATTTGACCGTTTACCCACCATTGAGGTAGCCGTATACCAACTTCGGGGGACCATGCCTAAACACGACAGCAGAGTGTGTGTGTGCGTATGTGTGTTGTTGTTGTTGTTGTCTTCAATTTAACGTCTGTTCACTCTAAGTGATATTAGACGAGGGAAATAGAAAGTGTAATGGAAGCTAAAGAAGGGAGACGAAGGAGTGAAAGGAGAAAAGGTTAAGAAATAGCATCAGTGTTGGTATTTATGTGAGAAAAAAAACACATAGAAAAGTAAGGATAATACTTTTAAACAGGATCAAAATGTAAACTCAACAATGTGGAAACATGAAATAACAATAATGTAACTACAATAAATATTCAAGTGGACTATGCAATAAACATCTGGCAATGGCAAAGGCTAGCTTTGAATTTTCAAATACATTTCCCAGAGACTGTTCAGAAAATGTAGGTAAAAAAGGTTTTACAATAGGGCACTCAAATATGATATGAGTATTGGAAATATGATCCCCACATAGACATCTGACATGTTTACAAAATTTTGTAAGCAATGCATTTAACTTCATTCTAAAATATAGTGAATAAACCCTTCTCACGGGTATGTGTGTGTGTGTGTGTGTGTGTGTGTGTGTGTGTGTGTGTGTGTGTGTGTGTGTGTGTGTGTTGAGTGATTGTGTGTGTATGTATGTGTGCTGTTGTTGTTATTGTCTTCGATTTTACGTCTGTTTACTCTCAGTGATACTAGGCGATTGTGTGTGTATATGTGTGTGGGGTGGGGGTGGGGGGTGGGGGGGGTGCGTGTGTGTGTGCGTGCGTGCGTGCGTGCGTGCGTGTGTGTGTGTGTGTGTGTGTGTGTGTGTGTGTGTGTGTGTGTGTGTGTGTGTGTGTGATGAGAGAGGAGAGAGAGAGAGAGAGAGAGAGAGAGAGAGAGAGAGAGAGGAGAGAGAGAGAGAGAGAGAGAGCATTTTGTCCTCCGTTCCTGCCGGCTCACAAAACGACCTACTCATCCAAAAGGCGGAACAGGTTTTACCGCGTGGGCAAGATGTTTAGCGTGCGTTCGTACACGGGACCTCGGTTTATATGATAATATAGTCTCAAATAAAGGACTTTGGAGGGAGTGGAGTCGGCACTGACGTTAACTCCAGGATGAGGAGGGGGGGGGGGGGGGGGGGGGGAGAAAAAAGAAAACTCCCCTGAATGGGCGTGTCGGTGGTGTTCGAACCCTGGGGGCCATCAGATTGGCGAGTTCAACGCTCTAACCACTAGGCTATCCCACCACCCACCCAGGCCTTAGGTGAATAGGGGTGAACAGGGATGCATGGTAGGGTATGTGCGCGCACGCTTTCCCAACTTTTCTGTATAGATCTTTTTTTTGAGGGGTGGGGGTGGGGGGGTGGAAGGGTCAGACTTGCAAGGGAATGTGTACACGCGCACGCGCGCGCGCGCGCACACACACACACGCGCACTCACACACACACACTCACACACACACTACACACACACACTCACACACACACACACCACACACCACCACGCACCACCACACACCACACACCACCACACACACGCACACACACACACTCACCACACACACACTTACACCATCACACACTTCACACACACACTTACCACACACCACACACACCACTCACACCACACACACACACCACCACACACACACACACACACACACACACACACACACACACACACACCACATGCACACACACACACACACACACACACACAACCTCTTGGATTTTCAGGATTTATTTTTTGGTGAAGGGGGGGGGGGGGGGGCAGTGGGAAGGGGGGTAGGGGGGGGGGGGGTTGACACTTCCAATGTGGTCAGGAGGTGAGATCAATGCCATTATTGGAGATTCCCGCCGCCAGATCGGAGATTGTCAGAGGTGGTCTGTGGTTGGGGTGTAGTGTTCAGGAATTATAATTATCGTCGTCGCCTGTTCCTCATCATGTTTTGATGATACTTCAGTGCAGCTCCATAGTGCGCGATAATGCAGCACATCGACAGCGATTTAGGAGAATAACAACAACAACAACAACAACAACAACAAAAGGCTGGAAAGATTTACTACTATCAAGCAGAGGGTAGCAAGAAGAGGGGGGTAGGAGGAAGAGGAGAAAAAAGAAGAGGAGGAGGAGGTGGTGGTAGTAGTAGTAATAAGTAGTGGTGGTGGTGGTGGTGGTGGTGTAAGTAGTAGTGGTGGTGTGGGGTGTGGGTGTAGTGTGGTAGTAGTGTGGTAGTAGTAGTAGTAGTGGTGGTGGTGGTAGTGGTGGTGGTGGTAGTGGTGTAGTGGTAGTAGTGGTAGTAGTGTGGTGGTGGTGGTGTGTGATGTGGTGGTGTGATAGTAGTGGTGGTAGTAGTAGTAGTGTAGTAGTAGTAGTAGTAGTGGTGGTTGGTAGTAGTAGTGTAGTGGTAGTAGTAGTAGTGTGGTGGTGGTGTGTGTATAGAAGTAGTAGTAGTAGTAATAGTAGTGGTAGTAGTAGTAGTAGCAGCAGCAGCAGCAGCAGCGCAAGCAGCAGTGATAGTAGTAGAACAAAAACAACAGTAACAACAACTGTAACAATAATACATTAAAAGTAGCAACAGCAGCAGCAACAACAACAATAACGCCACGAATTGGTACTCACTTTTATTTATTTTATTTTATTTTTTATTTGGAGAATAATGGAATAAGCACTCGCGTACTTTTTGTTGTTGTTACATCCAGTCCCTGTGTTCATGCGGCCTTGTTCGTCATCCGCTCTCATCGGCACACAGTGACCTACTCTTCCGAAAGGCAAAACAGGTTGTGTGTGTTGTAATAATAATAATAATAAATGGAATTTATATGGCGCTATATCTATAGCTCAGTGGTCGGAGCACTCGCTTTCCCCCCAGCCAAGTTAAGCAGCGTCGAGCGTGGTTACCACTTGGATGGGTGACCGTTTGTGCGCCTTGGCTTCAGTACAGTTCCCCCAGTTCAACCAGCTGTAAATGGGTACCTGCCCTCTTTAGGGTCAGGGAAGGTAAAGCAGCGAGGGAGAGGAGATGGGCGCCCCCGCCCTCAATATGCTGGCCCTAGAGAAGTGAGTCTCTGATGCCTCGCTCCCCTACGACCTTATAGGTTATGGGACACCTTTACCTTACCTTATATCTTGCAGAGACAAATCAAAGTGTTTGCTGTGTGTGTGTGTGTGTGTGTGTGTGTGTGTGTGTGTGTGTGTGTGTGTGTGTTGTGTGTGTGTGTGTGTGTTTGGGTGGGTGTGTATGTGTGTGTGTGTGTGTGTGTAGGAGGGGGGTGATGGTCGCGTACGCAAAAAATCTCACTATTGGTGAACCTCGGAGCTCTAACCGAGGAATGTATCCCCCTCCCCCCACTCTCTCTCCCCCTCTCCCCCCTCTAACCCCCCCCCCCCCCCCCCAAATACATCCCTCTGGTGTTTTCTAGCTGGAGGGCTCAGCATCTGGCTACTGTACTTCCAGAGCAGATCCCCCTATTTCCAGAAACTTCCATGCCATGCCTGCAGACACAGGTTGCATCATTCCCTATCTCCACTGCAGGCGTTGGGTTGCCCTTTTCTGTCTTTTCTGTCTTGTCTATGTTTGTCTGTCTGTCTGTCTGACATCAGTGAATTATCACACAACAGAGTTAACTTAAAACAAGCGTAGCGTGCTCAAAACAGAACGCTGAGGATGTAGGATTCTGGTTACGTTCGGTCGTTGCTGGTGTTTGTTTGGTTAGTTGGTTATTGTTGTTGTTGTTTTTGTTGTTGTTGGGGTTTTTTTGGGTTTGTTTTTGTTTTCGGATGAGACGATAAACCGGGGTCCCGTGTGTTACGCAAAATTATTAAAATTTTAGCGCATGTAAAGAAAAACCCAACAATAAACACCACGGCAACAAGAGAGTTGTCCCTGGCAAAATTCTGTAGAAAAAAAGCTACTCTTTCCTAGGGAAACAAACTTATACAGTTGGTGACAGAAAAAAGTAAATGGGCGTTGCTGCTCTTGTGGCGATGCGCTCTCCCCGGGGAGAGCAGCCCGAATTTTTACACAGAGAAATTTGCCGTGACTTACAGTGGTATGAATGAAATGAAGTCTGACAGTTTTGGTTGATGAAAACCTGTCCTTTTGTGAACATTTTGGTTTAAACAGAATTTACTCAACATATATACATAATTAGCAAATATTAATACAGCAGAGGAATGGAATTAAGCTGCAAATCGATTTTCTCTTTTGGGTTTTTAAATTTTTCAAAAAGGTCACTGTTAATTCATCTTTATTGTAAAACTGTGTTCTGTTGTGAACTGGTTTTGTGTTTGGCTGTCTTTGTTTTGCTTTGTTGAAAGCTGACAGTTGCAGTTTTTGGTTGGTGATAAACTTTTCCTGTCGGATGTAAACCTTTCATATAATCTGTTGATATTAATTGAAAAGTGAATGAGAGGCTTAACGTTTTTACACTTCTGATTTTGTGTTGAAACAATTTACGGCGCTAACAGTGACAAATGGTTTAACAACAACGACATCAACGCAAAAATGTAGAGAAATAACACAGAATTATAATTGTAGCTTTAAAGGAAAGGAGGCCGAGGAGGCAGATGAAGAAGAAGAAGAAGGAATTGTCGATTGTTTTGAACATCATTTCGTCATCTGAAGCTCAAATATCGACTCACCATTCTTACATGAAGAACATCAAGGACTGGACATGGCTGTGTTGTTGCTGGGAAAGGCTGAAGAAAGAAAGAAAGAAAGACAGACAGACAGACAGACAGACAGAGCAGAGCAGCCTGGAGAACAACTCTTGTCGACCAACACGTCCCTCCCTCGTGTTCCCCTGACGACAATCCTGGTCAGGGGACTGATAATGATGATGATGATGATGATGATGATGATGATGGTTCTTGTGGACAAATAGTCTGTAACGGTCATTCAATGGCTCACACGCACACACTGTCTGTCTGTCTGTCTGTCTGTCTGTCTGTCTCTCCCCCAAATATTTTGGTCTCACTAAATTATCATATATCCATTGTATATATGTAAAGAAGCACCACACACACACACACACACACACACACACACACACACACAACCACACACACGCACACACACACACCACCCACACCCCCAGCGTTCCGTCTTATAACAATGATGAATCGTGACCACGGAAACTGGATAATAACGGAATAATCTACGGGACAATTAACCGCTATCAGTTATCGATCTCAGTCCTATATCGATCAGCCTATGTCAGTCCACTTCAAATGAAGCAGACAACATAATTATGACGTAATGCAGACGACATATCTATGACATAGTGCAGACGACATATTTATGACGTAAACTGACCATACCAGCATTGCATCAGTTTACGCTCCCTGATCAAAGATGGGGGTCGACCAATTTTCTTTGGTTCAGGATACGCGCACGCGCGCGTGCGTGCGTGCGTGCGTGCGCGTGCGTGCGTGCGCGTGCGTGCGTGCGTGCGTGTGTGTGTGTGTGCGCGCGTGCGCGCGTGTGTGTGCGCGCGCGCACGCACGTGCCTGCTTATCTGATTGGCTCAGGCAGTTCTATTATCCAGAGGATGCGAACAGTTATGTAGATCCAAAAATAGCAATGCTTTCATATCCCACACTAGGACAAACACAAGACAAATAAATTGAAGCAAAACAACATGCCCGCCCAACACACACACACATACACACACGCACGCGGCCGCACACACACACACACCCCACACACTCCTCTCTCCTCTCCTCTCCCTCTCTCTCTCTCTCTCTCTCTCTCTCTCTGTGTGAAAAACAACAAAGACAAAACCGTCACATAATGGAAATTGCAGTCGCCATCATTTGGAGAGGAGGGGGGGGGGGGCGGGGGGGGGGATGTTTTAGACGAGTTATGTTTTTTTTTTTTAATGGTCACGTCAGCAATTAACGGTAGGCCACAGTTATTGTCTGTCAGTGTGATTCAGCATCTCTATTCACCAGGCACACGACATCCGTGTGCCTGACAATATCTGTTTATTCTTTTATTTCGAGGATAATGGAATCATAATAATCACTGAAGTGGCTTATTTTGTGTGTATTTTTTTAAAAACAAACATCCAGCCTTCGTGTGCATGCGGTTGTTTTGTCAATTGCCTGCGGTTTTGTCCATTTTGTCATCCGTTCCCGCCGGCGCTACTCTTCCAAAAGGCAGAACAGGTTTTAACGCGCGTGTGTGTGGATGATGTTCTGCGTGCGTTCACACAGGAGTCCTCGGTTTGTTATCTCGTCCGAAAAACAGTATGTGGCAGAAGAAGCTTAGTGGTGAAAATATCGTTAAAAGTGGCGGCAGAAGCAGCAGCACTAGTAATAGCAGCAGTAGTAGCAGCAGTAGTAGCAGCAGCAGTAGTAGCAGTAGCAGTAGTAGCAGCAGTAGTAGTAGCAGCAGCAGTAGTAGCAGTAGCAGTAGTAGCAGCAGTAGTAGCAGCAGCAGTAGTAGCAGCAATAGTGGTTGAAGTAGCAGTATAAGTAGTTGTAGTAGAAGTGGCAGTATCAGCAGCAAAAGTGGTAGTTCTTGTAGTAGTATCAGCAGCCGCAGCAGTAGTAGTAGTAGTAATAATAGCAGCAACAGCGGCAGCAGCAGTAGTAGTAATAATAGCAGCAGCAACAGCAGTAGTAATAATAGCAGCAACAGCGGCAGCAACAGTAGTAGTAGTAATAATAGCAGCAGCAACAGTAGTAGTAATGATAGCAGCAGCGACTACAGCAGCAGCAGCAACAATAGTAGTAATAATAGCAGCAGCAACAGTAGTAGTAATAATAGCAGCAACAGCGGCAGCAACAGTAGTAATAATAATAGCAACAGCAGCAGCAACAACAGTAGTAGTAACAATAGCAGCAGCAACAGCAGTAATAGTAACAACAGCAGTAGTATTAGCAGTAGTGATAGGAGAAGGGGAGTAAGGTGGAGCAACAAGTAGTAGCACTGGTAGCAGTGATAGCAGCAGCAGCAGCAAGCAGCAGCAGCAGCAGCAGCAGAAGCAGTAGTAGTAGTAGCAGCAGCAGCAGCAGCAGCAGCACCAGAAGAAGAAATAGCGCTATACTAGAAGTTACCTGACAGCAATAGAAACAGTAGTATTGTACGTAGTTGTCGCAAGAGCAACAGTAGTAGTGAAACACTGACTGAATGACAGAAGTATTAGTTGTAGTAGTAGTAGTCGCACGTCGTGATAACACACAGTATATACTCATAATGTGGTGGACATTTATTTCATTTTATCTTATGTTATTTAATCTTTTATTTCAAAGATAATGGATTAAGCACTAATATTTCTTTAAAAAAAATTCCGTCCCAGTCTGTGTGTGTGTATATGTGTGCGCGCTTGCTTGTGCACGTGCGTGTGTGTATGCCACGAGTAGGAGTGCGCTCACACACACACACACACACACACACACACACACACACACACACACACACACACACACACACACACACACACATCCATATATTGTTCCCACAACAAAATTAATCTGCGATATTGTTCGATCACAGATCACAACAGCGCCCACGCTTGAAGCAAACGATGTACGATGCTCCTCGCTGAGCCAGCCGCCGTCACACAGCCACTTCTTCCCTCGTCTGCCTGCCTGCCCTAGCCTACTACTACATATTGTACCTTAGCCTGCAAAACGTCTTTTCAGTCCAGATAGCTGAAAAACGCCGTTGGCTACTAGGCCTAGCCTAACGCACACCTGCTCAAAATCCTCAGGCGCTGGCTTCCTGAAGTGCTCTGCACGTCAGCTTTTTGCCGAAGCGAACTCCGCACTGATCTTCTTCAGCTACTTTCCAGATTCTTTTCGTGTTTTCTTCGATTGTTGTCCGCAGTTGGTGTTTTTAGACAGTAAGAAAAGGAAACGAGCTTGTGAGCATGCTCCGCTGCTGGATTGTCGTCTGCTGGCTATGCGTGTTGTGATGCCGGTGGTGATGTTTTTGTGCGTTTGAGATTAAAAAAAAAAACCAGAACATGGAGAAAAGATTGGAGATCGGTTTTTGATTGATTTGTGTGCGTCTGTTTCTTGTGTGTGGATACCTACGGTCAAGAATTTGTGGTCGAGTTAGAAATCAAAAGTTGTGTACTTGGACTTCAACGCAGACGGCATTGCATCGTGTTCTGTTTTCATTGAAAAGGAGACACTGAGTCGTGTAGAGCTATACATATCTTTTTTTTTCCCAGTAGAAGCGGTTTCTGAGTGTCTGAGGTAATAAATTTGATTGATCTTTCTTGATATTTCAAAGAAAATATCACACATAGAAAAACTTGAAACTGAATTGAAAAGATTTAGAAATAGAAATAATTTGAAACAGGCTGCTACGCTATAATAACCGCAGAATCGCGTGTAAGGAAGCCCTTTTGTAGAACGAAAAATAACTGATAATTAGTGGAAAGTCAACCCAGAACTCCACACACACACACACACACACACACACACACACACTGTCAGGCAGCGCAAAACAAAAACAAAAAAAGAGCAGAAGGAGCAGTAGTAGTACCATCATCAGTACAGCCCTTCATTAGAGTGTGATACGTTCTGTCGCTAATTGATGACCTGACTTCAAAAGGCCACTGGCCGTTGTCTTCCTGACAATGTGACAGTGCCGACTCCTCCGTACCAAGAATGGAGTGGTGACTGCATTATTGATTTACTGTCTGCTTCCCAGCCCTTCGCTATTGTTCGTCTGCCGATTCCAACCCGGGTCTTCCTACCCACCTACCTACCTACCAACCAACCTACCAGATTGATGGTGCCGGAGTGTGCGGTGGCTTGTTACCCTATATAGGACATCAGGGACATTGATGCCTCTTTTCTCTGCTCTGCTTTGTCTGCTCACAGAATGTCAGACGGCAGTAAAAGAAAAGAAGTGTAAAAAGGACAGGATGAAATAAATACGGGGAAAAAACAACCAAAAATATTCAACGAGATTTCGTACATGGTTTGTTAAACAGATCGTATTACGTACGTCAGTTGTTTGTCACTTTGAACTGTCTTTGATTAACGCAAAAAGAATAGTGAAACAACAACAACAACATCAAAACGGACTGTGATTCGATAAGAGTGGGTATAAACTTACTGCGTCTGATTTCACAGGAAGTCTAGCGTACCGTAAAAGTGTATAGCACAAAACTTTTCTGTGATTATGGTATTGTTTTCAGGGTGATAACACAGAGAGGCGGCATAAATGAAGTACACAACACAAAGTAGTCTTCAGTTTTAACGTCTTTTCACTTTAAGTGATACCAGACACAACATACACTAACTACCCACTGTAATTGTGCCGTGTCTGGCTGAAATCAGAGGAACTGCAGAAGAGAAAAACACAAATAAGATCCCTCTCGTGAGCCCGTTTCAAGATTGTGTAAAAGATCTAAACGTGAACTTATTTATATCGACAGAAATAAAGTATCCACAAGAGAAGATAGGTGAAGAAACTCTATGATCTGGTTGTACTAAATGTGTTTAAAAACTACACCAACCGCTGAAGTGGAAATAGAATTTTTTTTTTTTAAAGCAAGGTACATGTGAAAGTGACCTGATTCAAGACTTGATTGCAGACAAGAAATTTTACAACAAAACGGTGACTCATTGTGTGCTTATGTTCGAGTTAAATAAATAGAAGTAAAGCAGACAAAAGAAAAAGGGTGGAATAAAAAAAACAACCCCACAACAACAACAAAAACAAACTTTTGTGATTTCGCTGTGGGTGTATCAGAATTCCGAGGATTACCATAACAACGGAGTGGAGTACTGACGACGAACAGAATCTACAGAAGCTACGACACACTCAAAACCTCAAGACTGAGGATCTTATCCGACTTTTTGTTGTA
>CM054140.1:57755825-57778325 GCA_028751875.1 Rapana venosa | reverse complement strand
AGAACCACAACATATTCCCAGCTATCCACAGTCAACGTAAAGTTGCAACAAATAAGTATGCATTTGTAATATTACGATAGCGCAGTATTTAGCCTTTTCAATGCATGATAAACATACATGGCAAGATTTGTTAAAGTTGTCTCATGTTTTGTTGACAGAAGAACATTTACCCTAAAGTCACAAGGCTCATTATAATATTTTGGTCTAATGGATTTCATCCTAAGATCATGTAAGGCTGGACAACAAAACAAGAAATGAATTTCGTCTTCTATTGCACTATGACATAAACGGCATTTCAGTTCATCTTCAGTTCTGTTCTGGTATCTATTTCGGTGTGTGTGTGTGTGTGTTTGTGTGTATGCGCGCGCGCGCACACACACACACATACACACATAGAGAGAGAGAGAGAGAGAGAGAGAGAGAGAGAGGAGAGAGAGGAGAGAGAGAGAGAGAGAGAGAGAGAGAGAGAGAGAGAGGGGGGGGGGGGATGCATTGCATGTTTCAATCAAGAAGAGGGTCACGAACTTCGGTTAATCCTGACTTTAAAATAATCATAGTTGCCCAGCCGGACTCACACGCTTATTAATGTTACTGTTTCGTGGCTGATCCGTGCGTGGCACTAGGTCGATTCCAGAGTCACACTGCGAAAATGAAGGGGTCTTATGTAATCTGCCACACAGTTTCCAATGAAACGTAGTGATATCTGTGCACGTAATCTAGGGCGACTTTTGTGTGTGTGTGCGATGTGATAGCGACAATCGATGTGTGAGAAGATGACATTGTTCTTTGTTTTTATGTGGTGTGATCTTTCCTTGTTCATAATATTTGCGATTCTGTGAGGTTTGTGGAGTGTGTTGTTGGTAAACTATGATTAAGAAATATAATACATGCAAACACGCGTTCTATTTTCCCACCCTCCCTCCTGTGATAAAGGCTATACACAAAATAGATATATGATATGTATGTGTATGTAAGTGTGTACGTCTGTGTGTGTGTGTGTGGTGTTGTGTGTGTGTGTGTGTGTGTGTGTGTCTGTATGTATGTATGTATTTATGTTTGTATGTATGTATGTATGTATGAGAGAGAGAGCAACGAATACAAGAATACAAGCAAACAATACATTTCAGTTTATCACGATATCGTGTGTTTTTGTTGCGCACCATCAAATCAGGCTTGCCGGAAAGGAGCGTTTAAAACAGTTACTCTGCCAGATAAAAAGGGTTTTGCATGGTCCCTGTAGGGTTTTTATTGAACGTAATCTCCATTGTACCTTTATTTTGAGTGTTTTGTGGAATATCAGTTTCTTCCCACCCCCCCCCCCCCCCCCCCCCCCCCCCCCCCCCCTTTTAAGATAGATTCCACATCTTTGAAAGTCCAAGATCTTTTGCACTGATCATACGACATATTAAGTAGAAAAAAGTATTAAGTTACCGCCCGTGCTTTCAAAATCTCTCTCTCTCTCTCTCTCTCTCTCTCTCTCTCTCTCTCTCTCTCTCTCTCTCTCTCTCTCTCTCCCCCCTCTCTTTCTCTCTTCCTCCCTCGCCCCTCTCTCTCTCACTCTTTCGCTCTCACCCCCTCTCCGTCCCTCCCTATCTGTCTGTCTGCTTGTCTGTCTGTCTGTCCTGTCTCCCTCTCTCTCCCTCCCATCTCTCTCCCTCCTCCCCTCGCTCTCTTTTTCCCTCCCTTCCTCTTTCTCTCTCACTCTATCTCTCTCTCTCTCCCTCCATGTCTGTCTGTCTGTCCTTCTGTCTGTCTATTTACCTGTCTGTCTATCTGTGTGTGTGTGTGTCTTTCTCTGTGTGTCTCTGTCTCCCTCCCCGTCTGTCTGTCTGTCTGTCTGTTTGTCTGTCTCTCTCTCTCTATCATGCGCTTGAATGTGCCTTAACTTTTATGCAATGACGTACATTAATCTGTTTTAGAACTGGAATTGACAGCGTGAAGTTCAAAAACAGAATGAAACCGAACCACCTTCTGATTCATGTTTGTCAGTCTGTTTGTCTGTCTGTCCGTCTGCTTATCTGTAAGTCCTATCCACTGTCAGTCTGTTCGTTTGTTTGTCTGTCTGTCTGCTTATCTGTCAGTCCTATCCACTTTCCCTGATGTTATCAGTTGAAATGTAAAAATGATGACATATGGTCAACATGTTTTCCCAAGAAAGTTGAAAAATCGATATCATGGAACGTAGCCAAGACAGTCAAGGGAAGTTATAGATTGTACTAGAAGTTTCAAGTCTTGAACAAAACACTATAGATCGTGCGCACGCGCGCGCGTGTGTGTGTATGTGTGTGTGTGTGTGTTTCTGTTTTTGTCCGCCTGTCTGTCAGTGCAGTTATGTTTTCGTGAATCTGTGCATTGGGGAAAACATTACGGTTGCTGAGTGGCGTGGTTTTAATCCTGAAGTCCTGAAGTCATGGTTGATGAGTTTGAATCTCAGTGGTGTCTGATAAGGGGCTGGCCTTTTTACCATCTCCCGTGCCAGCTTATGAACAGACCTGTCTGTGCTGCGGTTTCCTTTGATTGCCAATGCATGAAGAAGGTCAAGAATGGACATTAAAGATTTAGTAATTCGTGTCAACGTTTGGTGGACTGCAGGAACGTGAAGATGCCCAGCATGCGCCATACGAGGTAGGCCTTTCCTGAGGAAGATTGTGTGGAAGCTGTACGGCCCACGAGGGGAGCTGGAAAGGACATGCCACCCCCCCCCCCCCCAACACATCTGACGGTGTAAAAAGCGAACGAGAGAAGAAGACTGGCGCGGTGGGACTATAATGTTAGTGAAGCGTTTGCCTGGCTGATTTCTTGACAAGTGTAGCACGTGTATGTAGTACATCAAACATCTTCAAACTTCTTTGGCAAATTCAACATCTGAAAAATCTAAACAAAACAAGACTTTGTGGAACGCTCAGGCAGCAGCTATTGTTGTCTGTCGTATGAGCGAAAATGCGTCGCGCTGCCCTTATATCAAGCGCCTGACGAGTCAGACCCAGCACATCCAACCTCGGCGTGGGAGAGATATGTTATTTTTCTGGAAAAAAACCCCCGCATGAGACTGGATCAAAAAGGCAGAGAATATACAAGAAAGAAGAGACAGGAAGGACAGGAACAAGGCAGAGACAAAGAGAGAGATAGAAAAGCGGGAATTCCCAGCACAGACTTTCTATAAGGTGGAAATGCTATTTTTGCTGACAGGCCTCCTAGGCATCCCCACGGGGTAAACCTTCCCCCAGAACAAAACGCCTGACGTGGTGTTGTTGATGTGATGTCAAAGGGATTAACTATGTGAGGTAAACAGCATCGTTCGTCTGACGTCAGACACAAGACTACTGCGTCATAAAGGGGCTAATGATGAAGGAGCTCAGCTGTTTGTCAGACAGTAGTATATTACTACTGCTGTGTAACAGTCTGTCTGACACACTTCACGTAGGTTGACAAGTATGCTGCTATAATGTCAGCATCCTGGGTACATACAGTTTTTGCTGCTTGTCTCGCACTAAAGAAATCACGATTTTCTATTGTATTGCCTTTTTCTTGGGGGCATTGTTTTGGCTATTCTTGTGTTGTGTAGTATTGAATTCGTTTGTTTCGTTTCAAGTCTATTCACTCCTAGTGACTTCAGACTTTAACGATGCCACAACAAGAATGAAGCGATTTAGGTAATGTATTTTTTTTTAAAAATCAAGATGACAATGTTGAATATTTGAAGGGATTATCAGGTGTTGGTTTTGAACTTGAGGTGACCATTATTGGGAGTTATTGAAAATGAATGAGGTGGCAGCCTTGATACGAATTTCGTGGTCGGCGGGGCTATGAAAATGAAATGAAAAATTGTCAGGGTGCTTAGTTTCTTAGTCGCTCTTCCAGAGGAGGGTATTTATTCCCTGAAATCGGAAATCTCCGCTGGGACGTGTATATATATATATATATATATATATATATATATATATATATATATATAATATATATATATATATATATATATATATATATATACAAATATAACAACAACAGAAGGGGAGGAGACAGTCCCCACAGTACTGTGAAACCCATTAACTTTTGTGGTTTTTTCCCCTTTTATTTTATTCACACTTTTTGTCAATGATGTTTCTTTTGTCACATAATTTTACTTGGACGCAACTCTCTTATGGCTGTGGTGGATCTTTAACTTGCGCTAAAAGAATATCGCACACAGGTCCTAGACCTACGCACCTGTCTCATTCATGCTAACACAAGTACTCAGTTATGTAGAATGAGGGAGAACAAGCTGATATGGCCTCTGCTATCGGCGGGACTATACACAGCATGAATGAATTAGTTGGATTAGGGGAAGAATGATTTAGCTTCAAGCCACTGACCTTACGCATCCTAAGACGGTAAGGTCCACCTGTAGGTCATTAGAAACACCTGTTATAAGGTTTACAGTGTGCTCAGACACTGTGGTAGATTTTCACCGTGCCCACACATCGTAGAAGACTTACACCACATAGAGATCTATAAGAGCTTGATTGATGTATAGGCTTATGATAGGAAAGGGCGTCAGCGCCAGGGCTTTATCACAGTTCTTGATTAAACCATTGACGCTGGGGGCAACAGCAAAGTGAGAGGCTGTATTGACCAGTGGCTTTCCCACTCATGGAATTCCACTTTACAGCTTAGTCTTTAGTGATCGACTTTACAGCTTAGTCTTTAGTGATCGACTATGACTCTCTGACTAGGAGGCTTGACTCGCACAGTCCTTATGTGCTGCAGCCCTGGGGGCTGGTTGGCCTTTGGAGAGCATCTCCAACGCTGACTGTCCTTATGCCCACTTGGCCGAGAGAGTGGGGATGTACTGTGGGCAAGGCATCTCCACTATAATCAAATTTCTTCCCAGTTTCCAAAACAGCAGCTGCCTCCCATGCTGTTTTGGAGGTCATCGTCGGACACGACAGACAAAGATAGGAAAGGGCAGTCTTCAGTTATCTAGGGCTATGCAGTGTTGGTTTGTGCGTAGTCGCAGATAATGGCCTGGCAGGTTTTGTTGTGTCAAAGGCCCAGCGGAGCTGATCGATTTTGGAGACTGTACCATCCACAAATCATCACACTAACAGTTAGATGGCGATGGACTGAACGGCGTTGATGATGTGGGTGCAGGGTTATGTGTGACTGAGCATTGAAAACTTAGTTGTAAGAGAGAGAGAGAGAGAGAGAGAGAGAGAGAGAGAGAGAGAGAGAGAGAGAGAGAGAGAGAGAGAGAGAGAGAGAGATTCGGATTGGGATTCGGATGATTTATTTATAAAGGCCATTGAGAGAGAGAGAGAGAGAGAGAGAGAGAGAGAGAGAGAGAGAGAGAGAGAGAGGAGAGAGAGAGAGAGAGAGAGCGAGAGGAGAGAGAGAGAAAATAAAGTAAAACAATTTGTGTCTCTGTGTGTGTGTGTGGGGGGGTGGGGGGTGGGGGGGGTGCGTGCGTGTATGTGTATGTGTGTGTGAGGGGGGGGGGTGTTGTTCCTTTTTGATTATGCGTTGCGACAGTCTGCAAAACTTCAGTTAGCAAACAACGTAAACATCTTAGTCCTATTCTGACACTTAGTATGTGAAAATTTGCACAGAGACTTATGAACACAGTCATACTTCCCCCCCGTGAAGATGCTGTGGACCTGCCAGTATAAAGAGCATCCCCACCTGCTGGAAATTCTGTGCTGGAATATTCCTCTTTTCTATCACTCTCTTTGCTGGAATATTCCTCTTTTCTATCACTCTTTGTTTCTGCTTTTTTTCCCCTTTTCTTCCTGTCACCTCCTTCTGGTCCCTTCTGCCTTCTTGTCCCTTCTGCCTTCTTGGTCCAGTTTCATGCCTTTTTTTCCCAGAAAGACTTTAGGATAACAATTCTCTCTTATTCCGAAGTCGGATACGCTAGGTCTGACTTGTCAGGGACTTAACAGCAGCGTGATACATTTTCGCTCATATAAACAGACAACAATGTTTGCTGTCTGAGCGTTCGAGGACGAAGAAAAAGTTCTAATTTGACATACATTTACGTACTTCTCGTCCTGCTGAAGTATAGTCGAAGAATCTTGACAATCAGTTTTGCACCGCACAGCTAAGACAGCTTAGAGTACAAACAGAACTAAAAAGAATCTTGTTATTGTGCGGTATCTGTGACGGGTATGGGTGTTTAATTAAGAAGGGCAGGGTGGGAAAGATGTGTCAGATTACGTTACGTATATTTACATGAAAGGGAAGAATGACTCAGATGATAGGAAGAAGGGAAGGGGAGGAGAGGAAGAGGGTGGGTGTATGGGGTGGGGTGGAAGGGGGGGGGGGGGTGAGGGGATGAGATAGAAGGAGGATGACTGAACAAACCTGGGGTAGGCCTAGTATGCTGTAGACATCCAAGAACTCTTTTTTTTAAATCTTTTATTTTCTTTTTACATCCTTAGGAAAAAGCTTTTTGCTGACATGTTTTCTTGCCTGGCCAAGTTTGTGTGTGTGTGTGTTTTTTGTTCGTTTGTTTTGTTTTTTGACTTCAAAACAGCGAATCCCACTCAAACTCGAGAAAAGTTTTTGTTTGTTTCTTTTCTGGGGGGGTGTAAGTGTGATTAGATGGTTTATGTGTGTGTGTGTGTGTGTGTGTGTGTTGTGTGTGTGTGTGTGTGTGTGTGTGTGTGATGGAGAGAGAGAGAGAGAGAGAGAGAGAGAGAGAGAGAGAGAGAGAGAGAGAGAGAGAGAGAGAGAGAGAATTTGCAAATCTTTAAACTAATTCATGCTCTTCTTTGCACACATGCACATTACTCGACACGGACGCAAGCAGGCACGCGTGTGCGCGCGCGCACGCACACGCACACACACACACACACACACATACACACGCGCGCACACACACACACACATATATACTCACCCTTGATGTATTTCTTTGCGTAAAGTTCGGGGTATTCTCACCGGATAGAACGCGTCGCCACAACAGCAGCGCCACCCAATTGAAAAAGAAATTCTGTGTAGATGTGTACAGTTTATTTTCCTTAAGTCGAGAGTAGCTTTTTTTTTCCCCTGAGATAACTTTTCCCAGGGCCAACTGATCTCTAGTTGCCGTGGGCTCTTTTACATTCACGAAATATGTGTCGCACACAGGACCTCGGTTTGTCGTCTCCTCTGAAAGACTTGCACCCAGACCCCTTCCTGCTCAAGGTCTAGTGGATGAGGAAAACAGATCGGACTTTTTTTTCTTCCCGAGCGCTGCTATCACACTTTGGGGGTGTGGATGTTTTTCTCACTTTCAACACAGTCTGTTAGACTCTTGGGGCACCACTGAAGATTTTGCAACCAGCTTTCTCCACCCCCTTACGGTTCTGGTAGACTTTTTATTTTTTATTTTAAAACATTTTTATTCAATTTTTGCATATGAACACAAAACGAATATAAGTTGAACATCATAAGTATCATTTCTAACCCGTGTCCCCACCGTTTTAACACATAAATGCACATGAATTCAATATCAATACATACACCATTTTTCAAGGCTAGCTATAGTATTTTGTACACTAATTTTGTTAATAAATGGTACTAAGTAATAGAGGCACAAGTAACTAATTCAAAAAATGTTCTACACTTATGAGGTAATATTAATAAAATGTTACATTCCAACACATTGGAACAGGGAAAGATACAAGCAAACATACATATAGATATACATACAAGCATACATACCACACATACACATACACACACTCACACATACATACTACATACATACAAATACCTACATACACACGCATACACATCACATACATACATACATACATACATACATACATACAAATACCTACATACACACGCATACACACACATACACACACACACATATACATGAACATACACTGACACAAAGGGTTATCAATTCAAATAATTATAGGCATGCAAATCTGTTATTTGTTTGGATTATTTTTTGTATAGCACTTACGATTCTTGTATGTGCTAAGAGGAGTCCACAAACATTTTACCACACACATATTGGTACACACACATACATATACGTATCTATCACAACAATAGCAGGGTTACTGATCCATGTGGAGACTGGATACATGTCACCTGCCTCCATACACTACTTGATACACATAATTACTACCCATTAGTCACAACAACATAATTATCAGAGAAGATATAACAGCAGTTTGCTAATTTGGGAAAAAAGACAGGTAATAGAGGATTATCTTTAATTTGCTATCAAAGAGAAAGTCAAATTTCGACAATATGTCTATATGGTAGCCAATCAGTTACAAACTTATTATGAGTCATGTTGATAAACGAAATATATTTGTCAATTTCAAACACCTTTCTCAAGTATGTCCTGAAGTGACAGAACTGAGGGATTGTTTTATTGATCTTGACTTTTTTGTTTGTTTGTAATGCACTTCATGAATTAAATTAATTCAGTTATGACTTCTCGCTTAATACAGAGGCGTGCGTTACCTCTAGACCACGGATCCAACAATAATATGCTGTTCAGGATTCAACACATCAAAACAGATTTCTGCTCTAGCCAAATACCTTTTTTGTCTGTGGATGTCTGTTATTGGAATTGGGTTTGAAGCAGTGTGGGCCAAGGAAAAGCGATGCCAGTTCATGGACTTGGACGTGCGAATGAGAGGTTAACGATCAGCGCTGGGGAATTTTTTTGAAAGGTGGGGTGAGGGTAGAGGTGGGGAAACGATTGTGGGGTCGTTAAGTGGTCGTTGCCGTAGAGAGGACAGGCTAGATAGAGTAAGAATTGTCGTTATTTTTGGTCTTGTTTTCGTCTGCGTTGGAATGAAGCGTTGTGCTTTGTAGTTTAAACATAGTTGTCAATTACTTTTGAGCCAGTTAGCGACAAGAAAACGACTTAACGACACCACAGAGAGTTAGTTACCAGCAAACGTAGCTCTGTGTGGGGTCGTTCCCTGACTGGTGATAGTGCTGTCTATATGTTTTAAACGTCTTTACCAGATAAAAACAACAACAAACTACTGCGGACGCAAGGGTGGGAATCAAAGCATTAACTAAGCTCTGCAGGCGGTAAGGAGACACGTCTTCAGAAAGGTAGATGTGTCACATCACCTGTGTGGTCATTCTGGAGCGAGGTGTCAGAGACCTCAGCTTCTCCAGGGGTGAGGGTTTTCTCCATTGTGAGGGCGGCGTCCATCTCCTCTCCCTCGCTGCTTTACCTTCCCCGACCCTAAAGAAGGCAGGTATCCATTTACAGCTGGGTGAACTAGGGGACGAGGCGCACGAACGGTCACCCATCCACTGGGCAACCACGCTACGGCGCTGCTTAACCGTAGCTTGGAGAGAGTGAGTGCTCTGACCGCTGTCCAGTCCCCGTGATACGTCATCGTACCAAGCAGAAACCCCAGTTTTTCACCCGTTTTTTAGTGAGTGTATAGATCTCTATCACAGAGCTCCAGAACCAACTTCAATATCTCACCGGTAGCCTAAAGGTAACGCACCCTCTAGAAAGTGATAAGTCGATCCCTATTTGAACAGAAGCTTTCTTCCCATCCTCTAGACTTTGATGGCGGTCTGGGTGTTAGTCTTTCGGGTGAGACAGTAAACTGAAGGCTCGAGTGTAACACATTTACATATATCGCACGTAAAAAGAACCTAACAGAAACAAGGGAGTTGTCCCTGGCCAAATTCCTGTGTGTGTGTGTGGTGGGGGGGGGGGGGGGGGGGGGGGGGGGGGGGGGGGAATCCACTCTCATAGGGGAAACAAGACATAAGAAAAAAAAATTAACGGTGGCGCTGGCCTTGTGGGGCAGAGCAGCCCGAACTTCACGCAGAGAAATATACCGTATCTGAACATGATATACAGTACAATAAATACAATACAAGACAATACAATAATCATAATAATAAATGGAATTTTTATAGCGCTATATCTTGCAAAGACAAATCAGAGCGCTTGCATTCAACATATTCTTACAGAGTCATACAGCCAATAACTATCAAAAGCTTAAACAAAATTCAAATGTACGCACCTACACACACACACACACAACACATACACACACACACACACACACACACAAACACATACACACACACACACACACACACACACACACACACACACAACACAACACAACACACACAACACAACACAACACAACATAAACCAGCACAAAACAGTATCATCACTTAACGTTATCCCCAGAACAGTTTAAAAAAAAAGTCTTTCTAATTGAAGACATAACACACGGCAATCCGATTTGACCGTGCGTGCTTTAAAATCTCACACGACATGATTTCGTGGTTGTTAATGAACAAAATGGGATTTTAAGCAGCGTCAACATGGCAAGGTAAAGCAGACGACGGTTTGTGGAGGAGGAGGAGGACCGAGGGAGGGAGGGAGGGAGGCAAAAGGCCGTAATGGCCAGAAAATAATGGGTAGGGATGGGATGGTGATGAGTGGTGCAGACAGAATCGGCCAGGCCAGACTGGAAGCACGTTTCCTGGCCTGGCAACGGTTTTCTTGCCCGTTAAGGGAGGGCCATTAACGGTGAATCTTATGGTGGACATTAGAGAGGGGTGTGTGTGTGTGGTGGGGGGGGGGGGGGGGGTGAGTATGTGGGGGAGGTATTGTTGTTGGATTTGTTGTTGTGTTGTGTGTTTTGTGTTGCGTGTGTAGGTTGTGTGTGATTCTCTAGATAGACAACCCATAGCATATTATTCTCTAGATAGACAACCCATAGCACATTATTCTCTAGATAGACAACCCATAGCACATTATTCTCTAGACAGACAACCCATAGCACATTATACGCTAGACAGACAACCCATAGCACATTATACGCCAGATAGACAACCCATAGCACATTATACTCTGAGTAGTCAACCAATAGCACATTGTACCGTAGATAGACAACCTATAGCACATTGCACTCTGGTAAATCAACCCATAGCACATTATACTCTATATAGACAACCCACAGCACATTACACTCTGATAAAACAACCCATAGTACATTATACTCTGGATAGACAACCCATAGCACATTATACTGTAGAAAAACAAACCAGGGCATATTATATCCTGGATAGACAACTCATAGCACATTAAACTCTGAATAGTCAAACCATAACACACTATACTGTAGAAAGATAACCTATATGCGCTTTGATTTGTCTTTGCAAGATATAGCGCTATATAAGTTCCATTTATTATTATTATTGTTATTATTATTATTATTATAGCACATTTCATTCTGGATCCATGGCACGTTATACTCCGGAAAGACAACTCATAGCACATTATACTCTAGACCCATGGCACATTCAACTCTGGACAGGAGCCTGCTGCAGCCCATCAAATCTCTCTCACACACACACACAAAGATATCACAGAGCGTCTAGCGATCCCCTGTTTCTCTTCTGTGGCTCCCTGGAAAGGAGGGTAGGAGGATCGCGAGTTTTATAGCAACACTACCTTGTAATGGTTGAGTGTTTTGTGACCAGGGCCATTTGTGTGTGTGTGTGTGTGTGTGTGTGTGTGTGTGTGTGTGTGTGTGTGTGTGTGTGTGTGTGTGTGTGTGGCGGCATTGGTTCGTATTGTGTGTGTGTGTGTGTGTGTGTGTGTGTGTGTTCAAATTCATTTTAACGTTTTTGAATCAACACACACACACACACACACACACACACACACACACACACACACACACACACACACACACACACACTGTGCATGCGTGTGTGCTTGTTTTACCGGGACCTGAAGACATTGATAGTTTTTGGATGAAAACATCGGACGTGACAGACTTCGGGTGTTCAAGGTGTGTGTGTGTGTGTGTGTGTGTGGGTGTGTGTGTGCATGCGTGCGTGCGTGCGTTCGTGCGTACATGCGTGCGTGTGCGCGCGTGCGAGCGTGCCTGCTTGTTTTACCAGGACCTGAAAGCATTGATAGTTTTTGGATTAGCACAACGGACGTGACAGACTGTGGGTGTTCTAGGGGGTGTAATGAACGATTTGGAAGCACGCTTAGTTCCTTGGAAGCACGTTTTCTCAGCGGCTGACTAAAGTTGGGTTGTTGTTGTTGTTGTTTGGTTGTTGTTGTTGTTGTTGTTGTTGTTTTTTGGGGGGTAGGTGGGGTGGGGGGTGGCTATTACCTCTTGTTTCAAGTTCTTTAATGGCGAAACCTGCTGAGGATACCAGAGAGTTGATTTGTGTTGTTTTTGTTTCGTTGATGGGGAAGGTTTACTTTTTTTTTTTAAATGGAGAGAGAAAGAACTCTGAACTCTGAACATTTTAGAGAGAGAGAGACAGGCAGGCAGACAGCCAAAGAGAGACAGAAAGTCAATGAGAGAGAGAGAGGAGGGGGGGGGGGGGGGGGGAGAGAGAGAGAGAGGTAAGTCCTTTTATCCCAGCACCCACACCGCCCTCCCACTCCCTCCACCCACACACACTCGCTCACACATATATACACACACCTTTTATCCAAGCACCCACACGGCTCTCCCCCCTCCCTCCTCCCACACACACTCACGCACACACACACACACACACACACACACACACACACACACACACACACACACACACACACACACACACACACACACACACACACACACACACACTGGTACAAGACAATGCTCCCTGACCCCATCCTTGTTTCTAGAGGAATCTCAGGCAGACAGACAGAGGGTAATAACAGTACTGGGGGAGGCTAGGCTAATGTCATTCTCTGTCTCCTTTCAAGGCCGTATTGTGCGCCAGACATCGATTTCCAGGCAGAGACTGCTGATCCAGAGGAAAGACACTCTAATAATTTCCTTTGGCAACTGTCGAGAGGTCGTTCGCGGCCTTTTAAATGTGTTTTATTAACCTGGTCTGTTTTTAACGAGGTTGTTGGCCTTGGTGAGGGTATTTATTTATTTTTATTTATTTTATTATATTATTTTATATCGAGGATAATGGAATAAACACTTATGTGCTTTTTTACATCCAATCCCCGTGTGTATGCGGTTTTATAAATTCTGTCATCTGTTCCCACCAGCACACATTGGCCTACTCTTACGAAAAGCGGAACGGGATTTAATGTGTGCGCAAGATGTTCTGCGTGCGTTCGCACACGGGGCCTCGGTTTATAGTCTCATCCGAAGGACTTTTGGGGAGAGTGGAGTCTGCACCGATGTTAACGCCAGGGGAAAATATCCCCTTGAACGGGAATCGAACCCGGGTCGTCAGATTGCGAGCGCAATGTTATAACCACTAGGCTATCCCGTCCCCCGTAGGCTTTGTATGACAAGCACGTCTAACGTTAGTCTGTCGTAATGGGGTTTGACTTTGGTGGAGGATAGACTTTCTATGATATCACAGGTATGTCAGTCAGTGTGGGGGTTTGACCTTGATTGGGGGGAGGGGGGAGGAGCTAGGGGGTAGCAGCAGTTGTGTTGACATGGGTCTTTACAAGTGCTAAAAGCACGCTGGGGTCTTTACAAGTGCTTAAAGCACAAAGAACCTGTGCGCTGGTGCTTTTACAAGTGCTAAAAGCACAAAGAACCTGTGCGCTGGGGTCTTTACAAGTGCTTAAAGCACAAAGAACCTGTGCGCTGGGGTCTTTACAAGTGCTTAAAGCACAAAGAACCTGTGCGCTGTGGTCTTTACAAGTGCTAAAAGCAGAAAGAACCTGCGCACTGGGGTCTTTACAAGTGCTAAAAGCACACTGGGGTCTTTACAAGTGCTAAAAGCACAAAGAACCTGTGCACTGGGGGTCTTTACAAGTGCTAAAAGCACACTGGGGTCTTTACAAGTGCTAAAAGCACACTGGGGTCTTTACAAGTGCTAAAAGCACACTGGGGTCTTTACAAGTGCTAAAAGCACACTGGGGTCTTTACAAGTGCTAAAAGCACAAAGGACCTGTGCGCTGGGGTCTTTACAAGTGCTAAAAACAAGTCAAGTCAAGTCAACTTTTTATTTCCAGATGGTACATTGAATAAGCAATGCATTTGCTATTTTTCACAAAGGACCTGTGCACTGGGGTCTTTACAAGTGCTAAAACTAAAAGGACCTAGGCTGAATGTCTCATCTGAAAGACTTAACACCTAGATATAATTTATTATAAGCTCTCAGCAGTTGGTGGAAAAGGGAAGGCTTAGCTTTGGACCCAGTTGAAGACATCAAATTCCTGCCCTGCAGATGTGTACGTGAACCTCTGGCCAGACCACCAATGTCTGGGCCATCAATCTTGCGATGTGGGAATAACTAAGTATGACCTCCAGACTAACGATGACTATCTCAGTCTGAACACGTAGCTACGTGATGGGGGGGGGGGGGGGGGGGATGGGCAGAGAGAGAGTGAGAGAGGGGGGGGGGGATAGGGCACAGAGAGAGAGAGAGAGAGAGAGAGAGAGAGAGAGGGGTGGGGCAGGAGAGATAGGCACAGGAGAGAGAGAGGCGAGAGAGAGAGGGGGGGGGGGGGGCAGAGAGAGGGGACAGAGAGATAGGCACAGAGAGAGAGGTGGGGGGGGGGCAGAGAGAGGGGGCAGAGAGAGAGAGAGAGGGGGGAGACTGAGAGGGAGAGAGAAAGAGAGAGAGAGGAGGAGAGAGAGAGAGAGAGAGAGAAGAGAGAGAGAAGAGAGGAGAGAGAGAGAGAGAGAGAGAGGGAAGAGAGAGACAGACAGAAAGAGAGAAGAAGAAGAAGAGGAGGAGGAAGAAGAAGAGGAGGAGGAAGAAGAGGAAACAGAAGCTTTTGTGTGAGCAGGGCATGATAAGTAAATTTATAATTTAAGTTGACATGGAGATGAGGCCAGGAAAAGAAGGTTTCCATTACTTCTCCTTTCTCTGTCGTTTTTGCCATTTGCTAGCAGTAGGGTGGCAGTACACACTATCCTGGTTATCCTAGTAAATAATTTGAATAATCCTTACTGCAGTTTGCGCTGACATGTAATCCATATTTCGTGTAAGGCGTTTGAAGCTGGCAACGATTACCACATCCAGTACCAGCACTTTCTCATCTCAATATTAAAAAAAAAATTCTTGTGAGTTACAAGCCATATAATTATAAGAACAATGAACAGACAACATTTTATCCACCCACTACCACCATCACAACACCATTAGCAGCAGCAACAACAACAACAACAACAACAACAACAAAACAACAACAACAACAGCACTAACAAGAGTATTGGAGATGATGCAGTCTCCCTGTTTGTGTTGGACGTGGCATCAGCAGTTCTGACATGATTATGGAGGCCGCAACAGCCGCGGCTGCCTTTCTCCTGTTGGCATGAGATTTATTTGCATGAGACCCTCCAATAACCTTATAACCCATCTCCGCTGATACTGCTCTGCTAATCTTCCCATTAGCCAGCTTTCCTTGCGCGGAGAGAGTGGTGAAGATGGGCCTACAGACGGCTTCGAAAAGAGATTAAGACTGATGAGGTCAGCTGACAGGGTGACGTGGTCACACCGTTCCGTTTGTGTCCGAAATGATGGAGAGCAGACCATCACGGAACTAAATTAACAGGAAAAAACCCAGATCCGATTATACCATTGCAAGACACAAATTTTATGATAAGTTTGACTACAGCTTTGTTTTCCACAGCTGCTTAAAATTTTTTGTGTGTAACTTCATTTGGCAAACATAATTCTTTCGATGGAAGGTGCACTTTATGGATAATTGTGGCAAACTTCAGTATGTTTCCTTGGAGAGAGCACATGTCTGACAACTGGTGATTAAACTCTTACCTTTTGTCTGTACATGGTGTGCAATGTGCACTGTCTGTATTGATAGGGGTGACATACTATTATGGAGGACTCCATTTTCTTTTCATAAATGATGCAGACTTTTTTGTTGTTGCTGATAAATGGTGTTAAATATTCTTTCTTTTTTTTACGGAGGGTGCTGTTTTGTGATAAGTAGTGCTACGTAATCACCACCGAGAGTAATACATTACAATAATAATCATGACCAGTGCTTCTTAAGTTCAGGTGGAGTTGAAACACACCATTTTTGGCTGTTCACACTCGGGGTTTTTCCCCAAGAGTTATCACCAGCAATGCTGTTAGTAACGGCAGCATTGATAGCACCAGGAGCAGCGGCAACAGACATAACTTTAGTGACTGTGCAATACTTTTAAACTGAAAAGAAATTAGACCCACTCCCTCACTGGGGAAAAAAAAGAGCCTCAAGGTGGTGACCCCCCCCCCCTCCCCCCAAATACACCCCAGGGTTTTTGCTCCGCTAGTCTCATATGAAGAGTACTTTAATCCATCTGTGCTCCAGAGAAGATATAAAATAAAGAACATCGTTGATCTACGAAAGGACAGGTGTTCTGCAAGTCCTAAGCCATCAATTCTATCTGTGCGTTAGGCAGATAGATGAAAATGAATTACATCAGATGCATATATATATATATTATAATTATATTATATATTATATATATATATATATATATATATATATATATATACACACAAATACACACACACACACACATTCATAACCAGACGCAGTGTTGTACTGATAATTACGTCAGAGCAAAGAGGAAGCCACGAGAGGCGTTATGCTTGATTAGAACTCCCATCTGCGCACTTCTATTTTAGACCTGAAAGTTATCTAGGCAGTTACAGTCTATATCGTTTGCAGATAGTTCTGGTTTCTACATGGTGTTTGTGGCTGACTGTATAGATGGTCGTCGCCAGAGTGGCTTTTGAGACAAGGAGGGCAGGCTCTAGTAGGTTTGACTTGCCGCCCCAAGTCATGTTGCCAGAAAGCTCCAATGCGGTGGTTGAAGAACTTCCCTGGGAGTTAAGGAAGAAATTTAGCCGTCCTCAACTTTCTTTGCCCCGTGGGGATGCCGGGGGCCTATCAGTAAAAAATAGCATCCCCACCTTCTGGAAATTCTGTGCTAGGAATTCCCTCTTTTCTATTCCTTTCTTAGTTTCTGCCTTGTTCCTTCTCTTCCTGTCACCTCCTTCTTGTCTATTTTCTGCCTTCTAGGTCCATTCTCCTGCCCTTTTTAAAAAAAATCTTTCAAAGATAACAATTCTCTTCCACGCCGAAGTCGGATGCGCTGGGCCTGACTTGTCAGGCGCTAAACAGCAGCGCAACGCATTTTCGCTCTTGAATATTAGAGACAATAGTTGTTGTCCCAACGTTCGAGGAGGAGGAGGAAGAAGAAGAAGAAGAAGGAGCAGCAGCAGCAGCAGCAGCAGTAGAAGAAGTAACTTTCTTGCAAATTATATTAGAAACGTACTGTGGCTGGAAATATGAAATATTCTAAACGTGACGTTGCTTCTCCTAACAACAGTGTGACGTCCGTCGTGTCGATGCCAAAACACTAATGACGTTTTTGGCCTGGGCTTCAATTATGCCGCGTTCAGCTCTTTCAATTTATGGCACGTTCACCATCGCCGTACAGACAGGTGGCGCCGCTCTTGTGGCGACGGGTACTCCCGCCCCCCGGAAAGAGCAACCCAAATTTTCAGGCAGAGAAATCTGCAGTGATTTAAGAATGGTGTACAATACAGGACAGTACAAAGACAGTACATTACAATACAGTGTGTTACAATACAATAAAACAGTACAATGCAATACAATACAATACAGTACAATATGATACATACTGGGTAGGCCTATGGGTTATATAAAAGACGCGTTACCTTGGATGCAGTATAATTATATACTCGAATGTGATTGATGGGTCACCTAAAACGCAGTATGTATAGGCTCATATGTAATACATGGTACATACTGCTTTGATACATATTTTGCTTGCTTTACTTGCGTGTGTGTGAGCATCTATTGCTAAGCTCCTTAGGCCTAAGGGTAGAAGGCGCGCGCGCGCGTACACACGCACACACACACGCTCGCGCGCGCGCACCTACACAAACACACATACGCGCACGCACTTGTACGCGCACACATATATATGCATACATTCATGTTCGTGTGCGTGCGCACTCATTCGCACACACATATGCACACACACACAAATACAAACATACACGCACACACACACACGCACGCACACACACACACGCACGAACACACACACAAATACAAACATACACGCACGCACACACATACACACGGGGACTAGATGTAAAAAAGCACTTAAGTGCTTATTCTATTATCCTCGATATGAAGAATAAAAAAAACCCACACATGTACGGATGCATGTACGCAGACACACTCATACTCACAGGCACACAAACAGGTTCCCTTCCCCCCCCCCCCCCCCCCCCCCCCCCCCCCCCCCCCCCCCCCCCCCCCCCCCCCCCCCCCCCCCCGCCACACACACCCCCCCGACCACCACACAACCGCACCCCCCAACCGCCCCCACACACCCACCACACCCCCCCCCCCCCCCCACCCCACCACCACACCCACCCCCCCCCCACACACCACCACACACACACACACACACACACACACCACACACGTGACTCACCATCGAAAAAGGCAGAGCAAGGGAAACAGACACACACACGAGATTATTAGCGGGAAAACAGAAAACCCAGCTGCTGGGTCCAACCACAACATACAATGTCCATTAAATAAACACCTGCAGTCATCGTAAAAAGAGAGAGGACAGACAGATTATGGTTTGGTGTACAAAATAACGGTAGAGATGAGACACGACAATGATGTAGTCCTGTTTTAAAGGTAGCCTCATGGTTATGTGTACACCTGGTATTGTGCTCTGATTGTGGATATGACACATAATGTGTGTGCGGAACATACATACCTGGTATTGTTATACTACAATTGTGGATACCAGACGTGTCATATATACATTTGCCCAAAGTGTGTGTGTATATACACATACCTCCCCCCCCTCACCACACACACACACACACGGTGTAGCACTGTACTCGAGGAATTGGGTGTGATATGTATATATATATTACCGTTGTCCAAGGTAGCCCTATACGTATTATGTACACTTGGTATTGTACTGCAATTGTGAATATGACTCACATGTATAGCATACACATAACACGCGCACCTGGTACTGTTGTTTATGGGCAGGAGACATAGCAATTGTGTTCATCTGTTCAAGGTAGGCCTCTATACATCACACATGTGGATACGAGACATAATATCCATGTACATATTTGCCCAAGGTAGTCAAACATACACGCTTGGTATTGTAAAGTGGTCTTGGTGTACTGCTATTACAGCTTATATATATATAGCTCACCAGAATATTTGAATATAATTGTTTTCATTTTTGTTTGTATCTCTCGTCTTTTCTGGTCATTTTGTTTTCTCTCTATGCTCGTGTATAGTGTAGCAGTAACATTTACTTACTTAACTGTGTATATATATTTGTGTGTGTGTATATCTATGTCTCTGACTGTTTATCTGTTTGCATGTGTCTACCCGTATATATCTGACTGTGTATCTGTCTCTGCGGAAAACAGAGGATGTCAGATCAGTTCACAAACTTTTGAAAGATCATGTTTTTCCTTATAAATAGAAGTATGTGGTTTGAAATCTACACACATTATACAAATGCGCATGCTTATGATTTACATACACGCACATATAGGTCTACATTCATGCACGCATGGGATTGTGTGTGTGTGTGTGTGTGTGTGTGTGTGTGTGTGCGTCGTGGTGTGTGTGTGTGTGTGTGTGTGTGTGTGTGTGTGTGTTTGTGTGTGTGTGTGAGGTGGTGGTGGTGATGGTGGTGGTGGTGGAGGTGGTGTGTGTGTTTTATTTTATTTTAATTTTATTTAATTTTATTCTTTTATATCGAGGATGATAGAATAAGCACATGTGTGCTTTTTTACATCCAGTCCTTGTGTGTGTGTGTGTGTGTGTGTGCTTGAGAAAGAGGTTGACATAGAGAGACGGAGACAGACATACAGAGAGACAGGAGAGAGAGAGAGGAGACGAGAGAGAGAGAAGAGAGAGAGAGAGAGAGAGAGGGGGGGGGGGGGGCAGACAGACGAGGAATAGTGTTTTTCTTATGCACGGCAAGCAGCGAACACATGGGACGGTCACTCGCAAGTGCCCCCCCACTCTCCCCGTCTCCCTAAATTACCTATTTCCGACAAGTTAATCGTGTGATGCACGTAAACGACCGTACGGCACAAGCTGCACCGTAAATCCGACACTAAGATGTACAGCAAGCAACTGTGGTCATCAACTGAGGGGACATGCCTGCCAATAGTACTGTTTCTGTTTTTGATTAATAATAATGATAATAATAAATGGAATTTATATAGCGCTCTATCTTGCGGAGACAAATCAAAGCGCTTGATACTACAGCTACAGCAACGTACCCCTAAGTAAGAGTAGACTACTGAGTTTGCCATCAGTTAGGTTTTGGGGAGCTTGCAGGACTTGGGAGTCTTAAGAAAAGAAATACTGGAGAAGTTTGAAAACATCCTTAGTTAAGATAGATAGTCTTGCATATAGAATGGTTCATCGTGTAATCCTGTAATTTATATGTATTGTACTTGCTAAAAACAAAAATTGTATTCTACTTTTCAGTCATAGCAAATTTTTCTGTGTGGAATCCTCGCTGCTCTCCCCTGGGAGAGCGCGTCGCTGCAAGAGTAGGGCCACCCATTAAAAACAAAAAAAAGCCTCAGTGCATGTGCTTTTTTGTTTTCCTTTAAGAGTCGCTTCTTTCTACACAATTTTGTCAGAGACAACTCTGTTGTTGCCATGGATTCTTTTACGTGCACTGAAAGCATGTTGCATACAGGACCTTGGTTTATCCTTCCAGCCATAAGACTAACACCCAGACCACCACTGAAGATCTAGTGCATGCGGGGAAAACTCGGGCTCAATAGGGATCGAACCTACGCTTCTTGCTTTCTAGGCAAGTGCGTTACCTCTAGACCAGCGATCCCTTATTTCAAATGTTACAGTTTCATTATATATATATATATATATATATATATTAATATATATATATATATAAATATATATATATATATATATGTGTGTGTGTGTGTATGTATGTATGTATGTATGTATGTGTAACATGTTACGTCAAATGATCCTTAGTTTGTATGTAGGTTGTTTTTTTTTTAATCCATTAAGATCAAAATATCTTATTGCACTTATTGTAATTAAATGCAGAAAAATTTGACTAAAATTTCGACAACGTAACTTTCAAATTTTCATGAGAATCCAGTAAGGCTGTGTGAACTTAAAAACTCAAACAAACGGTCGAGTGCTGTAATAGGCGTCTAGACAAACAGAGAGGGGGGGGGGGGGGGGGAGGCGATGGAGAAACGTCTGGACTACCATTATCTTTTCTGTGACGGCGGAAAGATGTTCTGCCAGGACACGGCACAGAACGACATGGACGGGGAAGTCTGCCAAGGACGATCGTTATTCTCTCCCCCCCCCCCCCCCCCCCCGCCCCCCCCCCGGCGACGCCTCGAACGCCAGCACGCCGCCCGGGCCATGAAAATACGTCCCCCCCCCCCCCCCCCCCCCCCACCCCCCTCCCTCCGTCCAGCATCCCCCTCGTAGATAAATACGAACAGCCATACAGAAATACGAATAACCATGAATTCATAATAAAAAATAAAGCGCAGCAGCAGTACAGGAAGCCATGATTAGAATAGAGCTTGCATCCCCCCCCGCCCCCTCCTCTCAGTCCATCCAGTTTGCAAACTGAATGAAGGAAATGTAGGGACTTCTTCTCTAAAGACATGCTGCCAAGCTTTCTCCCCGAGAGTTAACATATTCTTCCGGATGGATGGATATGGATGGGAAACGACAGTGGAAATGTGTGGGAAAATAGTTACGTGCATCCGTGGTAAGAGGTTCCTAAGTATTACAAGTGTGTAGGAAGAGCGCTTTCCTATGTTTGTGTGAGGAGTCAGCGGCAATGGTTTGGGTTTTGTGGGGTTTAGTTTGTTTTGTTTTGTCCGTTATCATGATCATGTTTTTGTTTCCTTCTCGTTCGTTCCTGGCGTGGTGTCATGGCGGTCATTGGCGTTTATATTTGATGTAAATGCAGCAGAAGTCAGCAGTGTTGGTTTGGAGGGATTATGCCATCTCGATTATTCGTTGCATCTAAGATAGAATGCCCAAGGACCATAAAGCTTTGGCTGGCTCAGCTAAGCTGCTCCGGAGATAGAAGCCCAGTATTGTCTCACGTACACATGCATGCATGCATGCATACATACATGCATACATACATGCATACATACATGCATACCTACATGCATTATACATACATATATACATGCATGCGTACGTACATATGTGTGTGTGTACGTATATATGTACATACATAAGTTTATATTTAAGTACATACATATATATGCATACAAACATACGTAGGTATAAACATACTCGTAAAATCCTCACTTGCAAACAAACACGAAAACGCATGCACCTCGTGTGTGTGTTTACACACGCGCACGCACACACATACACACACGTACACACGCACGCGTGCACACACATACACACCACACTTTAGTCACACACATGCAACTGCCCTTTTACCTTTACTTCTCCCTGTGTGAAAGAAAACACAACACACACACACACACACACAC
>CM054140.1:57743325-57750825 GCA_028751875.1 Rapana venosa | reverse complement strand
GGGGGGTATGGTTATCTTATTAACCAATGAATTGATCAGGGAATCGATCAATGAACGAACGTGCACGCAAGCTGCCGAAGCTTTATGCGGCAGAAAATTGTTTGCTTTTGCTTTGCTTTGCTTTGCTTTGCTTTGCTTTGTGTGTGTGTGTTGTTTGTTTGTGTGTGTGTGTGTGTGTGTGTGTGTGCGCGCGCGTGTATATGTGCGTGTGTGTGCGTGTATAATGTGTGGTTTGTGTGCGTGTATATGTGTTTGTGCGCGCGTGTGCGTGTGTGTACGTGCGCGCGCGTGTGTATGAGTGCGTGTGTGGCGCGCGCGCGCGTGTGTGTGTGTGTGTGTGTGTGTGTGTGCGCGCACAATCAGATTTGCGTGTTGTTAGCTTGAGTGTCGAGTGCGCACTGGTAATTATAATAAATTAGGCTCCTGGAAGGGTTGGGTGTTTTTTTTGGGGTGGGGGAAGGGGGGATGGGGAGTGCAGAAGGGGGAAAGAGGAGAGGAGAGGGGGGAGGAAGTGCCTTGAATGTGTGTTGTTGTGTGTGTGTGTGTGTGTGTATGCGCGCGCGCGTGCGTGCGTGTATGTGTGTGAGCATGCTCATCACATACATGTTTCAGTTTTCTTATTTCGGAGGAAGAAGATGAAGCAAATTAGAAGAGGAGGAGGGTGAGGAGGAGCACATGAAAAAGAAGACAGAGGAGAAGAAGAAGAAGAGAAGACACTTTAATCATCCCATGAAGGGCAATTACAATGCTGACAGGCACGTTGATACATATAATTATCTATAAAAAAAAAACACACACAAGAAAAATACATTTGAAAAATTGCTATAAACATTCCAAGATAGCTTAAAAAAATTATCACACACACACACAAACCCAGGCGCGCGCACACACACACACGTAGGAATACAATGTTGTAAAAACCATTGATTGGAAAAGACATGTAAACTTATTATTTACGCGTGCACACACGCGCGCACTCAAAATCGCACGCACACCCATACACACACACCAATATATGAACACAGTTTTATAAAGACTATTGACTAGTAAACACACACACGCACGCACGCACGCACACACACACACACACACACACACACACAACACCACCACAACCCACACACACTTCGATTAGAAGAAGAAAAATAAGTAGTAGAAGAAGAAGAAAGACGACGAAGATGAGACAAATTCGAGATCAGGGCTTTTCACCTGGCAAGCCGAAGTCAGCGCTAAATTTGACAAGACGTATGCAGACGAGTGACGTCAAATATTGAGTTCTGGAACACTGTTGACTCTTAAGTCGATGGTGCTGGGTGTTGTCAATAGAGAATTAGAATATTTTACTGAGCTTTGTGACTTGAGCGTGTGTGTGTGTGTGTGTGTGTGTGTGTGAGAGAGAGAGAGAGAGAGAGAGAGAGAGAGAGAGAATAACGTGCATGCGTTAGCGCGCACACGAGCCCATGTTGTTTCATGGTCAACAAACACTTGCTGCGTTACTGAGTCACTATGTCAAACTCTTGTTATCATAATTATGCTTTTGCATCTTATGCAACAACAACACGGCCATACCTGAATAATGAGAGAGCAAGTAAGATAACGTTTTAAGCACTAACGGAAACTGTCAAATTTCTTTATCGTATTTACACAGTATTGGCAAATCTATAACATAATCAGTTTCGTTGATGCTGGGAAAAATATGCACGTTAATTGATTTGATCTTTTGTAGTACAGTACTTTATTTAAGACATGAAGAATTACACTCAAAATTGCAGATTAATTGGTTTGATTGGTTTTTTTTAGTATTATTTTTTCGACTGTGAAGAATTATATCTATATTGGAAAATAATACATGTTAATCGAAAGTCCTTCGAAATCTTTTTCAGATCTGAAGAATGACACTTCAAAAATGCACGTTAAGTCATTTTGTCCTTCGTAATTGTTTTCAGAGCTGAGGAGTTATTAAACTATAAAAAAATGCACGAAAGTTGATTAAATCTTTTGTAGTCCATTTTAACACTTGAAGAATTACACTAAAAATGTGCATATATTCATTTCATATTTTGTACTGGTTTTAGATCTTAGTAACTTCTTGAAAAACATGTACATTAATTGATTTAAACTTTTGTAGTCCTTTTTTCTTTTAAACCCGAAAAATTACACAAGGAAAAAATGCCCATTAACTGATTCAATCTTCCGCAGTCTTTTTTTTTTTTTTTAACTTAAAGAACAGCCCTGAAAAAGAATGCGCATTAATCGATTGAATATTTCCTAGTCTTTTTTTTTTTTTTTTTTAGACCTAAAGAATTACATAGTACAAATATGCGCCTCAATTGATTGAATAGTCTTTCTTTAGATCTGAAGAATCACACTGTCTATACTTAAAACATACAGAAGTGATACACAGACAGTGATAGCCTAAGACTTTGCAAGGCTTACTTTTTAACATGTGGCATTGAGTCAGCAGCAAAATTGTCAAGGCGTCTGCAGACAGATGACGTAAAACATGTACTTTTAGACTCCTATTGACATAAAATTACGTAGCTCGACCTTGAGCCACTTCTGATACCGGTTCTGGTGAACCGTAAAGTGTGCAAGGTTTCATGACTTCAGTCAAGTGTGTGTGTGTGTGTGTTGTGTGTGTGTGTGTGTGTGGGGGGGGAGAGAGAGAGAGAGAGAGAGAGAGAGAGAGAGAGAGAGAGAGAGAGAGGAGAGAGAGAGAAATTTGTGTGTGGAGAGAGAGAGAGAGAGAGAGAGAGAGAGAGAGAGAACAATTTGTGTGGAGAGACACTTTAAAAAGAAACTACAACGTACCGGTTATTCCTGGAGTGATGATGTAGCCCATGTATTATCTTTTGATAAGATCAAATATCGTAATTTACATGAATATAGAAATGTATCTCTTATATACAGGTTTAAGCTCAAAGCTTTTAGAACAAAATTTTTTTTAAAAGCAACATGTATCTGTGGTGAAAATCTTACCAATGATCACATTCTTTTACGATGCAGAGATCTGAAAAACATCTTACCTGCCTTTCCAGTCCGTAGCTTACTGCAAGTTCTTAAAGACATTCCATTAATGAAAAAAAAAGTATTGTCATTAAGCCATACTCCTATTTTCAGACTCCTCTGATATAAGGATAGCTTCAAGTTATATGAATTGGAAAGTTAGTATTTTTGCTGTTTGATGTTTTTGGGGTTGGTTGTTTTTTTTGTTGGTTTTTTTTGGTTTTTTTAATGAAAAAGTTGACAGAAAAGCAAAGTGTGTGTGTGTGTGTGTGTGTGTGTGTGTGTGTGTGTGTGTGTGTGTGTGTGTGTTTTCGAACAGTGCAACTTCGCAGCTACTTGACTACCGTTTATGATAAATCGATTGCAGACTCGTAGTCAACCCCACTCTCCATGGATACTTTTGTAAACTTTACATAAACCGTCTATTTCTTATTGTTGTTCTTCTTGTTCATCTTATTCTTCTTTCTCTTCCTCCTCCTCTTCTTCCTCCTCCTCCTCTTCCTTCTTCTTCCTCTTTAGCACGCAGAACATCTTGCGCACACGTTAAAACCCGTTCCGCTTTTCAGAAGAGTAGGCCATTGTGTGCCGGTGGGAACGGATGACAAAATTGACAAAACTGCATACACACGGTGACCGGATGTTTAAAAAAAGCAAATGCGTGCTTATTCCGTTATCCCCGAAATAAAATAATCTAATAAATAAAAAAAAATGCAATCTTCTTATAAAAGAATCTAATAAAAAAAAAAAAATAAATACAATCTTCTTCTTCCTTCTCCTTCTGTTCCTCCCCCTCCTCGTCCTCCTCCCCTTCCTCCTTCATCTCCTCCTCCTCCTCCTCTTCTTCTTCTCTTCTTCTCTTTCTTCTTCTTCTTCTTCTTCTTGGTGTTCTTGTTCTTCCCCCTCTCCTTTTTCTTTTAATTACCTTTGTTAAATGCCAGGTGAGTTGGAAAAACCCACGAAAGTTCAGGGAAGACAGGAGGAGGCGGAGGTGGGGGAGAGGGGGGGGTGGGGGGATCGAGGGGGGTGGGGTGGGGAGGTTCAGGAAAACCCAGGAAGTAATGATGACACAATGTGTGCTTACAATAGCTCGAAACGATAGCCAGTGTGTTTGTGTGTTGTGTGGTGTGGGGGTGTGTGTGTGTGTGTTGTGTGTGTGCTGTTGTGTTAGCGGTGTGTGATTGTGTGTGTGTCATCTGTGTGAGTGTGTGTTGTTGTGTGGTGCTGGTGTGTGTGTGTTCAGTTTGTGGTGTGTGTGTGTGTGTGTGTGTGTGTGTGTGTGTGTGTACATGTGTGTGTGTTGTAGTGTTTGTTTGTTGCGCGCTGCGTGTCGTGCGTGTGTGGTGTGTAATGTGTGTGTGTAGTGTCTTGTATTCGCGCAGCGCGCGTGGTGTGTGTTTTGTTGTTATGTTTCGCACCTGTTCTCTGCCTCTTATCGTTTTCCTCTCTGCCTCCTCCTCCTCATCCTCACCACCATCTTCTTGTCTCGTTCCTCGGCAAAAGTTCCGAGGTTCCCCATTTTATTGATTTTTTTTTCTTTGGCATCTGATCATTTTCGCTCACCATTAAGGAAGCTGCATTCCGCCTTTTGGGTGTCACGACCTTGTGAAATTTCTTCTGCTGCCCCAGCGCAGTGATCACGCCTTTAGATATGGGAGGTTTCTGAGTGCTTACATAAACAAATAAATAAATAAATAAATAAATCATTCATTCATTCATTCATTTAGTCAGTCAGTCAGTCAGTCAGTCAGTGTTCTTAAATTTATAAATAAATCATTCATTCATTCATTCAGTCGTTCGTTCGTTCGTTCATTCATAGAAGACGGGATAGCCTAGTAGTTACGAACATTGCGCTCGCAATCTGACGACCCGGGTTCGATTCCCGTTCAAGGAGATATTTTCCCCTGGAGTTAACATCAGTGCCGACTCCACTCTCCCCAAAAGTCCTTTGGATGAGACTATAAACCGAGGCCCCGTGTGCGAACGCACGCAGAACATCTGGCGCACACGTTAAATCCTGTTCCGCTTTTCGTAAGAGTAGGCCATTGTGTGCCGGTGGGAACATATGAAACACTTAACAAAACCGCATACACACGGGGACTGGATGTTAAAACCCCCCACATAAGTGCTTATTCCATTATCCTCGATATAAAAGAATAAATAAAATAAAATAAATAAATAAAATGTGGATAATGTTGTCTGATAAGTTTTCTAAGTAATAATTATATACAGAGAGAGCGTACCCACAATGAAAAACGCAGTTCGTTAAAAAGTAAGCTTTCCCACTCAAGGTTGTGTGTGTGTGTGTGTGTGTGTGTGTGTGTGTGTGTGTGTGTGTGTGTGTGTGTGTGTGTGTGTGTGTTGTTGTGTGTTTGGTGGGATGGGGGGTGGGTGGGGTGGAGGGTTGGGGGCAGTTTTAAGGTAGTGAAAGTGCTCCTTGTTTTTCCTATAATTATTATATCAAAGTGTTTTTGAGCCCGAGACAGCTATCTCATAGCTTGCCTGTCTGTTTCTGTCTGCCTATCTATCTATTCATCTCTCTGTCTCGGTTTCGGTCTGTCTGTTTCTATGTCTGTCTCTGTCTGTATGTCTGTCTGTCTCTGTATGTCGATCTGTCTGTCTGTCTGTGTCTGTCTGCCTGTCTGTCTCTTTCTCTCGATCTCACTCCCTCCCTCCTTCCCTACCCACTCCTGTGTGGGCGCGTGCGTGCGTGCGCGCGTGTGTGTATGCTGCCTTCTGACTGGTGTACTGCTGCAGTCTCTGGAATGAATTTGAATTGTCCTGGCTCTGTCTGTCTGTCTCTGTCTTCAGTGATCTACATACAAGGCAACCTTCATTGACAGGCTAATATTGCAAAAAACAACAACAGCACACACACACACACACACACACACACACACACACACACACACACACACACACACACACACACACACACACACACACACACACACATACACACACTCACGCACGCACACACACACGGACAGACGCACGCACACACACACACACACACCACACACACACACACACACACACCCACACCCACACACCACACCCACACACCCACACACCCACACACACATACACTCACACACTCTCACCCACCCACCTCCGAACACACACTCACCGCCCCCTCCCCTCACACACACACACACACGCACTCACATCCCCCCCCCCCCCCCCCCCCCCCCACACACACACACGATCACCAACTCCATTCCCAATGTAACGACATGACGCCGAGAAAGCGATAATTCCAGTGACCAATTTTTTGTTTTTTTGTTTTTTGTTTTTGCCCTCAGGCGTCTTGGAGAGAGGGGGTGCATTTTGGGGGGGAAGAGGAAAAGAAATTCACTTTTTTCTAGGTTAGCGTTGATCGATCAGACTTGACGCGACTGGGACTCCCTTGTGTGGGTGTGTGGACAATCTCACGACTGTGGCTGTGGTTGTGGTGGTCGTGAGGTGCTTATTTTCACAGGCGTGAGTGAGGGGGTGATTTTCGTGTGGTGCGATTTAGCTGCTGGGCTGTTGTTGCTGTTGCTGTTGTTGTTGTTGTTTTTATCTTCTTTTGGTATCGTGTGCGTGGGTATGCGTGAAGATATTTATTTGAATATGTGCAAGGGAAGCAACACGCACGAACGCACGTACGCGCGCACGCATTCACACACACATACCCATACCCCTACACACTCTCCCTATATCTAACTCTGTCTCGAAGAGAGAGAGAGAGAGAACAATGAACAAATTTTATTTATAGAGGGTTATAGAATAAGCATAACAATAGCTTTTTTACATCCAGCCCTCTGAAAAAAAAATCGAAAGTAATTAATGTGCAATACATAGCATGAAGAATGATATAAAGAAAGAAAAAAATACATACATTGATGATGGACTTTCCATGCAAATTCATCCCAATCTAATTTCATACATGAAAAACATAATTTTTTAAAGTAAACATAAACAGGAATATGCCAAACATGGATAGGCACTGCTAATTAATTTCATGATGCACCCCCCCCCATATATATATATATATATATATATATATATATATATATATATAATATATATATACACACACATACATACATATATAACACACATACATACATACATATTCATACATATATACATATACATACACACACATATACATACACACATACATAACACATACATATACACATACATCACAGAGAGAGAGAGAGAGAGAGAGAGAGAGAGAGAGAGAGAGAGAGAGAGAGAGAGAGAGAGAGAGAGAGAGAGAGGGAGAGAAGAGAAGCATACGCAAAATTTCACTATCAGTAAACTTCAGGGCTTTAGCCTAGGGAATGAAGAAAAAAACAAAAATCCACCTTCATCTGAAGGATTTGTAAGGAATGCAGTAAGAACCAGTGTTAACTCCAGGGATAGGGGGGAGGGGGGGGGGGGGCGCTTCATAAGAAGTGGCTTAATACAGATTTGAACCTGCACTCTACTTACTCTACAGCTGCA
>CM054140.1:57738325-57740825 GCA_028751875.1 Rapana venosa | reverse complement strand
CATTTCTAAACAATACCCAGCCCAGCAGGTGGGTGTGTCTCTCTCTGCCATTTATGACAGATCGATTACAAACTTTGAGTCACCCATCTTGTTCCAGGCTGTTTCTTTGAAAACTAACACACACTTGCATTTATCATCATTTTCTTTTCCTTTCGCTTTCTTTCTTTTTTTTTCTTTTTCTTATTCTTTGTTTAGTGTCAGGTGAGTTGGAAAAACCTACAAAGGGGGAAATCAGGGAGGTGGGATGGCACAGTGGTTAGAGCGTTGCGCTCACGATTCAGAGGCTCCGGGATCGAGACCGGGTTCGAGCCACTACGTACCGCCTGTTCAAGGGGATTTTTTTCCCCTAGGAGTTATAAACATCAGTACCAATTCCACTCTCGAAATTCCTTCGGATGAGAGTATGAGCCGAGGCCCTGTTGCTTGCCGATGGAAGCAGCAGAACATCTTGCACATATATTAAAAACTCGTGTTTGACTTTTGGAAGAGAGGATTGGCCATTGGTGCCGGTAAGTAATTAAAGGTAAAGGAAAAGGTGTCCCATAACCTATAAGGTCGTAGGGGAGTGAGGCGTCAGAGACCTCAGCTTCTCTAGGGGCCAGCATATTGAGGGCGACGCCCATCTCCTCTCCCTCGCTGCTTTACCTTCCTGACCCTAAAGAGGGCAGGTACCCATTTACAGCTGGGTGAACTGGGGGAACTGTACTGAGGCCAAGGCGTGCAAACGGTCACCCATCCAAGTGGTAACCACGCTCGATGCTGCTTAACCTTGCCTGGGGGGAAATCGAATGTTCTGACCACTGAGCTATCCCGTTCCCCGGTAAGTACGGATGACAAAAAATATTTACTCCCCCCCCCCCCCCCCCCACACTGGTGTCGTGATTTGACATCATTCTTGAAGTCCGAGTGCGGACGCCTTAATAGTAGGCAAAAACAGTCACGTACCCAAAATCTCACCTTTGTGAACCTCGGAGCTCTAGCCGAGGAGCAGGAACGAAAAAACAAGCGACAGGGTAGGAATATCCAGAAAGTGTGATATTCGGGATACACCGTGCCCGTACACATAAAGGACGGGTAATATCGTAGATGATGTGGTATGAACCACAGACATTTTCTTTGTTGTATATCATCATCATCATCATTAGCCATTACACCCAGCGGTGTGTAGGGCAGCAACAAAGCACTTCCACTCCTGCCTATTCTGGGCCAACCTAGTCACTGATCCCCAAGAGTGCTGCATGGCCTTCATCTCACTTTCTACAGTTCTTCTCCACGTTGCTTTTGGTCTTCCTTTCTTTCTCCTTCCTTCTGGGGTCCAGTGCAATGCTGTTCTTGTGATTGACTGTGAGTCTCTTCGGAGGATGTGCCCAATCCACTTCCACCGTCGTCTGGTGATTATGGTTCCCATGTCTTCTTGCCTGCATCTCCGTAGTAGGTCTTCATTGGAGATCTTCTCTGGCCAAAATATCCGGAGAATTCTTCGCAGGCATATGGTGTGGAAGGATCGAAGTTTGGTAAGATCCACTTCCGTCATCCTCCAGCACTCAGAACCGTACAGGAGCGTAGACACAACACAGCTCTGGTATAGCTTCAGCTTGGTGTTGGTGCTGTACTGAGTTGTTGTATGTAAGTAGCAAATATTGTAGTTCATCAAAGCATATGAAACCCGACCACTGTGGAAACCAGGTCGGGCAGGGTGTTCTGAGTTGAGTTCTGCTACACTACACGTAGAGTTCTGCTGCACTACACGTTGAATTATGCTACACTACACGTTGAGTTCTGCTACACTACACGTTGAGTTCTGCTACACTACACGTTGAGTTCTGCTGCACTACACATTGAGTTCTGCTACACTACACATTGAGTTCTGCGACACTACACGTTGAGTTCTGCTACACTACACGTTGAGTTCTGCTACACTACACATAGAGTTCTGCTACACTACACGTTGAGTTCTGCTACACTACACGGTGAGTTATGCGACACTACACATTGAGTTCTGCTACACTACACATTGAGTTCTGCTACACTACACATAGAGTTCTGCTACACTACACGTTGAGTTCTGCTACACTACACGTTGAGTTCTGCTACACTACACAGAGAGTTCTGCTACACTACACGTAGAGTTCTGCTACACTACACATAGAGTTCTGCTACACTACACGTTGAGTTCTGCTACACTACACAGAGAGTTCTGCTACACTACACGTAGAGTTCTGCTACACTACACATAGAGTTCTGCTACACTACACAGAGAGTTCTGCTACACTACACATTGAGTTCTGCTACACTACACGTAGAGTTCTGCTACACTACACAGAGAGTTCTGCTACACTACACATTGAGTTCTGCTACACTACACGTAGAGTTCTGCTACACTACACAGAGAGTTCTGCTGCACTACACGTAGAGTTCTGTACACTACACGTAGAGTTCTGCTTACATACACAGAGAGTTCTGCTACCTACACATTGATTCTGTAACTAACGTAGATTTG
>CM054140.1:57725825-57733325 GCA_028751875.1 Rapana venosa | reverse complement strand
GTAAGAGTGCGGATAGAATACACGCATGCAGGTAGACACACGCACGCATGCACGCACGCACGCACAGAGATTCGGATTCGGATTTCGGATTGTTAATTCATGTAAAAGCCATTGCACCTAATGAAGGGTTACTGTACACAAATAGTAATAATGAAATCACTCAACATACACACACACACACACACACACACACACACACACACACACACACACACACACACACACACCACACACACACACAGGCACACACTTTACGAAATCAGCTCTGATCGTAATTTGAATGCTTTGTATAAGAAAATCGATACATTCCGGAGAATACTTTCATTGTAGATGCCAAAAGAGCAACTCAGACGAAACTGCTAGGTATTTGTAAATTTCAATGTATATATACGCTCGCAGAGAGAGAGAGAGAGAGAGAGAGGGGGGGGGGAGGGAGACAGAGAGAGAGAGGGAGAAGAGAGAGAGAGAGAGAGAGAGAGAGAGAGAGAGAGAGAGAGAGAGACGAGGAGAGAGAGATCCATACACTTGCCCCATCCTCTCTACCTTCCTTCTTCTCACAGAGAGAGAGACAGACAGACAGAGACACACCCCACACTTGTCCCATCCTCTCTACCTTCCTTCTTCTCTGTATCTCTGTCTCTGTCTGTCTTCTGTCTCTCTCGGTGTGTGTTTGGTGTGTGTGTGTGTGTGTGTGTGTGTCGTGTGTGTGTGTGGTGTTGTGTGTGTGTGTGTGTGTACAATCTACTATATCATCTTTATCCATCTATCTTTCTTTTGTATATCTATCTATTTGTCTCTACCTATGTGTTTGCCTGTCACAATGTATGTATGTATGTATGTATGTATGTATGTATGTATGTATGTATGTATGTACGTATGTATGTGTGTGAATATGACAGAACCATCTTAAGTTTACTTGTTGTCCTGTAAAAGGTATGCTCGTGTTTTTGTGACTCTTTTCTTGAATATTTATTTATTTATTTATTTATTTATACCACTTTAAGTCACGAGATTTCTCTGCGTGAAATTCCGGGCTGCTCTCCCCGGGAGAGCACGTCGCCACAAGAGCGCGCCACCCTTTTTTTTTTTTTTTTTTTGGTCTGCAACTGTATTTCTTTCCCTATCAGAGTGGCTTTTTTCTAAGAATTTTGCCAGGGACAACCCTCTTGTTGCCGTGGTTCTTTTCGTGCGCTGCATAATTTTCTGTAACACCGGACCTCGGTTTATCGTCTCATCCGAAAGACTAAGCGCCCACACCACCACTCATGGTCTAATGGATGGGGGAAAAGTTTCGGGCCCAGACGGGATACGAACCACGCACACTTCCGACCCGGACTTTTCGCTTTCTAGACAGGCGCGTTACCTCTAGACCACCGACCACCGATATTTAAACGATCCGTTTGCCTGCCTGTCTGCTTGCCTGTCCAGACGTCTTGTCTGTCTGCCTGTCTGTACCTCCCCTCAGAAATTTCCACTGTTCCTTTTCCAGCAATACTCGTAGAAGCCAGGCAGAGTTTATTGATAGACCATCGACAAAGCCTGTCCAGAAACCCTGAAGCGTGAATTGCCACACACACACACACACACACACACACACACACACACACACACACAAACTTATACACACACACACACGCACACACACACACACACTTACACACAAACAGACATTTACACACCAAACTTACACACACACACACGCACGCACGCACGCACGCACGCACGCTCGCACACACACACACACACACACACAAACACACACACACACACACACCACACACACACACACACACACACACTCGTAAGAGTAGCTATTGTATGCCGGTGGATACAGATGACAAAATTTACAAACCGCATACACACGGGGACTGGATGTAAAAAAGCACATAAGTGCTATTACCCTCGATATAAAAGAATAAAATAAAAATGAATAAACACACACGCACCCCCCCCTCCCCCCCCCCCCCCAGACATTGGTCGTTGTGGGGGGGGGGGGGGGGGGGGGGGCTAGTGTGGGCTGGTTCACTGTCACTAAACCACACCATTCTTCGTCTGGGAGAGGAGACAGTCTGGGGACAGTTCGGGGAAATCTGGTTTCTCTGGGCTAGCCTAGCGTGGATCGATGTTCCCTGACTCTGGTGGCTTGCGCTTGGTGTCTGTGTGGGTGTGGTGTGTATGCACGTACATGTAGACACAGACAGACAGACACACCTACACACCCACGCACGCATGCTAGCTCGCTTATATGCACGCACGCACGCACGCATGTACATACATACATGCATACGTACATACATACATACGTACGTACATACATGCATACATAGGGTTATACACACACACACACACACACACACATATATATCTATCTCACTATCTATCTATCTATCTATCTATATATATATTATATATATATATATTATATAATATATATATATATATTATATATATCACATACATACATACACATACATACATACTAACACTACAAACAACACAGACACCCACCCCTCTGCATACAAACACACCCATGCTCTCCTCTCTGTCTCTCTGTTCTCTCACACTCACAAACACACACACACCACACGCACGCCACGCACGCACGCAAGCACGCACGCACGCACGCACGCACACACACACACACAAACACACACACACACACACCTAGATAGATGGCTTGATGAAAAAAAAGCAAATGCTTATTCAATGTCTATCTCTATCTATCTGTCCCGTAGTCTGACGACCGTGGGGGCACCCTCAAAGACTCAACAACCAGTTCCCTCCATTCCTCTCTTTGTTCTGCCTTTCTCAGGGTTTTGTTGAGTTCTAGGCCTGTCCATTCGCTGATGTTATCCTCCCAGCTCTTCCTTGGTCTGCCTCTTCTTCTTCCTCCTTGGACAGTGCCTTGCAAAACTGTCTTTGATTCCTTGGATCTTGACATGCCCTACCATTTAATTTCGCTTTTTCACGATCGTAGAAGGTTCTCATAGGGTCCAATGGTTTGCTGATTCTGTATGCACGCTTTCGTTGCTTATTGGTCTTTGTAGGAGATGCCAAGGAGTCTCCGAAAGCATCTCATCTCCACTGCCTGTACCCCTCTCTCCAAATCTGCAGTCAGGTCCATGATTCACAGGCATACAGAATATGGATATGACAAGGAGCGCATTTAGTCTGATCTTAGGAGATAAGTGAGATATTCTTATCTCTCCAGATGGTGTTTAGTTTTGACAAAGCTGTTATTGTCTGTGCAGTCCTGCATACTACTTCTGGCTTGGATCCCTGTCTGATACAATGGCTCCCAGGTACTTGAAGCTTTGAACGTTTTCAGCTTCTGGTCATTAACCCTGATATCATGCTAATGCCGTTGGTGTTATTAGTCATCAGTTTGGTCTTCTCTGCACTGATTTCCATGCCGTATGTTTTGGAGGCCTTATTCAAGTGTTCTGTTAGGCTGGCAAGCTCTTTTTCTGATCCTGCTATTCCATCAATGTCATCTGCGAAGCGGAGTTTGTGATCGTTCTGCCACCAATGCTGACTGGATCCTTCATGATGTTCCAGTGCATCACCATGATTCTCTCAAGAAGATGTTGAAAAGAGTGGAGAGAGTAGGCAGCCCTGCCTTACTCCAACTGTTGTTCGAAACCATTCTCCAATGTTGTTGTTGTAGTACACTGCACTGGTGGCCTCGCTGTACAGCTGTTTGATGACTCTGATCAGTTTGCATTGATGCTGTACAAATTCATGTTGCCCACAAAGCTGCATGCCACACCCTGTCAAATGCCTTCTAAAATCGATAAATACGTGGTAAAGGTCTTGTTGATGTTGAAGGTACCGCTCACATAGTATTCTGAGGTTGAATATCTGTTCTGTTGTGCTGCGCCCTGCTCTGAAAACCTGCTTGTTCCTCAGCAATGATGGTCTCTGCTTGTGGCTTCAGTCTATTCAATATTATCTGCAGCATGACCTTGCTTGGGTGACATATGAGGCTGATTGTGCGGTAATTATGCATTGTTGTAGATTTCCTTCTTGGGAGGGTGATGATGAGTGACTGTGTCCATGGTGTTGGCCATTTTCCTGTCTGCCAGATCTTGTGCAGATTCTTAGTAGGGCGCTGATCATGGCTTCCCCTCCAGCTTGGACCAACTCAGCTGGAATGTTGTCAGCCCCTGCTGACTTCCCCTTTTTCATCGATCTGACTGCTGTTTCCACTTCTTCTCGGAGGATAGGGTGACTGTCTGTGTCTTTGCTTTCGGGTACATTAAGGACTTCTGGATCTCCTGCGGTTCTAAAGTTATATAGGTCGGAGCAGTATTCTGTCCATCTGTTCAGAATATCCTGGTCGTCAGTGAGACACTTCCCATTTTTGTCTTGGATTGTTAAACCTTTTCTGTTTCGTGCTAGTCAGGTCTTTCACCAGCTGATATGCTTTCTTGCTATTGTTTTTCTTGATGTTCTCTTCAATGTCTTGGCACTGTTCACCGATCCATTTCTCTTTTGCCTCCGTCATGGTTTTCCTGATTCTTTTGTTGACTGCCCTATATTGTTCTGCTCTTTCTTTTGTTTCATTTCTTCTTTTCTTCAACTCTCTACGCTTGTCGCATAGTTGTAGGATGTTAGGTGTGACCCATGGTTTTTTGACTGGTCGGTGTTTGCCAAGAAGCTCGTTTGCTGTTTCAGTCACTGCTGTATTGAAACTATTCGTCAGTGTATCTATGTCTGAGTCTATCACAGTGAGTGCTGCAACTTTCCACCTATCCTTGCTTGAAAAAATTCTAATACCTCTGGGTCCTTCAGCTTCTCGAGGTCAAATTTGATCCTGATGTGTTCCGCTTGTGGATTTTCTTTAGACGTAGTCGGAAAGTCATCATCACAAGATCATGATCACTCCCTATTCTCTCCTGAAAACTTCGGTCTGGCGATGTTACGCTAGACTGAAACCGTCTTTTCACCATGATGTAATCTATTTGGTTGTGGGTTCTCCATTTGGGCTAGTGCCATTCCTTTTCTGGATTTCTGTGTGGTCCAAGTGAATTCACTAGTCGGAGGTGGTTGTTACTGCAAACTCCAGAGTCTCAAGCCTCTTTCATTTTGATGGTTATTACAATTGGCCCACAAACGCCCTCCAATCTTTCCATGCATCTTCTCATCTACTTGGCGTTCCAGTCACCTTGCACAACGAGGATGTCTTTCTTGGATTTGATTCAAGACCTCTTGTAGCTGTCATAAAATTCTTCTCCCATCATCTGTTCAGTCCTGATGTAGGGCGTATCCTGTACTTATAGTTATGTTAAAGGGGGTTGCTCTCTGAGCGGATGGTAATAATCTGCTGACACAGGCTGACAGCTCATGACGGTGTGTCACGTTCTTTGTGAACGAGAAACCCCACGCCGTGTTCATGTTTACTCCTGTTTTCCACTGTAGTATAAATTTGTGGTCTTCCTGGTCGTTGTTTCTCCATGTTTTTCCACCTGACTTCGCAGAGCCCAAGGATGTGCCATTGATATCTGGACATCTCATGTGTCAGTTCTTCCACTTTGCCTGCACTCTTAGTGTCCGTACATTCCATGTGCCAATGATGGTGTTGTTTCTGGCACGAATTTTGCTGCGTTTTACATCAGTAGCATACTTTCGACATCTGTCCTGATGAGCAACAGAAGGCGCGGTCCTTGGTAACCCGGGCGACGACCGATCCGGTATGGAGATTCTGGCTGTCTTTTTCATGGGTGTATCTTGGGCAAATCAAACCTGGCGGAGCCCATCCCTCTCCAGGTCGGATTTTTTGATTGGGTTTACTCCCCACATGTGGCAGGTGGTACTGGGTTACATGGTTACCAGTAGCAGAGGGAGTCTCTGACCTGACACTGTATTCAATGTACCATCTGGAAATAAAAATTTGACTTGACTTGACATACACACACACACGCACGCACACACACACACGCGCGCGCGCACGCACACACACACACGCATACACACACACACACACACACACACACACACACGCACGCACAAACCGAAATATCTCCACGTCCATCTTCTTTCGCCACTGTAGCCTCTGACACTGATGCACAATTCATTGTCTAATTTCGCTGATCCCGATCTCTCCCCCCTTCTCGGACCATAGCACGTGCCCAGATGACCCGTATAATGAACATCGCTGACCAGAAACAATTGATGGACAAGGAGGAAATGGACATTAGCCCATGCTCATTAAAAAGGAATTCTTTCTCTTCTCATGTTATCCGTCCGTTCTGCCCTCGCAAAAATCTTCCACTATTGGTGCCTCCCCCCTCCCCCTTCCCCAGTCCAAGGGACTACGGGATAGGTGAAGTTGAGGGAAGTTTGTCTTTGGTTTCCGCTTCCTTCTGTTTCTTTCTTGATAATTACCAGAAATTAGTGGCGAAGTAAGATTTTGTTTTGTAGTAACGATGAAAGGTAACTTTTGAAAGCTTTTTTAATAAAATAAAAAAGTTCGGTTTTTTTGTTTTGGCTGTTGTTGTTGTTGTTGTTGTTGTTGCTTCGATTTTACGTCTGTTCACTCAAAGTGATATTAGACGATGGGAAGGGGAGGGGAGGGGACATTGATGTTGATGGTTGTGTGCTGTGAAATTGGTATCTGTTGCTAAAATATCCTAGGCAGTATACAGAAAAAGGCTAAGCAATGATAACAACAAAATAAATACATAAGAAATGCTAATGCGACTTATAACTATAACAAATGTGCTATAGGACTGTTCATTAAAGATTTTGTTATACGAAATGCCAAATCAATATTTTTGAATATCTTATCCAAGGACTTTTCAGAAAAAGAAGGTAATAATGGTTTTAGACTCTTACATTCAAAAATTATATGAATGCTAGTAATTTTCTCACCACACAAACATTTTATATTTTTACTTATATTTAGTGATAAAAGCATTCAGTTTTATTCTAAAGAATAAAGCGCTAACCCTTCTTGCCATGAACAAACTTGTGTAGGTTTCAGAGTGATCAATATTCCTAAAACAGGGATAGTGATTAAAGATCTGTCTGAAAGGTGCTCATTTTGATGATAAGCTTCTTTAGCCCTGCTCCACGATGCCTCTTCTAGTAAATGATAGCCCTCTTGTAAAGATAATGGAACATGTAGTTCTACAGAATCCTCTCCATGCTTTGCACCTCTCTTTGCAGCTCTGTCAGCCCACTCATTTTGGTAAGAACCCCACATGCGAAGGTACCCAACAGAAGGTGACACAAATACCCCTTAAAGCTAAAACATGTATGACATGATTGATCTCTAGTGCAACTGTAGACATTTTCTTAGAACTTGTGGATTGTTGTTGTTGTCTTCGATTTTACGTCTGTTCACTCTCAGTGATATTAGACGAGAAAAAAACCAAACCAAAACCACATATATACAAGGGGTGTATGAGTATTGAGGTGGTGGTAGAGGCCCTACTGAAAAAAGCGAAGGGGGAAAAGTAGTCTAATCATGAAAAGAAACCGCACAAAGCAAAAGAT
>CM054140.1:57710825-57718325 GCA_028751875.1 Rapana venosa | reverse complement strand
AATAAACATGGTGAATGTTCCTCTGTTACAACATTTTCACTTGCCTCCAATTCTTCTTGCCTCAGTGTGTCCTTTTCCTCCCCTTTCTGTCCTCATTTTGTCTCTGGAAATCTGACTTGGCGGCTTCCTACGGTAGCTGTGGGAGATGACAGGGGCCTCCCTGTTGCGCCATGTTGCTGTTGTTGGCTGGGCTGGCTTTCGTCGAAGCACAACGACTGTGCTGTCGCCACTTCAGCGATTTTCCAAGAAGTGAGGTGATTTTCTTGGAGCAGAACATCCAAGGTAACTTTCAACGTTGTTGGTAGACCGACAACGGGGCATGGTGTTGGATGAAAATCTATTTTTCAGGTAAATAGTTGACAGCAAAATAATCTTCCTGCCTATCTCAAAGGGAGATCACCCCCGAGTCCGAGAGAGAGAGAGGAGAGAGAGAGGAGAGAGAGAGAGATGAGAGAGAGAGAGAGAGAGGGGAAAGATTTAGAGAGGAGAGAAAGAAAGAAAGAGGAGGAGAGAGAAAAAGGAGAAGAGAGAGGAGAGAGAGAGGAGAGAGATGAGAGGAGAGAGAGGAGAGAGAAGAGAGAGAAGAGAGGGGAGAGAGGAGAGAAAAGAGAGAGAGGAGATGAGAGAAAGAGAGAAGAGAGAAGAGAGAAGGAGGATGAGAGGAGAGGGGAAGAGAGAGAGGGGAAAGAAGAGAGAGGAAAGATAAGGAAAAGGGGAAGGACAGATAGACACGGCATGAGAGAAAGAGAGAATGAGAGAGAGAGAGGGGGGGGGGGGGGACATGTGGGGAGAGAGAGAGAGAGAGAGAAAAGAGGATGAGGGAGAGAGGGGAGAGAGAGAGAGAGAGAGAGAGGAGGCTGGATTTTAAAAAAAACATTTTTGTTTACTGGGCCTACTTCTTCCACTTCCCTTTCTTGAACGTTCTGGAACAGCAAGTTACAGGTACATTGCGTGCACGTGCGTGTGTTTGTGTGTTCGCGTACGCTCATGTATAATGTTTACTTGCACTTGCATACATGTAGATGTGTGTGTGTGCGTATGTGTGTACGTGCGTTTGTACGTACGTACGTACGTACGTGCGCGTGTGTGTGTGTGTGTCTATCTATCTATCTATCTATCTATTTCAGCGCTTTGATTTGTCTTTGCAAGATATAGCGCTATATAAATTCCATATATTTATTTATTTATGATCTATTTATCTATCTATCTATCTGTCTATATATATATCTCTCTCTCTATCTCTCTCTGTCAATCTGTGTGTGTGTGTGTGTGTGTGCGTGTGCGTGTGTGTGTGTGTGTATACGTAAAGAGCGCGCAAATGCGTTTACATGCTATACGCTTCCAGTAGGGCCAGTATGAAAAAGTTGACTGGAAAGACACGTCTTCGCTTTTTTGGAACGATGGCTGCTGATTAACAGAGTGGGGTAAAAAAAAGTTGATGAACTTTTCAAAGGGCTTATGGCATGGCAGGAAAATAGGTAACACTGATGCAGGGCTTCAGAAGTTGTAATAAGCGACTGTCATTAAAGCAAGGAGAGAGAAAAGAGAGAGAGAGGGGGTGGGGGTGGAGAGGGGGAAGGAGGAGAAAAGGGGAGGGGAGAGAGAGAGAGGGTGGGGGGAGGGGAAAGGGGAGAGAGAGATGGGGGAGGAGTGGAGGAGAGAGAGAAGACGGAAGAGAGAGAGAGGGGGTTGGAGGGAGAGGGGGAAAAAGAGGGGGGAGGGGCGGGGGAAAGGTGAGAGAGAGAGAGGGGGGGGGGGGAAGGGAGGAGAAAAGGGGGAGGGGGAAGGGAGGGAGGGAGGACAGAAGAGAGGGGTGGTAAATTTGGAGAGAAAGGGTGGGGAGGGAGAGAGAGAGAGGGTGGGGGGGGGGGGGGGGGGGGGGGGGGGGAGAGAAAGAAGAAAGAGAAGAGGGAAGGAAGAGACACACACACATACACACACACACCCTTACACGCGCGTGCACGCACGGACGAACACACACATACACACACCTCGAATCATTAACTGACTGATTGGTTTATTTATTTATTCTTTTATTTCGAGGATAATGGAATAAACACTCGTGTGCTCTTTTACATTCAGTCCTCGTGTGTATGCGGTTAAAAAAAAATTGTCATCTGTTCCCACTGGCACGCAATGGCCTACTCTTACAAAAAGCGGAACAGAATTTAACGTGTGCGCAAGATGTTCTGCAAGAGTTCGCACACGGGACCTCGGTTTATAGTCTCATCCGAAGCACTTTTGGGGAGAGTGCAGTCTGCTCTGATGTTAACTCCAGGGGAAAATTCGCCTTGAACGGGATTCGAACCCAGATCGTCAGATTGCGAGTGCAATGTTCTAACCACTAAGCTATCCCGTCCCCGTCACAAACAAGCACTGGCTGAAAATTTAAAAAAAAAAAGAGAAAGAAAGAAAGAAGCGTATGATGGACCCTGAAACGCTCTTGATTAATTATTGCAGTCATTGTTTTTAGATTAGTCGGGTAGCTAGCTAGCAGTGCCAGAATTAGACTCCGCCGTAATTATACCATGTTGATTTGACTCGGATCGAATGGAATATCGTTACGTTAGCGTTTGATGATGGTCATTAGTGGGGCCCGAAGTGCTCATCTCTGGTAACTGTCACCGCGTCTGCCTTTGTCTGCGAAAGCGTGCGTTCGTTTTGTGTATTCTTTTGTGTTAGATACTGTTTCTGCAGTTTGTGTTTTGTGTGTGTGTGTGTGTGGGTGTGTGTGTTGTGTGTGTGTTGTGTGGTGTGTGTGTGTGTGTTTTGTGTGGTTTGGTGTGGTTGGGGGTTTTGTTTTTTCCCCGGTCTTTTTTTGGGTGGTTGGGTGGTGGTGGTGGTGGTTTTTTGTTTTTTGTTGTTTTGGTTTGATTGTGGGTTAGTTTTGGGGGTTTTTTTTTGGGGGGTGTTTTTTGTTTTTGTTTGTTTGATTGGTTTTGTATTTTTTGGGAAGGGGGTAGGGGTGGGGATGGAGAGAGAAACAGTCGACAATTAAAAAGCGATACAAACAGGCAAATGTTTGCACATACGCACGCATGCACACACAAGCACGGGCATGCAGACAGGCTTATTTTCTCTGCGGGATGTACATTCGATGTTTTACACTGGTAATATCTGGTTTTCGTTGATTCTTGCACCAGGAATCTGATACATTACTTTTTTATTTGTTATTTATTTACTTTTCGGCTTCCTCATCTTCTGTGACGCCCCCTCCCCCCCCATCCCCCCCAAATAAAAAACCCACAACAAAGCAACACAACATTTGAAAATGTATTGTGGCCAAAGGCGAAAGTACAGTAAATTGTTTCAGAGCTCAAAAAAAAAAAAGTCCTTCGGATGAGACCCCGTGTGCTAACGTATGCAGAACATCTTGCGCACACGTTAAATCCTGTTCCGCTTTTCGAAAGAGTAGGCCATTGTGTGCCTGTGGGAACAGATGACAAAATGTACAAAACCGCATACACACGGGGACTGGATGTAAAAAAGCACATGAGTGCTTATTCAATTATCCTCGATTAAAAAAAAAAGTCATCTAAGCGCTTTGATTTGTTGCTTTACAAGATTCAGCGCTATATAAGTTCCATACATTATTATTATTAGTATTATAAAAAGAAAACAAAAAAAGAAATCATAAGCAATTCCAAAAGTACAGTAATAAAGTTTCCCAATTACTGTTTGGAATACTAGCCGAAAATTTCGTATACAAATCATGTGTGTAAGTTCCAAAGCTTGTTATTACGTTTCAATATAATAATTATTTGCAAGTCATGGTACTGCAAGTGAGATATACACCCCCCAAAAAACCCCAAAAAAACCCAACCAAACCAAACAAATAAACAAAACAACAACAACAACAAACCAAAAACCAAAAACAAACAAACCCAACCACAACACAACAATATAAATATCAACAAAATTTCTGGACCGTTTTGCTATGGAGACGGAAGGACAAGAGGAAGGAAGACAAGGAAGAAGGAAGGAAAGAAAGACAAACAAACAAAAAAAAGAAAGAAGGAAGGAATTGAAATGGAAGACGGATAGAAAGGACAAAAAAAAAAGGAGAGGAAACTAGTGAGGTGATACGATTGAAAGTCCGAATTTAGTTCTTGACCTTTGCTTGAATACTACTGCAAGAAAGGTTGAAGGTCTTGAAAACGATCAGTTTTCATTTCAGGGCGTTGCCACACTCAGAGAGAGAGAGAGAGAGAGACAGAGACAGAGAGACAGACAGACAGAGAGAGAGAGAGACAGAGAGACAGACAGACAGGAGAGAGAGAGAGGAGAGAGAGGAGAGAGAGACAGACAGACAGACAGAGAGAGAGGGACAAAGAGTGTCAAGACAGATGGAAACAGAAACAGAGAAAACCCTGAAACAGAGAGAGAGGGAGGGAGGGAGGGAGGGAGGGAGAGAGAGAGAGAGAGAGAGAGAGAGGAGATGAGAGGAGAGAGAGAGGATGAGAGAGAGAGAGAATGACAATAGTTTGACACAGAGAGAGAGAGAGAGAGAGAGAGAGAGAGAGAGAGAGAGAGAGAATGACAATAGTTTGACAGAGAGAGAGAGAGAGAGAGAGGAGAGAGAGAGAGAGAGAGAGAGAGAGAGAGAGAGAGAATGACAATAGTTTGACGAGGAGAGAGAGAGAGAGAGAGAGAGAGAGAGAGGAGAGAGAGAGAGAGAGAGAATGACAATAGTTAGACAGAGAGAGAGAGAGAGAGAGAGAGAGAGAGAGAGAGAATGACAATAGTTTGACAGAGAGAGGAGAAAAGAGAGATGAGGAGAGAGAGAGAGAGAGAGAGGAGAATGACAATAGTTGACAGAGAGAGAGAGAGAGAGAGGAGAGAGGAGAGAGAGAGAGAGAGAGAGAGAGAGAGAATGACAATAGTTTGACACAGAAGGAGAGAGAGAGAGAGAGAGAGGAGGAGAGAGAGAGAGAGAGAGAGAGAGAGAGAGAGAGAGGAGAGAATGACAATAGTTTGACCAGAGAGAGAGTGAGAGAGAGAAGAGAGAGAGAGAGAGAGGAGAGAGAATGACAATAGTTTGACACAGAGAGAGGGGAGAGAGGGGGAGAGAGAGAGGGAGGAATGACAATAGTTTGACAGAGAGAGAGAGAGAGAGAGAGAGGGAGAGAGAGAGAGAGAGAGAGAGAGAATGACAATAGTTTGACAGAGGAGAGAGAGAGAGGAGGAGAGAGAGAGAGAGAGAGAGAGAGAGAGAATGACAATAGTTTGACAGAGAGAGAGAGAGAGAGAGGAGAAGAGAGGAGTGAGAGAGAATGACAATAGTTTGACAGAGAGAGGAGAGAGAGAGAGATGGGGAGAGAGAGAATGACAATAGTTTGACAGAGAGAGAGAGAGGGAGGAGAGAGAGAGAGAGAGAGAGAGAGGAGAATGAAAATAGTTTGACAGGGGAGAGAGAGAGAGAGTGAGAGAGAGAGAGGAGAGAGAGAGAGAGAGAGAATGACAATAGTTTGACAGAGAGGGGAGAGAGAGAGAGAGAGAGAGAGAGAGGAGAGAGAGAGAGAGAGGAATGAATGACAATAGTTTGACAGAGAGAGAGAGAGAGAGAGAGAGAGAGAGAGAGAGAGACAGACAGATGGGACAGAGACAGAAAGATACAGGCAGAGACAGACAGATAGAGAGGGCAGGCAGACAGGTAAACAGTCAGATAGAGACAGGCAGAGACAGAGGCAAACAGATATAATATATAGAGGGCAGACAGACAAAAACAGACCTACATTACAGACCGACACATAGACAAAAAACAACAACAACAATGGTACGAACAGAAACAAGACTGGCACAGACAACGCCGAAAGTAACAGAACACAGCAATTTATATTATTATAATAATAATTATTATTATCGCTGCTACCTTTTCTTGCGCGTGGCGTGTCACCCTGACCTGGCCATACGGACTTTTCATTAAACTGAGTGCTGTGTCCCTCCCTCCTTGAAGCCTCTGTGCTTCTTGGGAATAATCATCAGGCTGGCGACAAGGACAGCCAGGCTTGAGGAGAAAACTGCCACAGTCAAAGATCGACAAGTCGTTTTGTTCCCAGAATAGGAAATGTCGCGGAGAAATATCGGCGAAAAATTAACGAAAGTCAAGTTGTTCCTGGAATTTTGAAACCCGCAAGGAGATTTTTTCTTGGGGGGGGGGGGGGGGGGGAGTGCCGAGGAGGAAAATAAATGTAGGAGAGAAATATTGAAAGCCCGTTTTTTTTCTTGGAATGTTTGAAAGTTAACAAGGAGAGAAATTTGGAAGAGAAATTTACATGAAGAGAAATAATATAGGAGAGATATATCCGAGAGGGGACGGGATAGCTCAGTGGTCAGAGCACTCGCTTTCCCCCCAGCTAAGGTTAAGTAGCATCGAGCGTGGTTACCACTTGGATGGTGACTGTTTGCGCGCGCCTTGGCTTCAGTACAGTCCCCCAGTTCACACAGCTGTAAATGGGTGCCTGCCTCTTTAGGGTCATGGAAGGTAAAGCAGCGAGGGAGAGGAGATGGGTGCCGCCCTCAATATGCTGGCCCCTAGAGAAGTGAGGTCTCTGATTCCTCACTCCCCTACGACCTTAGAGGTTATGGGACCTTTACCTTTATTTGGAGAATTTTCGAAACCACGTTGTTTTTTTCTGGGGGGGGGGGGGGAAAAAAAAAGGGGGGGTTGGGGGGGGGGGGGGAAAAAGGGGGGGGGGGGGGGGGGGGGGGTTTTTTTTTTTTAAAAAAAAAGGGGGGGGGGGGGGGGGGGGGGGGGGGGGGAAGGGGGGGGGGGGGGGGGGGGCCCCCGGGGGGGGGGGGGGGGGGGGGGGGGGGGGGGAAGGGGGGGGGGGGGGGGAAAAAAAAATTTAAAGGGGGGGGGGTTGGGGGGGAAAAAAGGGGGGGGGGGGGGGTTTTGGGGGGGGAAAAAAAAAAATTTTTTTCGGGTTTTTTCCCCAAAAGGGGGGTTTTTTTGGGGGGGGGGGGGGGGGAAAAAAAAAAAAAAATTTAAAAGGGGAAATTTGAAAACCCCTTTTTTTTTTTTTTTTTTTTTTGGGGGAAAAAACAAGTTTTTTAAAAAAAAACAAAAAAAAAAAAAAACCCAAAAAAAAAAAAAAAAAACCCCCCCCCCCAAAAATTTTTTTGGGGGGGGGCCCCCTTTGGGGGAAAGGGGGGGGCCCCCCCCGGGGGGGGTTTTAAATTTTAAAAAAAAAGGGGGTTTGTTTTGGGGGGAAAAAAAGGGGGGGGGGGGGGGGGTTTCCCCCAAAAAAAAGGGGGGGAAAAGGGGGGGGTTTAAATTTTTTTTGGGGGAAAACCCCAAAAGGGGGGGGAAAAAAGGGGGGGTTTAAATTTTTTTGGGGGGGTTTTTTAAAAGGGAAAAAAAGGGTTTTTGGGGGGGGGGTTTTTTTTAAAAAAATTTTTTTTTTTTAAAAAAAAAGGGGGGGGGGGGAAAAATTCGGGGGGTTTTGGGGGGTTTTTTTTTTTGGGGGGGTTTTTTTTAAGGGGGGGGGGGGGGTTTTT
>CM054140.1:57690825-57705825 GCA_028751875.1 Rapana venosa | reverse complement strand
GTATTTTGGGCCCTTTTGAAACTAGAAAAAATCCCTTGCCGGTATCCCTTTTTGTGTTTTTTCTGTAGTTGGGATCCCGCTATTGATCTTAGATCTGGGGTCTGTATTGATTCGACTTTATATGAATATTATTTTTTTTGAAGGGTGATATTGACATGAAAAGTTACAATATGAAATATTAACCCATCTCGATTGTGTAATTATATTTAAAAACCATTGGGTTTTTTTACGTTAAAATTGGTTTTGTGGTCATTAATTTTTGGGATTGTCAATGATCTAACGATGAGAAAGAAAATACGCTCAAGATTGCAGAAGACGCAAAAAGGGTTACTTAAATTTTTCTAAATTTCTATCTATTATTTAAACTATCTATTTTTTACTATCTATCTATCTATCTATTATTATTTATCTATTGAAGCAGTCGGAAAAAAAAATTACCAGCCCCAAAATATTGAAAACTGTTTTAAATTTGGGAGTGTGCGGATGTTTTACTTTTTGGTTGTTCCATTGCTTCATTAGGTCCCTTTTCAAAGAAGAAACCCTTTTTTTAGTTTTTTCTAGCTAAGTAAAAAATTTTACCCGTCTTCCCCTGATTGCTCTAGCAAAAAGTCCCCTCTTCCTTCTTTTTTGTTTTTTTTCTTTTTTCCGGTCGATTTTTTATTTATTTTTTTTTAAAGGATGTTCTTGTTTCAAAAGTATCCTGACCTCTTAATCAGGGGGGGGGGTGTTTAAAAAGACCCTGAGTGCTTTTTTCATTATCCCCGATATAAAAAAATAAAAAAAATAAATAAAAAAGCTTGATACACTATTGTTTTTGTGTTTTTGTTGTATTGTATTGGTTGTATTGAATTTTTAGGGCCTGTACCCCCTTAAGTCCGAAGTTTCTCTGTGTGAAAAATTCGGGTGCTAAAACCCAGGGGGGCAGGCGTCGCCCAAAAAACAGCGACCCCTTTTTTTTTTTACCCGTTGCAAATGATTTGTTTCCTTATCAGAGTGGTTCTTTCTCAGAATTTGGGAGGGACCGTATCTTGTTGCGTGGGTTCTTTTTTGGGTGCTATATATGTGTTTAAACCCCCTGGGGCCTCGGTTTTTCATCTCACCCCAAAGACTAGCACCCACCCCTCAAAAGGTCCCCGGGATGGGGGGTAAGTTTTGGCCCAAACAGGGGTCGAATTCGAAACCCCACTTCCCAAGGATTTTCACTATATACTTTCTAAGGCAATTTTAAAAACGCCCCTACACAATTAACCCCGCCCCTGAGTGTTCTAAACTGCATTTGAAATTTTTGTTGCGAATATGGGTTTTTTGATCTTTAAAAAAAAAAAGAAATTTTTATCAGCTTTTGCCGGGTTTTGAGGGTAAGTAAGAAGGAAATGGAGAATTTTCGTTTGCTGTCGTATTGCCGTTGTTTTTGGTTTTAAAACCCCTTTTTTTTTTTCGTTTAATTCCCCACATCAAAAAAGAAAACAAAAGTTTAATCAGTAAGTTCCCCTTCATGGCCCGTAAAAGATAACCCCTGACCCAGGAAAAAAGGGAAATTTTTTCCCCCCCCGTTAGGGGAAAAAGTTTCTTGTGGGTTCAGGGTGCCTCGGGAACAGCAGTCCGTTTGAGCAAAGGTTTTAAGGGCAAGGGTTCCCCTTAAAAAAAATAAGGGGGTTTAAAAGGGGGCCTCCTTTGTTTAAACCCTTTAGGAAAAAGGAAATTTGGGTTTACGAGTGAGGGGAAAGGAAAAAGTTTCGTTTTGTGAAACAAACCCGGGAAAAATTCTTTTTGTTTTTGGTTTTTGTTCTTGTTTTTTTTTTTTTTTCTTCTTTTTTTCTTCTTCTTCTTTCTTTTTTTCTTCCCTTTCTTTTTTCTTCTTCTTCTTCGTCGTCCGGGCGGGCGTCATGTACCCCATATTTTATAAACATCATAATTTACTTTACAGTTTTTTCTTTTTTCTTCGTCGTCGGGCGTCGTATCACTATCAAACATCATCTCAATCATCATCTTTTATCATCATCATCAAAACTTAATCAAACTTTCATTTTCTTTTTCTTTTTTCTCTTCTTCTCTTTTTTTTCTTTTTCTTTCTTCTTCTTTTCTTAAGGGTCAGAAAAATTTGTTATCTGTCCCTGGTTTGGTTTTATACTCACAAAACCCAAAACCGAAAAATTATTGTCGGGGAAATTCAAACAAGGGGCCTGTCAAACTGGAATGTGGAGTTTCCCCGGGATCTTTCCCGGGTCCCGTTCTCTTCCCCCTCTTTTTCACTGCCCCCAAATCTCAAAAATAATAAACCCCCATCATATTGATTCAATTCTATGTGTGGGCATCGTTAAAATTTTGCAATTTCCCCTTTAAAAATTTCCCTTCCCCCTGACAATATGGCCCCCTGCCTTTAGAAAATTTAAAATGGGACTCAAAATAAGTTACGCTAAATGCCGATTTAAAACGGAAAACCATGCTCATGGGGTCCCCCAAAAACTTTCCCCCATCACAACGAATTCAGTGGAATTCCGCAGTACGTTTGGTTCTTGTCCCGGCCCGTGAAAAATTAGGGGGGGTTCTTGACAACACACTCTCTAGAAAAATTTTATCACCCCCCTGCCCGGGTTTTCTACTATCAATTTCGGGGGCCCTAAGTGCCCAAATTTGCAAAAATTCTGCCTTGAAGCAACATCCAAAACTTGTACTCTTCATTCTCTTGATGGAAATACTGTTTAAATTTTCCCCTTGGGTGGTTTGCCGGGGATATCCATCTACTCCCCCCAAGCATACAAAACCCCTGCAGCTCGACGGTCCTTAGAAAGAAAAAATTGAAACACACTCCTCCTTTTTCGATCTCTTCAAATGGGCCCGTTTACAAAAAAATAAAGTATAAGATTAATCCCTTTTTTTCAATTTTTCCACAAATCTGCACCCTTTTTATCTCTGTTGGGTTTTCTTCCCCCGGGACAAAATCCGGGCCCGCTTCCCTTTTGTTTATTGTAGATTGCGGTTTTGCTTTGGGGTACCCCGGGTTTTTAAAAGACCAAATGTTGGCCCTCGTCTTTCTTTTGGGTTTCCCGGGCCCTCCCATGGAACGACCCCTCCCCCTTCCACTTGCCAAAACCTTATTTGATTCTTTCAAAACTAGCCCCAAAAAGGGAATTTTACTTAAATCGGATCTTCCCCTGTTATTGTTTTTCTTTCAATAGCTTTCCCCTTTACCCCACCACCCCCCCAAGTGTGTTTTTTTGTGTTTTAATTTTATATTTGTTTATCTTTAATTTATGGCTGGTTGCCATGCGGGGTGAAAGATTTGGAAAGCAAGCGCTTTGATTTGGGTTTTCTTTGCAAGATTCGCGGGTTTTTTAAAATTTCCCTTTCATTTTATTATTTTTTATTATATGAGCGAAAAAGCGTTTTCGCTGCCCTTAAACACCTCCTGGGAAGTCAGGGCCCAGCACATCCGACTTGGGGGTAAGAGGAAAATTTTTTTCAATCTTTTTTGGTGAAAAAAAAAAGGCAGGAGAAAAGGACCCGGAATGGAAAAACAGGCAAAAAGCCGAGTTCAGAACGAAATACTAAAAACCTTTCCCCAAATTTAGACCCTTGGGAGAGAAGGAAGAAGAAAGGAGGAGGGAAGGGAAAAAGGGGAGGAGGGGCGAGGGGAGAAGGGGGGGGGAGAAAGTACCCCTAAACCCACCCCTCTCTAAAATTTTTAAAATTTAGACTAAAAACCCTTTTTCATTTTTCTTTTTTTTTTTCGCAGCCCAAAAATTGGGGGGAAAAGCCGGGGCCTTTAATTGTCAGGCGTTTTTGGGCAGCCCAAATTTTGTTGTTTTCTTATATGACAGGAAACAAAACGAAGGGTTTTTCTGAGGTTTTGAAATTTTTTGAAAAAATTTATATTTTTTTGTAAAAAAAAGGAGTCGAAGCTTTAGCAAGGGGAACTCTTTTGGGGTTATAAATTGCAAAAACACCTTTTAAAAAGTTTTTTGCCCAAAAATGATTATTTTAATCTTTTTTTGAAGGAAATACTCGATGGGGAAAAAAAAAAAAGACATAAGTGGCAGGGAGTGAAAAGCGAACGGTTGTGTTTGTGTGTGTGTGTGAAAGTGTGTGTGGTGTGGGTGGTGTGTGGGTGTGTGTTTTGAAAAAGTGTGTTTGGGGTGTGTTTGGTGCGGTGTATTGAAAGTATGTGTGGGTGTGTGTGAAAAAGGTGTGAAAAATGTGTAAATGTAATTTTTGTATGTTTGGGAAAGTGTGTGTGTGTGTGTGTGTGTGTGCGCGCGCGCCCGCGCAACCATTCGTACCAGTGAGTGAGTGAATGAAGAAGAGTGTGTGTTGTGGTTTTTTGTGGGCGTTGGGCGGCGTGCGGAAAGTGTATTTGTGTGCGTGCGTGGGGTTTTTGTTGGGGCGTGTCTGTTTTGTGTGTTTGCGCGCGCGCGTGGGTGGGTTTTGTTTACATCCTTACCCGTGGGAAGTGTTTTTGACTACATATGTACCTGCGTGTCATCGCAATAAAGTAGGGAATCAACTGAAAGAGGGAGGGGGAAGGGGGGATCAAAGAGGGCACTTTGAAAAAAAACCCAGAATAATAATAATTTGTCCCCTTTTTTGGAAACCAAAAAGGGAGCGAAAGGGAATCTTATTCGAAACAGGCAGTATGAGAAATAATCAAGTTACTTTCGAAGTTCCGAATTTCACAACACAGGGCTCACAAAAATTTTTCCACCACCAAAACATGCAAAAACCCATACCACAAAAACTGAAAACCCCAAATTTAAAAACACAGAGCACGACCAAAAAATGCAAAACACACCCCAAACACAAAACCCAGGCATGCACAAGCTACACCAAAACACCCCAAAAACATACAAAACCCACAAATCACGCGCACAACAAGCAGCAAACACAGACGCACGCGCGCGCACAAAAAACCACATAGCACGCACACAGCACGAAAAACAAGCGGCGTCGCACGCAACAAAAAGCGAGCAAAACAACGGGAAAAAAATCCATGCCAAAACCCAACCCCACACCCAAAACACACAAAAACACAAAAACAAACCCCCCTCCAAAAGAAAAGAACCCCCACGCACGAAAACCGGGCCGCTCACACACACACACACACACACCAACCCCAAAACACCCCACACACACACACACACAAACACACACACCCCACAATCAAACAACACCAAAACGGCAGTAAATGTAATTCGTAAATCGTCTTCGACCGTTAGGCGAAAAAAAAACTTTTTTACTGAAATTAATTTGTTGGTACCTTTTTAATTTGAGGGGTTGCGTTTTTTTTTTCCTTTTTTTTGGGGGAAATTTATTTTTTTTTTCAAAGTTTTCCAAAAAAGGAAAAAGTTCTTTCTTGTTTTGGGAATTTTCCTTTTTTTTGGATTAATTTTTAAAATGGGAAAAATTGAAAAAAAAAAAAGGGAAAAATGGTTTAGCTATTTTCAATTTTTAGAAAATTCCCCTTTTCTCTTTTGAAATCCCTTTTTTAAAAAAGTTTCTAAACAAATTTAAAAAAAGGGGAAAAAGGGAAAAAAATGGATATAGGGGTTTTTTGTTCAGTTCTGGATAAATTTAAAATTTTAAAAAAAATTCCTTTTAAAATCTTGTAACTAAAAAAAAATTGGGGTTTTTTTAAATTTTGTTGAAAAAAAGCCTTTGGTTTTTGCCCAAAAATATTCTTTTTTAATTGGGTTTAAAATTTTCTTGGGTTCAAGGGTTCCGTTCCCAAGTAGGTTTAAAAAAGGGTTTTTCCTTTTTTCAAAAATTTGAGGAATTTTTTCCCAATTTGGGGGTTTTTTAATTTTTTGTTCATTCCCCTTTTTTTTTTTTAAATATTTTTAAATTACTTTTTTTTTTTTTAAGTGCCTTCAATACAAAAGTTTTTTTCCAAAATTAAAGCCCTTTTCAAATTTTGTGGGAAATTTTTAATTTATGCCCATGTTTTTTCCATATATTTTTAAAAAATTAAAAATTTTTAAGGCCCCCCCCCAACAGGGAAAACCACTTTAAAAAAAATATCCCCAAAGTGCCCCCCCCCCCCTAATTTTTTTTCCCCGCCTTTAAACGGCTTAAATTATTTTTGTAAAAAAAACCCAAAAATTGGTTTTTTACACAAAAGCCCAAGGTTTTTAAAAAAGGGAAAAAATTTTTAAAACCCCGGGGAAAATTTTTTTTCCCCTTTGGGTTTTGTGTTATTTTGGGTGTTGTTTGTTGGTTTAAAGTGTTGGGTTTCGGTTTTGGGGTGCTTTATGAAATTGGTTTTTGGGGCAGGTGTTCTTTTTTTGTGTTGTGTGTGTTTGTGTTTTGGTTTTTTGTTTGTTTGTGTGTGTGTGGTGTGGGGTTTGTGTGTGGTTGGGGCGTGGATGTGTGTGGTTGCGGCCGGGGTGTTTTTTTTTCCTCTCCCCCAAGGGGGGGGTTGTGTTTTTTGGGTTTTTAGTTGGGGGTGTTTTGGGGTGCGGCCCCGGGGCGGTTTTGGGTTTTTCATGGGTTAATCATTTTTTAACCCCCCCCCCCCCCCAACCCCCCCCCCCAAAGGGGGGCCTTGGGATGAACTAAAACCGGGGAAAAACCCCGGGGCGCCCGAGGGATTTTTTCCCCTGGGGTTCCCCTTTGGGATACCCCCCCCCCCCCCCCCCCCCCCCCAAAAGAGTCCTCCGGATGAGACTATAAAACAGAAACCCCGTGTGCGAACGCGCGCAGTGCATTTTTCTCACTCCTGTTCCGCCTTTCGGAAGAGTAGGCCACAAACAGCCGCATGCACACCGTCCCGAAGAGGGATTGCGGCTACCTACATGGTGGGTTAAAAACGGTCGCACACGCCACAATCTCACCATTGGTGATCCTCGGAGCTCTAGCCGAGGAACAAAAAAATCAAAACAAAAAACCCAACCCACCAAACAAACCCAACACAGCACTTGTCTCTAATGATTTTTGCTGCCACTAATTGCTGCTTTCAATGAAATAGAATAGAACAGAAGGGTTGTTTACATTTTAATGGGATACCTTCCTGTTGTTTTTTTCCCCTTAGGAAAGGGTTATCGTATTTTTAACTGATTAATAGCGCTATTGGCTGCAAGACAAAAGCCGGCCTGTGAAAAGATGTCATTTGGCTAATGCGCGTTAAGTTTGATTTGAGGACTGCTTCGGCTGTCTGTCTGTCTGTCTTGACTGTTTGTATGTCTGTGTGTCTGTCCCAGTGCACGCGCGTGCAGACGTGTATGTCTGTATGTTTATCTATCTGTCTGTCTGTCTGTCTGTCTGTCTGTCTATCTATCTATCTGTCTGTCTGTCTGTCTGTCTGTCTATCTATCTATCTATCTATCTATCTATCTATCTATCTATCTCTCTGTCTGTCTGTCTGTCTGTCAGTCAGTCAGTCAGTCAGTCCAGTCAGTCAGTCTGTCTGTCTGTCTGTCTCTGTCTGTCTGTCTGTCTGTCTACCTACCTACCTACCTTTCGAGGGAAGCACATTGATCGCTACAAACTCAGTCCCCCAGTTTATCTATTAATGTTCCTGTCTGTATGTATATTTGTTCCCTTTGAGTGTGGCTAGGCTTTTTTCCCCGTAGAGAATTTTAATTAGCAATGGGGGGAAACGTTCGTTTGCGTCAAGACATGTCTCGAAGCCGCGACGCATTGATCTCCAACTGGATGCCTTGCCTCTAGATACTGATCCATCGGGTTAGGTAAAGGTAAAGGTGTCCAATAACCAATGTGGTCGTAGGGGAGCGTGGCATCAGAAACCTTAACTTCTCAAAGGCCCAGCATATTGAGGAGGGCGCCCATCTCCTCTCCCTCGCTGCTTTACCTTCCCTGACCCTAAAGAGGGCAGGTACCCATTTACAGCTGGGTGAACTGGGGGGAACTGTACTGAAGCCAAGGCGCGCAAACGGTCACCCACCCATCCAAGTGGTAACCACGCTCGACGCTGCTTAACCTTAGCTGGTGGAAAGCGATTGCTCTGACCGCTGAGCTATCCCGTCCCCGGGTTATCTGCTCTTGATTCCATCAGAATCTCAGACGTCTAGAATCGGGGAGAGAAATTGGTGGCAAAATAAGAAAGACTACAAGACTGTGTGGAAACGAGTTAGTTGTCTGCTGTTCCGAGGTCGTAGAGTCAGGTAACGTTACTTAGGTGTGCTGATACAGAGAAAAAAAGCAACAGACATGTTTTTGGTCTGTAGCAAGTCCACTAAAAAAAAAGTAAAGTGTGAAAAGAAAGTTAGTTTAGAGTTGAGCTAATTCAAGCAGGCAGAGGAGAACCCACCGTAACAAGTTATCTGTCTCTGTCTCTCCTGTGTTTGTGTCTCTCTGTCTCTGTCTGTCTCTCCCCTCTCTCTTACCCCTCTCTCTCTGTGAGTGAGTGAATGAGTGTGTGTGTGTGCGTGTGTATGTGTGTGTGTGCGCGCGCGCGCCTGCGCATGAACACTTTGTGTACAATTAAGCTGGCAAGTTCACTTTCTGTCTCATTTCAACCGCATTCGAAACAGTTAGCCTCTGTTCTTTCTTTTTCTTCTTTTTTTTTTGGCGAACGTAACTCATTCTGGACGTAAAGGGTTAACAGCTTGTGTGTAACTACTCCTGTCTTGTTTAAAGCCACTCATCTCTGAATGCCAAACCTGAATCGGTTGGTGCTTGCGAGAGAAAGACTTGCCTGTAGCCGTAAACCAGAGGAATAATTTCCTGTTTTCAAGTAATGGGTTGTGGTTATTGGCTGTGTGAAAGCTGAAGATGAAAGGCGGTCTGTGGAGAGTTAACCTTTTTCTCTCCTGTATTGGCGTATATGCGGAAGTGTGGGCTCTGGTTTCGAAGGATTGGAACGAAGCCGATTTTTTCTGTTATTTTCTTGCTGCTATCTGTTCTGTATTTTGTTTCTGTTTTCCGTTCTTTCGTTTTTGTTTGTTCGTTCGTTCATTTGTTGCTTTCTTTTTCTTTTTTCTGCTTTCTTTATTGTTCGTTTCCTTTTTGCTCGTGTTCTTTGTTTTATTCTTTCTTTTCTGACAAAGTAGCCGCCAGGCTGTGGTTTTGCCTTAATTTTTTTCTTCCAGCTATTCTTGCACATTCATTCATTCATTCATTCATTCATTCATTCATTGAGTTATTTCCTTTTTTCTGTATTTGTGTGTTTCTGCTTCTTTCTTTTGATGTCCTCCTTCCTTTGTCTGTCTATCTTTTTCTTCTTCTTCCCTCCTGTCTTTCTTTTATTTTTTATCTGATCCGATCTTTCTTTCTTCTGTTTTCCCTTCCCAGTTCCCTCTTCCTTATTTTCTGTCTAAATTCTTTGCTTTATTTATTTGTATTCGTTGTGCTTCCTTCCTTCAACCTTTTTTCTGCTTTTTGTTTGTATGTTTGTTAGCGTTTTTGTTTTTGCTCCCCCACCTTCCAATCTATTTCTCTTTTTATCACTTCAGATTCCGCTATACTTCCTGAAAGTAGGCCTACATGAGTAGTTCGCCATCCATTGAGGGTGCATCAACCTTAACAGTGTATAACCATGTCTAATTCATGACCATTGTCCGTTGTGTACTTGTGTTTTGCTCTTCCTCTTTATACCCGTCATTCGTTTATTGATGTGTATACTTTTTGTTTCTCCATAGCTCGAAAGAGTGAATGGGAATAAACTATTGTGTGAATTGTGAAGTGTGTGTGTTGTGTGTGTGTGTGTGTGTGTGTGTGGTTGTGTGGTTGTGTGTGTGTGTGTGTGTGTGTGTGTGTGTGTGTGTGTGTGTGTGTGTGTGTGTGTGTGAATCACCCGAACGCAAAGAAGCAGACCTTTCCTCTTTTTTTTTTTATCTGGTCTTTTTCTTCCCTTCCACATTGCTTTCCTGTCTTTTCTCTCTTTGTGTCTTACTTCATTTTAACTGGTTTTCTGTCAGAATATGACACTGTTACTGCCTTTTCTTCTTCATAGTGCATACATTGGTACAAATTGCATGTTTTATTTGAAATAATATAGGAGATATATATCTGAGAGGGGACGGGATAGCTCAGTGGTCAGAGCGCTCGCTTTTCCCCCAGCTAAGGTTAAGCAGCGTCGAGCGGTGGTTACCAGTTGGATGGGTGACCGTTTCCGCGCCTTGGTTCCAGTACAGTTCCCCCAGTTCACCCAGCTGTAAATGGGTATCTGCCCTCTTTAGGGTCAGGGAAGGTAAAGCAGCGAGGGAGAGGAGATGGGCGCCGTGCTTAATATGCTGGCCCCTGGAGAATCTGAGGTCTCTGATGCCTCGCTCCCCTACGACCACATAGGTTATGGGACACCTTTACCGTTAACGCTTTATTTGAAGTGACATTTCAGTGCCATCTCTCTGTCAGTGCATGTGTTACTGGCACAGGGAATGAATGTCTACCTGTAAGGTCTGGCACTGACAGCAGTCCACATGTTGGTGTGAGGTGAAGGATGGTGGGGTTGTCAGTATCACGATCTCGTGCATTGATATTCTGTGTATGTGTGAGAGAGAGAGAGAGAGAGAGAGAGAGAGAGAGAGAGAGAGAGAGAGAGAGAGAGAGAGAGAGATATTTAATTTTAATTTTATTTTATATTTTATTCTTTTATATCGAGGATAATGGAATAAGCACTTGTGTGCTTTTTTACATCCAGTCCCCGTGTGTATGCGGTTTTGTAAATTGTCATATGTTCCCACCGGCACACAATGGCCTACTCTAACGAAAAGCGGAGCAGGATTTTAACGTGTGCGCAAGATGTTCTGCGTGCGTTGGCACACGGGGCCTCGGTTTATAGTCTCATCCGAAGGACTTTAGGTGAGAGTGGAGTCTGCACTGATGTTAACTCCTGGGGAAAATATCCCCTTGAACGGAAATCGAACCCGGGTTGTCAGATTGCGAGCGCAATGTTCTAACCACTAGGCTATCCCGTCCCCCCTGTGTGTGTGTGTGTGTGTGTGTGTGTGTGTGTGTGTGCGTGCGCGCGTGAGAGAGAGAGAGAGAGAGAGAGAGAGAGAGAGAGAGAGAGAGAGAGAGAGAGAGAGAGAGAGAGAGAGAGAGAGAGAGAGAGAAAAGAAAGAATTGCTCGGTGGAAAATATTCATCTTGACTGACTGCGAATTTAGGTTAACTCCGTCTCTTTGTTCATCTTATTTTTGTGTGTGTGTCTCAGTCTATTTGTCTGCCTGTCTCTGGGTCTCTCTCCTTCTGTCTGTCTGCTTGTGTCCCTGTTTGTCTATCTGACTGTTTGTCTGTGTATTCTCTCTGATATCAGAGAACGGTTTGCTCTGAATATTACTGATGTTTGCAGTGTTTCACCCCTATCCTGCATTCTCTCTCCCTCCCCTCTCTCTCTCTCTCTCTCTCTCTCTCTCTCTCTCTCTCTCTCTCTCTCTCTCTCCCTCTGCCCCCCACGCACAAAGTGTGCACATGCTGCGTAGCATTCGCACAATCACACACACGCGCGCACACACAACACACACACACACACACACACACACACACACACACACACACACACACACACACACACACACACACACACACACACACACACACACACACACTCACACACACACGCAGATACCGAGGTATCTAACACCAAAAATTAAGATTTAAAAAAAGAAGAAGACAAATTGCAAGGTTAGGTTCGTGCCAGTAATCATTGACAGAAATGACGTTACTGCTGGGCGTTTCCAAGCTTGATGCACTAAGACTCACCCAGAACAATGCTCGCTCTCTCTCTCTCTCTCTCTCTCTCTCTCTCTCTCTCTCTCTCTCTCTCCTCTCTCTCTCTCTCTCTCTCTCTCTCTCTCTCTCCTCTCTCTCTCTCGCCCCACCTGGGAATCTCTGTTGTGAGACTGTAAGCGCACACACTGGATGGGAATCTGCCTCTGAACAGTTGTTTTTCCAAGCACTATGCCATACGGTCTTAGAGGAATGTCACTGCAAAAGCAGCGTTTCCAGTGAGAGGTTATTTTCGTTTCTTTGCTGAGGTTCTCACTCCTTATGTTTACTGGGGGGACGGGATAGCCTAGTGGTCAGAACATTGCGCTCGCAATCTGACGACCCGGGTTCGATTCCCGTTCAAGGGGGATATTTTCCCCTGGAGTTAACATCAGTGCCAGACTCCACTCTCCCCAAAAGTCCTTCGGATGAGACTATAAACCGAGGCCCCGTGTGCGAACGCAACGCAGAACATCTTGCGCACACGTTAACATCCTGTTCCGTTTTTCGTAAGAGTAGGCCATTGTGTGCCGGTGGGAACAGATGGCAGAATTGACAAAACCGCATACACACGGGGACTAGATGTAAAAAAGCACATAAGTGCTTATTCCATTATCCTCGATATAAAACAATACAATAAATAACTACAATTAATAACTACCTACAGGGAGTCTTGAGCTGTTGAATTTATATATATATATATAACTTTTATTTTGAGAATAATAGAATAAGCACTTATGTGCTTTTTATTCTTTATTTTATTTTTTACATCCAATCCTCCATGTGTATGCAATTTTTGTAAATTTTATCATCCGTTCCCACCGGCACACAACGGCCTGCTCTTCCGAAAAAAAAGGCAGAACGGGTTTTAACGTGCGCCCAAGATGTTCTGCGTGCGTTCGCAGCTTAGCTGTCGCAGTGGGAACACGTGGACATGGGTGAACCGTTCTTGTCTCGTCTGACGCTTCGGCTGCATTTGATTTGTGCTGGTGAAGTAACTTCAGTACCGTTGCTGTTTTCTTTAAGTTTACCAAGCACACGCTTATTCCCCGACCTCTTTGTTTTCCATCCCGCGTACGTACACTCAGGGAAGCATGCATCTGCTGCGTAGCGCGTGCGCGTGCGTGCACACATACACACATATGCACACGCAAGCACACACACACACGCACGTGCGCGCGCATATACACACACAGAGAACACACACACTCATACACACACACGCTCGCACGCACCACGCACACACACATACACACACACGCACGCGAGCACCACGCACGCACACACATACACACACGCACGCACACACACAACACACACACAACACACAACACACACACACACACACACCACACACACACACACACACACACACACACACACACACACACACACACACACACACACACACACACACACACACACACACGTATCCACACACACACACACACACGTATCCACACACACACACACACACACACACACACCACACACACACACACACACACACACACGCACACACACGTATCCACACACACACACAACGTATCCACACACACACACACACACACGCACGCACGCACGCACGCACGCACACATGCACACATCTGTTTTCCATCTCATTCGACTTCTCACCTCCCTCTTCCTCTTCTTTTCCCCAATCTTTTCCTCTTCATCAGGGTAAGAAAATGATGACAGATAATGACATCTTTCTCTGTCTGTGGTCTTCTTCTCATTTTCTTCTCCTTTTCCCCTCTCTGTCTTTTCCCCCCTTCGTCTCCTTCCCCTCTGTCTGTTCTGTCCCCTCTTTTGTCTCTCTCTGTGTCTTGTCTTTTCCCTGTCTCTCCTTTTGTCTGCCTTTCCCCTTCTTTTTGTCTGTCCCCCCTTCTCTGTCCCTTTTCGCCCCTCTCTGTTTTGTCTCTCCTCTTGTCCTGTCTCTATTCCTGTCTTTCTTTTGTTATCTTTCCTCTCTCCTTGTTTTCTGTTTTGTCTCTGTCTCTCTTTTTGTCTCTAGTTTTGTTTTCTATTGTTTTCTTTCTCTTCTCTCATCTCTTCTCTACCTTTTTTTTCTCCTTTTTCTCTCCTCACTCTCTTCCTCCTCCCTCCCCCTCTCCCTCCTCCCTTCTCTCCTCCTCTCCTCTCTCTCTCTCATTTCTTCTCTCTCCCTCTCCTCCTTCTCTCCCTCCCTCTCTCTCTCATTTTCTTCTCTACACTTTCTTTTCTGCCCTCAACCCCCCCCCCCCCTTTTCTCCTTCTCCCCCTCCCCCTCTAACCCCCCCCCTTCTCCTCCCCCTCTACCTCCCCTCCTTCTCTCTCTTCCCAACCCCCCCCCCAAAAAAAAAAAAAAAAAAAATCTCATCACTGGGAAATACGGGAGGCTACCTGGCAGTCCTGATAACATCGTGTGATTGGTTCATTGGTGTGTTACGCGACTGTCGAGCGAATCTCCCATCAGCCTCTCCATCAGGCGATCAGCTTTCAGCCGCTTTTTCCATTAACTTGTGTCTCCATTCCGTGATATTGTTTTGTTGTTTTGTTTTGTTTTTTTGTTTTTGTCGTTTCCTCTTTTTTGTTTTTGTTTTTGTTATAGAACTAGATAATGTAGTGTCGTGATCATCTGGAATATCTGTGGTGTATGTGTGGTGTTGGTGGTGTGTAGTGGTAGGGGTGGTGGTGTGGTGGAGGGGGTGGTTGTTGGTGGTGGTGATGGTGGTGGTGGTAATGGTGTGATGTGGTGGTGGTGGTGGTGGTGTGTGTGTGTGTGTGTTTTGTGTGTGTTGTGTTGCGTGTGTGTCGTGTGCGTGTGTGTGTTTGTGTGTACGTGATAGAGAGAGAGAGAGAGAGAGAGAGAGAGAAGAGAGAGAGAGAGAGAGACAGACAGACAGACAGACAGACAGACAGACAGACAGAGAGAAAAACAGAGACAAATAGACAGAGAGACATAGACAGTGACACAGAGAGAGAAAGAGAGAGAGAATCATACATATCTGCAAACAGACAGAAACCGGCGCATATCCCGTCTGATATGAGTCAACATGCCATAATTCTATATTACGAAACAAGGCTGTTTTTAAAGACAGATTTTATCTCAATGCTTTTATGCGATGTTTACTTAAATAGTCTTCTTCCCACAACGCGGTGACCATCCTGAGTTGACCCTTAAGGTTGGCCAGGTGTTGATACCAAGGAAGAAACAGTAGAGTATGATTTAACCTTGTCTTAATCAGTATAACAGTTACACAGTTTTTTGTCTGATAGCGAAAGCTTGTACAAGGGTACACACCCTGATAGTATTGGCTTATTTGGTTTAGTGGGGTTATAAACAGTGTGATTAGAT
>CM054140.1:57663325-57675825 GCA_028751875.1 Rapana venosa | reverse complement strand
ATTTTTATAGATTATTTTGTAGCTCACATGAGATGAAGTTGTATTTGATTTCAGATATGGACAGGCATTTGAAAATAGTGACCACAAGGTTTAGGTTGGGTACTTCAAGTTAAGCCACTCATCACTTTCGATATAGAGATTGTAATGACATTGATTTGATATGTCCTCTCTGTAAAAGTGGTAAAGATGATGAGTTACATTTAGTTCTGTGCTGTCCATTTCTTAAGGAGCTCAGAGATAAGTTTATTTCACCTAAATATTTTCGACAGCCTTGCACGTTCAAATTAACTTTGCTGATGTCCTCTGCAAGACATAACGATATTTGGAACTTGTTTCACTTCCTTCACAAAGCCTTCAAGCTGAGAGAAATTGCAACATCATAGTTCATTATTATGATTATCATATTGTTGATTGTATGTTTGTTTTTAATGTTTCTGATGATTTGTTTTTTTGTTCACTTTCCCCTTCATTATGGGCTATGGCCTAATGAATAAACATCCGAATCCGAATCCAGTCTTTCTGGGTTGTAGAGGTGTAGCCTAATTATTTAGGACACAGCGTGTTTCATGAATCTAAGACACCGTGGCTGCAATTTAGTGTCTGGTTTTAGTCGTCAGAGTTTTATTTGTGACTAATTACTTTATTTTCCTAAATGTAGATTGAAATTTTCAACAACAAAAAAGGTGAGAAATTTGATAAGGCCTCTGTAGTCGGCTGAACGAAAAGAAAAAAAAAAGGCGGGATCTATTGACTGAGTGAGCAGCAGGGAAATATACTGACCCTGTCTAATATCACTTTAAGTGAACAGACGTAAAATTGACGACACACTCCATCACCAAAGCCGAACTTCCATCAAGCAAGCAATAAGCAAACACACCCTCCGTTTGTTCCCTGACTCATTTTTAGGGTGAGGGCCACGCAGGACCAAAATCCCTGAAAAAGAAGACAGACGTCATGAGAGCAAGTGTCTGGCAACAATCACAGAGAACCGCGTGTATCATTGCAGATCTGTTATACCTGCTTTTGTTTCTCTGCTCGGTGGAAACAGCTGAGGGGTGTGGATGCCTGCGGAGCTGGAATCGTTGAAGATGCACTTTGATCATCAAATTTGATTGTTGTTGTTGTTGTTGTTGTGCGTTCCCCAGCTTAACACCCCGTGGGTCACCCAGAACATGCACTCTGGCTCACTTCGGATGAGTCTATAAACCGAGGAGGCCTCGTGTGCGAACGCACGCAGAACATCTTGCGCACACGTTAAATCCTGTTCCGCTTTTCGGAAGAGTAGGCCGGCCATTGTGTGCCGGTGGGAACAGTATGACAGAATTTACAAAACCGCATACGCACGGGGACTGGATGTAAAAAAATTTACTTAAGTGCTTATTCCATTATCCTCGATATAAAAGAATAAAAGAAAAAATAAAATAAATAAATAAAATAAACTCATCCCACCTGGGAATCACTGTAAGATAGGAAGTACACCGGATGAGAAGTTTGCGTGTATGACTTTTTCAAGTTCCTCGCCATAATATAGGCATCAACTTTAATTAATCAGATAAGTTTGAAGACGTCAAGAAAAACGAATTTTAGAAACAAATTTTGATCGCAATCTACCTACCTCTATGAATCGGGATTGAGGGCTGGGTACCAGGAAACTTCAACCAAACAAAGAAAAAGGCGAAACAGAACAAAGAGTCAGCTAAAATAATAATAATACATGGAATTTGTATAGCGCTATATCTTGCAAAGACAAATCAGAAACCAACCAAACCAATGCAATTTTTGCATCCTAACAAAACTGAACCTCAATTTTTTTTTTTTACAAGACCTGCACATATAGATGCAGGTGGACCTTTTCAAGACTTCCATCCAGTTTTACGTGCATCAAACTGCTCTCTAAAAAAGTATTCAGAGTATATGTTCTATACTGTTGAAATGTCAAACCCTGTGTAAAAGTACAAAAAATGTGCATTTCGAAAAGGCAGGGTACGAATACATCATATAATTCCATAACGTGATTTCTAGCGTTCTTTTCCGTGTCCGCTTCCCACTAAGTTTTAAGATGGATTGCAGTTTGTAACAGAGATAAGGATCTATTTTTATAAAGGTAGTTGTCCATTCTTGTTTCAAGGTTAAGATGAACAGGGACCCCCCCAAAAAAATCTACATTGAGATAGATCAGGCTGTAATGAACGTCCCCCCAAAATAGCCACAGACATTGCAGGCAGGCAGACAGATAGATCGATGCTGCTTCATTAACCGACACCCTGACCTATTGCCGGTTCCCTGATACAGATTTTTCTTTCTCTGCTGGAGGGAAAGTGAAAAGCTTCAGGGGTGTGGGAGGAGGTGAGAGTGGTAGTGATGATGCAGAGGACTTTGACGTCATTCTTTCTGAGGTCATTCCCTGCTTCTCTACGTGACGCAGGATCAAACTAGGGGGAGAACGTGTCAAGAGTTTAGAACTACCAGTATTGAGCGTGTATAGATCTAGTGTGTCGTAGGCCTCCTAATGCAGGAAAAGTATTTGCTTAAAAAAAGAGAGATTTACTATTAATATCTTTTTGATTTAGAATGTGTTATGACGTTTAATGGTGTGGGGTTAAGTGTCTTTTGTCACGGTTGAGAATCAACGTTTGAGGTCCACTGCTTAAATGACTGACTTGTTGGTCTCACCTTTTAGGATTATGGTGACGACAGTATTTGAGATGGAGTTCATTATCAGTGTAGCAAATTATAGGTGTGCCTGTTTACATCAGTTTGTCATGTAAAGAGACAAGAATGTACTTTCAATAACAATAGAAAGTAGTTTGGTTGAAATGGGGAAAAAAAGACACAAACAAATGAGCGAACTTTCTCCACTCGGTATTAGGTACAACACTGTGTCTTTGAAATGAATGACACAAACTGCACACATAAGCAATTCTGGAATTTTTTCAGATTATTTCTCTCCTCCCTTCAGTGGCACATTTTTTTTCTCGAAAATTTTCTGAGCAGAAGTTTGTGCTTCAAGATGACGTAAAGCAGACTGTAAAAATAGCAGACCCCCCCCCAAAAACCCACACCAAACCCCCAAAAAAAAAAAAAAAAAACAAAAAAAAAACAAAAAAAAACAAGCTGTTAAAACTTAACATGCAAGTTCAAGTTGTTTTCTAGGCTTCGCGTACTCTGCACTTCACTCAGTCCCATTCTGGACACCCAGCACTGACAAAAAGGACAGCAGCCAGCGATCCTTGCCTTCTCCAGGGTTAGGGTCACCCGAGAACAGAAAGACACCCTTGTAACGAGACAGACCAGAAGGGAGCGAGCGGACGTCCCCCCAAAATAACCACAGACATCGCAGGCAGGCAGGCAGGCAGACAGATCGATGCTGCTTCATTAACCCACACCCTGACCTTTCGCCAGTGCAGTGCCGGCAGACACCAACCAGGCTTTCGTTTCTGTCTGTCCGGGAGGGAAAGCTTTCAGGGGGTGGGAGTGGTGATGGTGCAGGTTCAATCTGACGTCAACGTGCATTTCTGTATGTACGAGAAGGTCGAACTAGGCAAGAAAGCATGTTTAGAAATCATCAAGTATGACATGTATAGCTCTTTTGGAGGACTATCTGAGATAATAATTATTTTTGTATGAAGAGGGCAGTGTGATATTTGGTGGATTGTGTATTCTGATGCCTTTCCTCACTGTTCATAGCATACAGTCGTGTTCGGTAAAAGTAACACTGCCAGAACTATCCATTTTATTTGATAAAAAATACACAGGCGTAATCAGGATTGTAATCAGGATTGAGTAGACACGCTGATGTTAGTTCACCTTACAAAGAAATGTCATTGGGATCCTGGTGATCACCAATCCAGTTTATCTCTAGAATATGTCAACCCGCCAACCAGCTAACCAGCTCACAAAACCACACCCAACAAAAATGCTTTTCCCCACGTAGAAAGCCAGTGTAAAAATGCCTTAAATACTTCCAAGCATTTTTTAATAGTCAATGTAAAATAACTGGCAGCATATTGGGTTTTTTCCCTAGTAGATTCTGTAGCTCATGAAATGTACACATACATTTGTTTTTTTTTAAAGCTTGGGGCATCTTTAACACGCCATGTAGTCTTTTGAACTACAAGGATCTTATTATACTGGGTCCCAATATAGACATCACTTACAGTTTCAGGTTGTGGATCACTGAGGAGTGAAAAGACCATGAAATGAGATAAGCTAGCGGAGAGAGTTAGAGATAGAGTTAGAGAGAGAGAGGGAGAGAGAGAGAGAGAGAGAGAGGAGAGAGAGAGAGAGGGAGAGAGAGAGAGAGAGAGAGAGAGAGAGAGAGAGAGAGAGAGAGAGAGAGAGAGAGAGAGAGAAAGCATAACCAAAATAGCCACAGACATCCCAAGCAGACATATCGATGTTTGCTTCATTAACCGACACCCTGTACTGATGTTTTGTTTCTCTCCTGGGGAGAAACCTCCGAAGGATTGGAAGACGGAGATGGGGCGGCGGGAGAAGACACAGACTAAGACATTCTACGGCCCTCTACAGCAAGATCGAATGAGTGGAGAAGAAGGTGAATCTAAGAAACCATCACCCACGCCGAAGTCGGATGCGCTGAGCCTGACTTGTCAGGCGCTTAACGGCAGCGCGACTCTCTTTCGCTCATATGACAGACAACAACGGTTGATGTCTGAGCGTTCGACGACGACGACGAAGAAGAAGCCATCATGGGTGTGCAGCTGAGAATGATGAATAGGCAGATGAAGCTAATCTAATGTCATTCTGCATTACCTGGAAATCCAGTTAGTGAAGACTCGTTCAGATTTAAGAAACTACAGGTATTGAACTTGTAGAGATAGGTGGTGGGAAAGCTTTATTGGGGTTTTAGTTCGCAAGTAATGACGTAGAGGATTCGTTCTGCATCTTTCTGTTATTAGAATTCGTGTAGCAGATCCATGGACTGTGCAGATCATGTCGATCAGTGCCTGTCTGCGTGACGATTGAAGATGTGGAAAAGTGAATGACTTTTTAAGAAACAACCAGCTTTGAAAATGATATACATATTCATCCGAGAACCACTTGAAACTCGTAAAATGTTTCCAGAGACTGAAATCTTAACAGGATTATATTTTAAAACATGTGTACGTAAACACAATTTTTTAAACGTCAATAGAACTATGACATCAAACGTGTATTTAATCCAAGTAAAAAAAAACCCAACCAAACTTCCACGAAGGGCGATTACAGAATTACAGAAACAAGATTTTTTAATAGACCAAAAAGTCAGTGAACGTGATAATTATAAACGATAACTGGACCAGGTCACAGGCAGATCCCAGATGACCGATACCAGAACGAAACAAACGTATCCTAAAAAAGTGGACAAGGATGGTAAGCATCCCTAAATAAATAGATAACGAGACAAGAGAGTGAACATCCCAAAATAAATATTAGATCGGAGGGGAGTGCCAGCATCCCAAAATAACTATTCTGGCGTATACACGCACATCCTAAAATAATCAGAACACATCAAATACTTCAATGTAATCTGTCCACCCCCCCAAAATAACGAAGACATCTAAAGTAATCACCGGGTGGTGGTGTGGAGGGGGGTGGGGGGGGGAGGTGTGGAATAGAGAGAGAGAGAGAGAGAGAGAGAGAAAGAGAGAGAGAGAGAGAGAGAGAGAGAGAGAGAGAGAGAGAGATTCAAATGTGAAATAATTACATTTTCGAACAAAAAGAAAGGCGGACATACATATACTTTTTTATACACAGAGAGAGAGAGGAAGAGAGAGAGAGAGGAGAGAGAGAGAGAGAGAGAGAGAGAGAGAGAGAGAGAGAGAGAGAGAGAGAGAGAGAGACGAAAACAAACGCAGGTTGGGGAGGGGGTGGGGGGGGGGGGGGGGGGAGAGGGGGGGGGGAGCTGGAGACTGAACGCAGAATGATGAAAATAAAGAAAGGAAAATCAGAAAAGTAAAAACCAAAACAAAAATAATCATAAAAAAAGAAGAGAGTTTAGTAAAAGGAAAAAAAGAAAAATAATTAGAGTAAACAAAACAGAGAGAGAGAGAGAGAGAGGGAGGGAGAGAGAGAGAGAGAGAGGGAGGGGGGGGAGGGAAGAAGACACACGAAAGATTGATAGATAGAACAGGTAAAGAAAAACAGAGCACTTGAGCTCACCCCACCCGCTTACAGTGATAAATCCTCAGAACGGCATCTTCCGTTTCCCCTCATTCTGTCTGTCTCTCCTCCTCCACCTTCTTCTGCTTCGCTATCAAAGCAAAGGAGAGCATTCCACAGGGGGATTTTTCTTTTCATTTTACACTGGAACTTTTTTGGGAGGGGAGGGGGGGGGGGGGGGGGGGGGGGGGGGGGGGGGGGGGGGGGGGGGGGGGGGGGTGGGGGGGGGGGGGGGGGGGGGGGGGGGAGGGCAAAGTCTTGTGTGGGATTCGGTTTGCTGGTCGGCAAGCAGACTTCCATTTTCTTCACTTACATGCATAATTTTTATTTTATTTTATTTTTTTAAAAGAGAGAGAGAGAGAGAGAGGGAAAAGAGAGAGAGAGAGAGAGAGAGAGAGAGAGAGAGAGAGAGAGAGAGAGAGAGAGAGAGAGAGAGAGAGAGAGAGGAAAAAAAGCATAGTTAGGCAAACAGACACAGACAGGCAGGCACACACACACACACACACACACACACACACACACACACACACACACACACACACACACGCAAGGACTGTCATTGGGTGGTTCAGCCCTTGATGTCACGCGTGACATCTGACTGTTATGACGCGAAGGTCACATGTCACGTGCCGCACGAGCACTGCACTGCACTGTGCGCGTTGATTACGTAATACCACATCTCTTTCCCATTACCTCATTTCCTGCGTGCAATGTCTGATCTGCAGCTGGCAGGAAAGTGCATGTTTTTTTCTTCTCTTTTTCTCCTTTGTTTGTCCGGTTCTCTGTCTGTCTGTCTGTCACCAACATGGTAGAGTTGTCATAGTCAAGTCAAGTCAAGTCAAAATTATCTTTATTGAGGGTAAAAGATGAAGTTTATCCACCTTTTTTTTATCCTGCCCTCACACACAAACAAAAGAAAATCAAGAAAAATGACATATAAAAGCAATCAAACTACAGTGTTCACACATGTTGAAGAGAGAACTATATGGAGATTTTTTAAATATATAAATCCAGACTAACAAACCATGATAAAGCAAGTCAAGACAGTATAACTATAAGCTCAAGTCAGACAGATAAATGAAGAATTTTTTTTTAAAAACAACAAACAAACAAAACAAAAAACCCCAAAAAGCAAAAACCAACAAAAAAACAAGACTCACAAGACAAGATAAAACAAAACCAAGGCAGTATAACATAAGCTCAAGTCATACAACAAATGAAGAAAATACAAATAACAAAGGTACGAATAACAACATAGACACTGGGTGCTATCGGATGAGATGATAAACCGAGGTTCCGGAGTGTTACACGTATTTAGCGCACGTAAGAGAACCCATGGTAACAAGAGAGTTGTCCCTGGCAAAATTCTGTAGAGAAGCGCTACTCTGATAGGGAAACAAGAACAGATGCAGACAGGAAAATGACCCCCCAAAAAAGGGTGGCGCTGCTCTTGTGGCGACGCGCTCTCCTTAGGGAGAGCAAGAGCAATCTGTGCCGTGACTTTAAGTAGTATAGAATACAAAACAGTACAATACACGAGGAAAGGTGATTGTTGACGTTTCTTTTGCTTGTAATCATTATGATTGTGTTCCTGTGGTTTGCAAGAAAAGAATGGAATATATCAATACAACCCGGGTAAAAAAGAGAAGAGAAGAGAGAGAAGAGAGAGAGAGGGGGAGAGAGGAGAAGGGGGAAGGGGAAGAGAGAGAGACGACAGAAAAACAACACACAGAGAGAGGGCGGGAGGGAGAAAAAAAAGAAAAGACAGACAGACAGACAGCAGCCCAAAAAAAGCCCACACAGAGAGAGGGCGGGAGAGAGAAGAGAGACAGAGAGAGGAGATGGGTGGGGGTTTGTGTGTTAGAGAAAAAATTTTTGTATTTTTTTTTTTTCTTTTTTTTCGAGATAATGGAATAACATCTGGCTTTTTTCCATCCAGCCCCCCGTGGGTATGCAGTTTTGTAAATTTTGTCATCCGTTCTCACCGCAACAATCCCAAACCCTTTTCCGAAACGGAACGGGTTTTAACGTGTGCGCAATGATGTTCTCGTGCTTTGTTAGGGGGGGCCTCGGTTTATAGTCTCTCCTGGGGAGTGGAGTTGGCACTGATGTTAACTCCAGACGAAAAAATCCTTTTGAATGAAATCGAACCCCCCGGGTACCCACACGAGAGGAGAGAACCGAACTCAAACTCGAACTTGTTATTCTATGGCCATGGCCCCTTATAAAGGGGTACAAACACCAGTTTCAAACCCAAACAGAGCCGTGTTCCAAAACAAATTGTAAACATGTCATTTACAATATTAGATAAACATAAACACAAGAATTTTTTGACAGTAAATGGTTCAAATAACCTGAAAAGAAAAATTTCGTTGTTTGATTATTTTCTTTTTAATTGTGTCATCTATCTATAAATTTTAAAAAATCAGCAATAAAAAAAATAATCATTACACTTTTACCTGTGTTATACACAAAAAAACAACGATGATCAAATCCAGAAATTTTTACCAAATTAAAATACTTTACATTCAGATTAACACATATTTTCATAATTTGCCATATTTCCACTCTACACTACCGGGAGAAAATAATCCAAACAGGTGACGTGCCCTGAAACTAAAACAATGAAATTTTTTATTATGATATTACAATATTAATAATTTTAATTAAATCTCTTTTCTTCAATACAGCACACTTAAAGCTCTAACATCTTATCTGAACGTCTTTCAGACATAAGCATACCACTTTTAACACAAAAGATTTTTCTAGTGTAGAAAAACCACAACACATAAACTCCTTTCCAAAACCCTTTAAAAGCCTTTTGAAAAAATGAACATACAACATTACTTCAGTGAGTTTTATTCCTTTAAATGTAAAAAAAAAGTTCCTTTTTGACCCAACAATTTATTTTTCTGGACCTTTTTCCGTTTAAAAAATGAATACCTGGTTTATAATGTACTGTAATTGAAAAGAAAAACCCGACAACAACAACATGTTCAATTTAAAAATTTCCCACAAAGTTTCCATACAGTATCTGGTAACCAACATATAATGTACAAAATTTTTTTATGTTATTGTTTATTCAGACACCAACCCACTGCTTTTCCAATCCCAAAGGGAACAAAAACAGGGTTTTTATTTTGATTTGATTTCTCTCTCTCTCTCTCTCTCCCTCTTCTCTTTTCCCCTCTCCTCTCTCTTCTCTCTCTCTCCTCTCTCTCTCTCCTCTCTCTTATCTCTTCACAAACACACACACACACACACAACACACACAACACCACAACACACACACACACACCACACACACACACACAATGCGGGGGGGAAACACGCACGCAGCTACACCTTTTTCGTTATATGATAAAATTTTTTTTTTTTTACACATAATTGTGTTAGTTTCTTTTTTAAGATTGGCTTTTTGAAATTGAAGGGCCAGAAAACAAGCTAACAACATTTACGTGGGCACTGACTTAGCTGGCAACGTTAACAGTTCCAGTCACACCTGTGGGGACAACCCAGGACAAAATTCAGTGCATTTTTGCACGGGAGGGGGGGGAAAAAATTTAATGCAGGCGGTGACTGTTTTTTCTTTGTTCCCTCTGCTGCAAAGCAAAAAACCCCCAAAAAAAAAACCCAACCCACCAGACGATAAGTAGATGGTTAGTTTTAAAGTAGGCCAGCCAAAATCTAGACGGTATTTGGGGAATCGGCTTTCGTCCAGATAGTGTTCTCCCCATAAATGACAATGCAAAGACCGAATGCCTTTTCCCATTTTCCTGGCATCCTTAAAATGAGGAAAAAGTTTCCTTCTAAATCACGCACACGGGATGAAGTTTTCCCCAATGAAACTTTGCTTCCACGGGTTTTCGTTTAGCCTTCAGAATCATCTCCTTACCCTGTAGAATGCACATCCCCCTATAAAGGGGGTTTTGGGGTTTCTATTTAGACGAGGGTCCTGTCAAACCCCATGTCAGACTCAGTCCTTTTTGTCAGTCAGATGTCTTTGATCAGTTTTTCACAGTCGTCACGGTTTCTTTTGGGTGCTTGGATGCCAAGAAAAATGTTTTTCTTTTTTGAATGCCCCTCCCAAATCATCAGTCTTTAATTCCACTTTTCCATTTTCACACAATTTTTTTTGTTTTGTTCTTTCAGTCTTTGGTTTTTCCCGTTTTTATTTCATACATCTCTTTCAAATGCCATTTCATTTAGGATACCTGAACATGGTCTTTACTTTTCTCACCCCTTCCTTCATTCTTTAAACAGGAGGGCAGCTCCGCAAGGGGTTCTGCGATGTCCTTAGCGTAGGCTCCCGATTGTCCCCCTTAGGAGAAGATGAAATGGAACCCAACAAGGTTCAGCGGGTTTTGGGGAAGACTGTCCCTCCCTTCCACTGGGGCCAGGTCCAGGTTTGCTCCACATCGCCCAAACCCATGGAGAAAAACCTAGGTACAAAAAGGCGAGGAGCAAACCTACGGTAACACCGTATGCAGCCCCCAACTTCAATGTCGGAATATAAATGATTTTTAACATTGCACTCGAGACATGAATGCCATGAAGGTGGCCCCAAAGCACCACACAGGGCCTGAAACTTAAAGCCACCTCTGGGGGATGTCTTCTAGTCCTTCACAGTCTCAGGGAAAGCCAGGAACGCAAAATTTACCTTGAAGCGAGCTTCATCAACATTTTACAAAAAACTACCGGGAAAAGTCCCCCCAGAGAGAGAGGGGGAGAGAGAGAGAAAAGAGAGAGAGAGAGAGATTCAAACATAGACCGACATCGAGGGGCAACACACGACAGATAGAATTTGGGGTTTTCCCCGGATCCAGAGAGAGGAGAGAGAGACAGAGAGAGACAGAGAGAAGGGGAAGAGACTTAGAAGTCTGGGTGGTTTACAACCTTTCCCCGTTGTCACGCATGACTGGATGTCTTTGTGACTGAGGACATTGCCTTACTGTGTGTGTGTGTGGGTGGTTGGGTGTGTGGTGTGTGACGTGGTGCACGAGCGTTGGGCGTGTTGATCGTCCCTGATGACATCCCTTTTTTTTTTTATTTTTTTTTTTTTCGCATCTATTTCTTGGCTGCGATTCTTGGCGGCCCCTGAAACAGTCGTGGATGTTTTTTTTCTTTCCCCCTCCCTTGTTTGTGGATCTGTTTTTTGGATTTTTGTTTGTTTTTTCCCATCTCTTCTTCTGTTCGTTCTTTTTGACCAGACTGAACATTTCCTGTCATGTTTTTTTTGAATATATACTTTCAGTATGCTTCAATTAAAAGGGAATGGGGTGTTTCTTACCGCCACACACACACACACACCCCCACACCAACACACCACACACACACCACACACCCCACACACACACACTTGCACGCTAGCACGCGAAACACCACACACACACACACTTGCACGCTAGGCGCGAGCACAACACACACCACACACACACTTGCACGCTAGCGCGCGAGCGCATACAAACACACACACCCAACCCCACACCCCACACACAACAACACACAACCCACACAACCCCACACACCACACTTGCACGTAGCGCGCGAGCACACCCCACACACACACCCCACACACACAACACCACACACACACACACACTCACTACTCATATATATAATTATATATAAAAACACACGCAAACACTCACAATACACACTGCCTGTCTGTCTTTTCTCTTCCTTTATCTTTGTCTGCTGTTGTCTGTCTGTTGTCCTCCTCTCCCCTCTCTCTCTCCCTCTCCTCTCTCTCCTCTCTCCTCTCTCTCTTCCTCTCTCTCTTCTCTCTCTCTTTCCCCCTCGTGGATTCTCCCCCCCCCCCCCCCCCCCCCTTTTTTTGTTGAAGGGAACTAATCAGGGGAAGGGGCCCGGGTAAAAATGATGCCTTGCTTATTTGTTACCCCGAAAAATAATCATTCATTTTTTTCTTCATTCATTCATTTATTCATTTTCTCTGTCTCTGTCTTCCGTCTCTCTCGTCTCTCTCCCTTCTCTCCTCTCTCTCTCCTCTCTCTCTCCTCTCTCTCTCTCCCTTCTCTCTCTCTAGACATTGTTTTTTTTGTTCCTTCCCTTTCTATCTGTCTGTCTCCCCCCCCCCCCCCCCTCCCTCCCCCCCTCTCTCTCCCCCCTCTCTCCCTCCTCTTCTCTCCTCTCTCTCTTCTCTCCAACTTGTTTTTTTTTCGTTCCTTCCCCCTTTTTGTCTGCCCCCCCCCCCCCCCCCCCCCCCCCCCCCCCCCACTCTCTCTCTCTCCTTTTTTTTTTCCCCTTTTCCTTCTCTCTCTCTCTCTTCTCTCTTCTCTCTCTCTCTCCCCCTCTCTCTCTCTCTCTTTTTCTCTCTC
>CM054140.1:57635825-57648325 GCA_028751875.1 Rapana venosa | reverse complement strand
ACCCCCCCCCCCCCCCACACACACACACAGCGCACGCACCCACATACACACACACAACACACACACACACACACACACACACACACACACACACACACACACACACACACACACACACACACACACCACATACGCGCCCGCGAGTCTGCAATCTTCAAACACCCCTCTTCACCCCTCCCCTCCCACTCCCAAACCCACCCACCCCTGACCTTAGTAATCCCCCCCCCCCATCCACTCCCATCCCCCTCATCACTTTGATGCTCCAAACTCCATCACCCCCCCCCCCCCCCTCCTCCTCTCCTAGTCCCCTTTCTCGTTACCACAGCCACCACCACCACCATATATCATCTCCGTCACCATTCCCACTCGCACTAGCGCATAAAATTTAATGACTCCATCATCCACCACCACCACCACCACCACCACCAATAACCCCCCCTCCCCCTCACCACCACTACTAACTAGTACCATCACCATCACCACCACTATACCATCACTACCACAACCACCACTGCTGTACCACCACCACTACCACTACTGTTCGCATCATCATCACCATTGCCACCACTCAGATGGCTGTGTTACAAAACAGGAAAGAAGGGGGATGGAGAGAGAGAGAGAGAGAGAGAGAGAGAGAGAGAGAGAGAGAGAGAGAGAGAGAGAGAGTCAAGTCAAATCAAGTCAAGTCCAAGTCAAGTCAAAACTACTTTCGTCATCCCATGAAGGGCAATTACAATACTGACAGGCAGATTGATACGTGTAATTATCTCAAAAGACACACCATTTCAAATTGGTATGAACATTCTAAGATAGTTTTTTTAATAAAAATTATCACTTACACACACAAACCCACGCGCCGAGAGAGAGAGAGAGAGAGAGAGAGAGAGAGAGAGAGAGAGAGAGAGTGTGTGTGTGTGTGTTTGTGTGAGAGAGAGAGAGAGAGAGAGAGAGAGAGAGAGAGAGAGAGAGAGAGTGTGTGTGTGTGTGTGTGTGTGTGTGTGAGAGAGAGAGAGAGAGAGAGAGAGAGAGAGAGAGAGAGAGAGAGAGAGAGAGAGAGAGAGAGAGAAAGAAAGATAACTATGTACAGTGTGTGCTGAAAGTGTGGGGACTTTTCTTCTAGACTTAGTATAGGGAGAGTAGAGATAATGAGACTGAAAATTTGCTGCTGCTGCTGCTACTACTACTACTGCTGCTGCTGTTGCTGCTTCTGCTGCTGCTGCTGCTGCTACTACTACTGCTGCTGCTGCTGCTGCTACTACTACTACTACTACTACTACTACTACTACTACTACTACTACTACTACTACTACTACTACTACTACTACTACTACTGCTGCTGCTGCTACTACTACTCCTACTACTACTACTGCTTCTGCTGCTGCTGCTTTTCTTCCTCCTCCTCCTCCTTTCCTCTTCCTCCTCCTCCTCCTCCTACTGCTGCTGCTGCTGCTACTACTACTACTACTACTACTGCTGCTGCTGCTGCTGCTGCTGCTGCTGCTGCTACTACTACTCCTCCTCCTACTGCTGCTTCTGCTGCTGCTGCTACTGCTCCTCCTCCTCCTCCTCCTACTACTACTACTATACCGCTTGCCACCCTTGCTTTTCACACTTTTAGCTTTCCCCTGGCACCCTCTACTACACCCCCCTCCCTCTCCCCTGTCCTCCCCCCCTTTCCAGGAGCGACACCCTCCCAGCCCCAGTTCTCTCTATTACCCCTCCTTTCTCAACTCATAACACCCTCCTCCTCTTCCTCCTTATGACTTTCCAGATTGCATCACTTCCTGGAAGTGTGTGTGTGTGTGTGTGTGTCTGTTTGTGTGTGTGTGTGTGTGTCTCTCTCTCTCTCTCTCTCTCTCTCTCTCTCTCTCTCTCTCTGTCTGTCTGTCTGTCTGTTTGTGTATGTGTGTGTCTTTCTCTCTGTCTCTCTCTCTCTTTCTCTCTCTCTCTCTCCCCCGCTCTCTCTGTCCCTCTGTCTCTCTCCCTCTGTCTCTGTCTCTCTCTGTCCCTCTGTGTGTCTCTGTCTCTCTCTGTCCCTCTGTCTGTCTGTCTGTCTGTCTGTCTGTCTGTCTGTCTGTCTGTCTGTCCTCTCTCTCTCTCTCTCTCTCTCTCTCTCTCTCTCTCTCTCTCTCTGTGTCACTCTCTCTGTCTCTCTGTGAGGAGGTAGGGGTGGAGGAGGGAATCAATCTGATTGTGTTTGTGAAGCTCGTTTTAATTTATTTTCTTCTATTATTTCGAGGATAATGGAATAAGCATTCATGTGCTTTTTTTTTTTTAAACATCCAGTCTTCGTGTGCATGCATTTTTTGTAAATGTTGTCATCCGTTCCCACCGGCACACTATGGCCTACTCTTCCGAAAAGCGGAACAGGTTTTAACGTGTGCGCAAGATATTCTGCGTGTGTTCGCACACGGGACCTCAGTTTATAGCCTCATCCGAAGGATTGAACTGTTGAAATGTGTGTGCGCGCTAACAAGTTCGTTTGAAGGTGTATAAGTGTGTCTATATGCCTATAACGTACACTTTTTTGCGGTTTATTCTTTTGACATCTTGATTTTGTGGGATTACTCCACTTGCCGTCTGTATTTTTTCCTGTCTTCCAACGTAAGCTTTCTTGAAATATAGCTTTCTTGAGCCTTTCGAGATTATGATACGTATCAATGTGTCCTGTCGATACTGTGTAATTGCCCTTCATGGGATGATTAAAGTGTTTTTGACTTGACTTGACTGCCAACCATCGCCTTCTACACCATTCCACAAATTAACAAGACAACAAAGAACAGTAACAACAAAGAAAGTAGATGTTCTTTTTCACGAAGTTATTGGAAATCTTCTATGCTTGTTCTTCTTAAGACACAACATCTGTTATCAATATTCTGTGTAAACAACAACAAAAACAACAAGAGTTTAATTTGAAACTGGTTTAGGTAAAATCTTGCTTTAAGTTTAATTTTTCTGCGATTTTTTCTTATCTGAGCAATCTTTTGATGTAACTAATCCCGAACCCATTTTTGAACAACAACAACAACAGCAACAACAAAGGGAACAACAACAAGCTAGGTCTATTATGTTTTTAATGAGCAGATCATAGTGAAACACCTTCTCCACACACACACACACACACACACACACACACACACACACACACACACACACACACACACACACACACACACACACACACACACACACCACACACACACACACATTACAACACATAACAACCAAGCAGTAACAAGTGAAGTGGCAAGTGCTTTGTGCATTATACACTTGAACATTATTTTTCTCTTTTTTGTTGGTCATAATGAGCCAACTGTGTTTTGGGGGAGGAAGAGTGGGGGGGGGGGGGGGGGGGGGGGGGGGAGATAATCACTTTGTTTTTCAGGAACTTGGTTTTGGACTTGTTGCGCTTGCTCTCCCGAAGTTTGTAATTGATTTTTCTGGTGTGTTCATGCTAATCAAAGGGGTTTTAGGGTAACATGCCAAAAATCGTTGAAGAGGTTTCTTTGAGAAAAAGGAAAGAAAAATCTATGTCTGTTGTTTCTGTGTCTCTTTGTGTCTCTTTGTCTGCCTGTCTTTCTGTCTGTCTGTTTCTCTCTTCTCTCTCTCTCTCTCTCTCTCTCTCTCTCTCTCTCTCTCTCTCTCCTCTCTCTCTCTCTCTCTCTCACTCCTCTCTCTCCCTCTCTCTCTCCCTCTCTCTTTCTCTCTCTCTTTCTCTCTGTCTGTCTGTCTGTCCCCCTCTCTCTCCCCCCCCCCTCTTTCTTTCTGTCTGTCTTTCTTTCTTTCTTCCCTCCTTTCCTCTCTCTGGTGTATCTAAGATCTCCCTTTTGTAGACATTAACTGCAATCTCTTTTTAAAGAAAGGGTAATGGAATACAACAGCTCAAAATAATTGTTTATAAATCAAAAGGTTTTTTGATTGAAAAAATACGATATTCACACACACACACACACACACGCACGCACGCACGCACGCACGCACGCACGCACGCACGCACGCACGCACGCACGCACACACACACACAACACAACACACACACAACACAACAACACACCAACACAACACAACACAACACACACACACACACACACACACACACAACACAACACAACACAACACAACACAACACAACACAACACACACAACACACACACACACACACGCAACACACGCACATACCATACAACACACACACACACACAACACACACACACACACACACACACACACACACACACACACACACACACACACCACACACACACACACAACACACACACACACACACACGTAACCCATCATAGATGCTACTTGGTCCAGGAAGCAGCAGCAGCAACAGCAGCAGCAACAGAAGCAACAGCAGCAGCAACAGCAGAAACAACAGCAGCAACATCAGAGCAGCAGCAGCGGCACAGCCAATAATGACCTATGGTAGCCTTCAGCCAGTCTGCAAGCGAATCCAATCCATCCTCCTGGCCTCGTGCTTCATCTTTTTCCCCTTCATTTCTTTCTTCCCAGGCTCACCCTGGACTTGCCAGCTGCGTTAGACTGGCCTAGGAGGCTAAGTCAGTAGACAGTGCTAGTGGCCACCAGAGGAGAAAGAACCGTGTGTTTGTACTGATCAGGGCATGCAGTGTCTGCTCATTCGTGTCATTTCTGCAGATACGGTGCCAGCCCGACCATGGAGTATAGTAGTATAGTCATGGTCTGGAAGGGGTGATGCCTTTTCTGTTGCTGCTGTATTAGTCTGTCTTGACCACTGAGAGGTTGTGTGTGGCTTTTGGTGGTGGTTATTTTTCATTGTTTTATCAGTTTTGACCACTGAGAGGTTGTGTGTGATTTTTGGTGGTGGTTATTTTTCATTGTTTTATCAGTTTTGACCACTGAGAGGTTGTGTGTGATTTATGGTGGTGGTTATTTTTCATTGTTTTATCAGTTTTGAACACTGGGAGTTTTGGTGTCGTTTTTGCGCTGTTTCTTTTCACTGTTGTATCAGTTTTGACCACTGAGAGTTTTTGTGGTCTCTTCTTTGCGCTGTGTGTATGTGTTGTGTGAAGACAAAAAATTCAACTTCTTCATTCCCTTAGGAAGTCTGTGAGTAGGAGAATCTTCAGGTTTGAACAGATAAGCAAAAAAGATTGGATTGGAATCAGAAGGTTTGAAAAAGTTCGTGCTTGTAATTATTGATTTATTTTCTTTGATTGTGGTTGAGGTGATCAATCCAAGTTTGTACTTATGATGATTGATTTCCTTTCGTTTGATTGTGGTTGAAGTGATCTATCCTTTGTAAAAACTAGGAGAGAAAGAGCAAAGAAAATATTGCTATTTAGAGATACTTTCGTAAGAGACTTTTTTCTCACAAGATTCAACTAGTTTGTTTTTAATCATCTAATTTCCTCTGAACCACTTATCTTTCTCTAAATAGACTTTTCCCCACAAGATTCAGCTAGGTTTTGTTTTTATTCATCTATTTTCCTACTAACGAACCAAATTCGTTTTTTTGTTGTTGTAAAAGTGAGCTTTTTTTCGTGGTAGTAAAACAGGGCAGCGACAACACAAGAGGTAAGCTCGGGAAGTGAGACCACACAGCAACGTGGCATCAAGTTACACAGTTTGGGGTTTTCCCCCAAGGCTGTTATTGATTCCTTTTCTTGTGGAGTTGAATCAAGGTCGTTCCGTTTCCTTTGTGAGCTGCTGCCTTTTTTGTTTTGTTGCGTTTTGTTTTGTTGTTTTTAAAGAGAGAGAGAAAGAGAGAGAGAGAGAGAGAGAGAGAGAGAGAGAGAGAGAGAGAGAGAGAGAGAGAGCAAAGAAAATATTGCTATTTAGAGATACTTTCGTAAGAGACTTTTTTTCTCACAAGATTCAACTATTTTGATTTTAATCATCTATTTTCCTCCGAACCACTGTTCTTTCTCTAAATAGACTTTTCCCCGCAAGATTCAGCTAGGTTTTGTTTTTATTCATCTATATTCCTACTGTCTTTCTCTGTGATAGTATTTTCTTTTTTGGTACTTTTCCCCTCCCCTCTTATTTATTATGCTGCCTTTCCAAGGGGATACCACTTTCTTTTTGATAGTATATTCTTCTTTCTCCAATAAAATTTTTCCTTTCTGTCTAGCCGCTTCTTTTCTCTGAGACACTTCGTGTTTCTGTTACAAACTATAACTTTTAAGATATACTGCTATATTTTTGGTATTCTTCCTCAAAAGTACCGTTTCATTCCGTGATGGTTCTGTCTCTTGAAATACTATTTCTTCTGGATTCACCTTTCCTCTGTTGTGTTTCTATAAATTGTTCATGACACTCTTTTCTTGCATGACATTTTCCTTTCTCTGTAACGTTATTTCATTTCATTTCATACCACAAAGACAGATTTCTCTGCGCGAAATTCGCGATGCTCTCCCCAGGGAGAGCGCGTCGCCACAAGAGCTTCGCCACCCATTATTACTTTTATCCCCTGTCTGCAACTTGTAATTGTTTCCCTATCAGAGTGGCTTTTTTATTTTTTACTTTCCTCTAAGATATTGTTGTCCTGTAAATGTATTACCCACCTGTGAAATACCTTCTCTCGCTCTGTTTCTGTCTGTCTCTGTCTGTCTGTCTCTCTGTCTGTCTCTGTCTGCCTGTCTGTCTGTGTCTCTCTCTCTGTCTCTCTCTCTGTCTATCTGCCTGCCTGCCTGCCTGTCTGTCTGTCTGTCTGTCTCTCGTCTCTCTCCTCTCCCTCTCTCTCTCTCTCTCTCTCTCTTTCTCTCTCTCTCTCTCTCTCTCTTTCTCCTCTCTCTCTCTCTCTCTCTCTCTCTCTCTCTCTCTCTCTCTCTCTCTCTCTCTCTCCTCTCTCTCTCTTCTATCGCGTTTTTTCAGGGAAAACACCTTTCTCCGAAATACTGTGTTGTTCTCTAAATTGCTGTTATGTTCTGTTGGTATACTTTTCCTCTTCTAAAATATTCCTGTCCTTTGAGGCGTATTGCGTTCATTGTTTTACTCAGTTACTACTTTTCCCTTATGTTATGCTTCTTGATTCTACTACTACTACTTCTTCTACTTCGCTTCTATCTGTTCTATTGGGCCGCAGTTGTATTTTTAAAAAATCTGACATGCTGCTTTTCTCAAACATGCTATTATTTCTAAGAGACGTTAATGAATCTGAGATTTAAGATTTGACGAGGTAACAACCCCGATGTGGCCTCTGTGGTCGGCGGGACTATAAACAGCAGGGTTGGATGGGCATTGATTACTCTGTTCTTTCTAAAAGTACTCCTTTCCTCCAGTAAGCTACTTTCCAAGAAGATGCTGCTGCTTTTCTTTGACACGCAAGTTTCCTCGGAAATTTCGGGTCCATCGACCTGGAATGAGCTCCCTCTCTCTCTTCGCCAGAAGCCTAGTTATAACACTTTTAAATCCAGCCTCAAGACATATTTATTTCAAACCTAAGATTTCCCCCCACCTGTTTTATATCAGAACTATCCCACCTTCACTAACCCATGTCCTATCGCCTTGCTAAAGTATATGACCTGTGTGAGTGTGTGTGTGTGCTTTTGAAAAACACTTGACCATTGAAATTTTATTTCATGGATTTTGTCTGCAGTGCACCATGTTTGTAACATCTGTTTGTTTAAACTATTGATTATTTATCTTTGATTGCATGACTGTGTAAGATTGGGTTGAATGCATGCGCTTTGATTTGTCTTTGCAAGATATAGCGCTATATAAGTTCCATTTATAATTATTATTATTATTATTATTATTAAATACTAATTTTCTGTAAGAATACTTACTTACTTTGCTTAAAACACCAGTTTCCTTTTGAAATAGTAATTTCCTCTAAGAATACATACGTATTTTGCTTAGAACACCAGTTTCCTTTTGAAATAGTAATTTCCTCTAAGAGTACATACATAATTTGCTTAAAACAAACTAGTTACCTCTGAAATATTGATTTCCTCTTAGACGAAATAATTATTTTGTTTAAAATACTAGTTACCTCTGATGTACCTATTTCCTCTAAGAGTAAATATTTTGTTAGAATACTAATTTCCTCCTAAATACTGATTTTTCTCTAAGAATAAATACTTACTTTGTTGAAATACTTCTTTCCTCTAAAATAGTAATCTCCTCTAAGAATAAGTACATATTTTGTTTAAAATACTTCTTTCCTCTGAAATACTAGTTTCCTTAAAGAATAAATTCTACTTTTGTTTTAAATACTAGTTACCTCTCTGTTTGTCTCACTCTCTGTCTCTGTCTGTCTCACTCTCTGTCTCTGTCTGTCTGACTGTCTGTCTGTCTCTCTTTGTCTGTCTCACTCTCTGTCTCTGTCTGCCTGTCTCTTTCTGCCTGCCTGTCTGTCTGTCTGTCTCTCACTCTCTATCTGTCTCTCTCTGCCTGTCTGCCTGCCTGTCTGTCTCTCTCTCTCTGTGTCTCTGTCTGTCTCCCTCCTCCCCCCCCCTCTCTCTCTCTCTCTCTCTCTCCCTCCCTCCCTTCCCTCCCTCTGTTTGTGTTTGTGCTTAAGAGTTGAACAGCAGTTCAGAGCTTTTAACATTCTTTTCAACTTCCTTTTTTTCTTTTTTCTTTCTTTCTTTTTAAATTAAAAAAAACCCAAACTTTTCAAGTCTTGTGGGTGGAAAATAATTGGCTGAGCTGACGTAATTTAGTGTAATCTGCTCACTGACTACGTAAACACACACACGCACGCACGCACACGCACACACACACACACACACACACACACACACACACACACACACACACACACACACACACACAGAGGCGCGCGCGCGCAGGCACGCACGCACGCAAACACGCGCGCGCGCGCGGGACGGGATAGCCTGATGGTTAGAGTGATGCATTCGTGATCTGCTGACCCGGGTAATCTGCTGACCGGGGTTCGATTCTCGTTCAAGGGGATTTTTTCCTCTGGAGTTAACCTCAGTGTTGACTCCACTCTCCCAAAAAGCCCTTAGGATGAGACTATAAGCCGTGGTCCTGTGTGCGAACGCGTGCAGAACATTTTGTACACACGTTAAAACCCGTTCCGCTTTTTGGAAGACTAGGCCGTTGTGTGCCGGTGGGAACCAATACAAAATTTACAAAACTGCATACACACGGCGACTGGATATAAAAAAGCACATGATCGCTTATTCCATCATCATCGAAATAAATGAATAAAATAAAAAAATAAATAAACACACACTCGCACGCGCACGCACGCACTCACACACATACACACACGCGCGAGAGAGTGCACAATATGGAGAATGCCAGAATTATTCCAGTAGACGTAGCCCATGTTTGCACGTGAGTGCACGTGCATAATTATGTGCAATGCGTAAGCGTACGCGGGCCTCTGTGAGTGCGTTTTCAAAAAAAAATATTGTATTCATTTATATTGAGGATAATGGAATAAGCACTTTGTGCATTTTTTACATCCAGTCCCCGTGTGTATGCGGTGTGTGTGTGTGTCTGTCTGTAAGTGTCTGTGTGTCTGAGAGTGTGTTCACGTGTTTTCAGATGTTTTCAGGCGCATTTCCGACTGTAAGTGCGCAATAACTCACGTACGTACTAAAAAAAAAACCCAACACAACAAAACAAAACAACATTACGAACTTTTAGAGCAGCATTGAAAAAGCACATAGGTGATCTGGTAAGAAAGGATCACTATTATGGTTCAAAGAGGAAACATAGTGTATGTGTGTAGGGGATTGGGGGAGACCCCAAAGAAAGCGAACAGTCCCTTCGCGGTATGTACAGCGCAGTCAGGAGGACTAAAACAGCGATGATCACGTGCTTTACTACACAGATCAAGTGAAAAGCCCCACCAAGACCCCAGCCTTAAAATCTCTTTTCCCGGTCACATTCCTGGAATTCCTTCACTACAAAAAACAACAAGTGGTTTGGTTGTTGTTGTTTTTTAAGTGTGTGTGTGGTTTTGTGTGTGTGGTTGTGTGTGTGTGTGTTTTGTGTGTGGTGTGTGTGTGTGTGTGTGTGTGAGAGAGTTGTGTTGTTTGTGTGTGTGTGAGGTGTGTGTTGTATGTGTGTGGTTGTGTGTGTGTTTGTGTAGTGTGTGTGTTGTGTGTGTGTGTGTGATTGTGTGTTGTGTGTGCGTGTGTGTGTTGTTTGCTGAAAACTTACTACCAGGTTTCTTGTCTTTTCTGAGTTTGTTTTGTTTTGTCTGTCGTTGTCTGTCTGTCTGTCTGTCTTTGTTTTGTCTGTCTCGTTGTCTGTGTGTCTGTCTCTGTCTATCTGGCTGTCTCTTGTCTTTCTGTCTGTCTCTCCCTCCCTCTCTGTCTCTTGTCTATCTGTCTCTCTGTCTGCCTCTCTCTGTCTGTCTGCCTCTCTTTCTCTCTCTCTCTCTCTCTGAGCCTTCCAGTCAATCTGTCTATCTCTGTCTGTCTGTCTGTCTGTCTGTCTCTGTCTGTCTGTCTGTCTCTCTCTCTCTCTCTCTCTTCTCTCTCTCTCTCTCTCTCTCTCTCTCTCTGAGTCTTCCAGTCAATCTTCTGTCTCTGTCTGTCTGTCTGTCTGTCTGTCTCTCTCTCTCTCTCTCTCTCTCCCCTCTGAGTCTTCCAGTCAATCTGTCTATCTCTGTCTGTCTGTCTGTCTGTCTGTCCTGTCTGTCTGTTTTCTCTCTCTCTCTCTCTCCCCTCTCTCTTCTCTGAGTCTTCCAGTCAATCTGTCTTTTCTCTGTCTGTCTGTCTGTCTGTCTGTCTGTCTGCCTCTCTTTCTCTCTCTCTCTCCCCTCTCTCTCTCTCTCTGAGCCTTCCAGTCAATCTGTCTATCTCTGTCTGTCTGTCTGTCTCTGTCTCTGTCTGTCTGTCTCTCTCTCTCTCTCTCTCTCTTCTCTCTCTCTCTCTCTCTCTCTCTCTGAGTCTTCCAGTCAATCTGTCTGTCTCTGCTGTCTGTCTGTCTGTCTGTCTTCTCTCTCCTCTCTCCTCTCTCTCTCTCTCCTCTCTCCTCTCTCTCTCTCTTCTCTCTGAGTCTTCCAGTCAATCTGTCTATCTCTGTCTGTCTGTCTGTCTGTCTGTCTGTCTGTCTGTCTCTCTCTCTCTCTCTCTCTCTCTCGTCTTCCAGTCAATCTGTCTATCTCTGTCTGTCTGTCTGTCTGTCTGTCTGTCTGTCTGTCTCTCTCTCTCTCTCTCTCTCTCTCTGAGTCTTCCAGTCAATCTGTCTACTCTCTGTCTGTCTGTCTGTTGTCTGTCTGTCTCTCTCTCTCTCTCTCTCTCTCTCTCTCTCTCTCTCTCTCTCTCTCTCTCTCTCTCTCTCTCTCTCTCTCTCTGAGTCTTCCAGTCAATCTGTCTATCTCTGTCTGTCTGTCTGTCTGTCTCTCTCTCTCTCTCTCTCTCTCTCTCTCTGAGTCTTCCAGTCAATCTGTCTATCTCTGTCTGTCTGTCTGTCTCTCTCTCTGTCTCTCTCTCTCTCTCTCTGTCTCTCTCTCTCCTCTCTGTCTCTCTCTGTCTCTCTCTGCCAAGTCTTCCATCACCTCTTCGCTCTCAGCCATTTTCTCTCCTCTACCAACTTGTTTCATCCGTCAGTCCAACGCAAAACAGCAACAAAAACAACAACAACAAACAGCAACAAACAGCAATAATGGAGTATTTCAGTATAATCATTTAGAAATTTGTTCTTAGATAGATGGCTTGATGAAAAAAAAGCAAATGCATTGCTTATTCAATGTACCATCTGGAAATAAAAATAGATAAATAAAATTTGACAGAAAATCTTATGTGTGCTGATTTGTTTGGCATCTTTTGGTGGTCTGTTTTGGTTTTGTCTTTGTTTTGCCAAGATCGTTGTGTGTCAGAATTGTTGAGTTGATTAGAGTATCCAGCTAAGTGGTGTAGTTGGTTTTTTTTTTTAAAGTTTTAAAGTACAAATATTGTGGAAGATTGGGTGGGGGGTGGGTCGGGGGGGGGGGGGGGAAGGGGGGGCGGGAGGGGGTGGTGGTTAACATAAAAAATAGAAACTAGCATTTTACACCAACGCACGCACGCACGCAAACACACACACACACACACGCAGAAACACACTCACACACACACACACACACCACACAAACACAGACACAGATACAGACACATACACACACACCGATAAAAAAAACACACCGATTACAAAACCCCATACACACGGGACTGGATGTAAAAAAGCACATGAGTGCTTATTCAATTATCCTCGATATAAAAGAATAAATAAAAAATAATAATATAATCACACACACACACACACACACACACACACACACACACACACACACACACACACACACACACATTTACACACACAACTTAAACACATTTTTCTATGGGCAAAATGTTTAAATGGTAATGTTGTGAAGTGTTGATAATAATTTTTTTTAATAATCTTGAATGTGTTAAGATCATCTTTCTCTCTCGTTTCTAAGCGCTCATTCTTTTTTATTGATGAAATCAAAACTAAAAGCAGTATTGTGTATGTGCTTGCAAAAGCATTTTATGTAAAGAATGTCTATTGCATTCGTGATAGATAGC
>CM054140.1:57628325-57630825 GCA_028751875.1 Rapana venosa | reverse complement strand
ATTTTCCCCCTGGAGTTAATATCAGTGCAGACTCCACTCTCCCCAAAAGTCCTTCGGATGAGACTCTAAACCGAGGCCCCGTGTGCGAACGCACGCAGAACATCTTGCGCACACGTTAAATCCTGTTCCGCTTTTCGTAAGAGCAGGCCATTGTGTGCCGGTGGGAACGGATGACAAAATTGACAAAACCGCATAGATGACTTTGACTTTTTTGTTTTGTTTTGTTATATCGAGGATAATGGAATAAGCACTCGTGTGCTTTTTTACATCCAGTCCCCGTGTGAATGCGGTTTTTGTAAATTTTGTCATATGTTCCCACCGGCACACAATGGCCTACTCTTTCGAAAAGCGGAACAGGATTTAACGTGTGCGCAAGATAATTCTGCATGCGTTCGCACACGGGGCCTCGGTTTATAGTCTCACCCGAAGGATACATACACACGGGGACTGGGTGTAAAAAAGCACTTAACTGCTTATTCCATTATCCTCGACATAAAAAAGAATGAATAAAATAATAAATTGGTCTCGGCCTTTTCCACTCCACTACTCCTCCCCTCCCGTTTTTCCCCGCCCGGGTTTACAGTCTTTCCATTCAGATTTTTCTTGGGGTCTTTTTATGTGTGTTAGAAAATTGATCTGGTTTAGAAGGTCTGTGTGTTAATCAAATATCTCCTTTGAATCTGTACCTGTCTTTGCCGAAATTTGGAAGAATGCTGGGGGGGGGGGGGGGGAGGGGGGGGGGGGGGGTTAGGGGGGGGGGTGAGAGGAGAGTTGACGAATTTGTTTGCGTTGATTGGATTTCTTTGACGTCTCAGTCGTGGTGGTGGTGGTATTTGTGGTGGTGGTGGTGGTAGGAGTAGTAGTTCTTCTTCTTCCTCTTCTTCTTCCTTCTTCTTCTTCCTTCTTCTTCTTGTTCTTCTTTCTTCTTCTTCTTCTTCTTTTCTTCTTCTTCTTCTTTTTCTTCTTCTTCTTCCAGTTGTTGTTTTAAATTTTGGTTTAACGGAATGTTGGCAGGAACAGATGTAATAAAGATTCTGCATAGAGATTGTAGCACTAATGGACTAGCCTGTCAAAACTTTGTTTGGTTTTTTACTTTCCATTTCCAACATTTTATGTCATTGTTGTTGTTTTTTAGGAAAGGAAGCAAGCATCTCACATACATACACAAAACAAAAACACACACCACACACACACAAACACCCCACACACACACACACACACACACACAACACACACCACACACACGTTCCGGGCTTTCGTAAGAGTGGGCCCATTGTGTGCCGGTGGGAACAGATGACAGAATTGACAAAACCGCATACACACGGGGACTGGATGTAAAAAAGCACATGAGTGCTTATTCCATTATTTTCGATATAAAAGAATAAATAAATTAATTAAACACACACACACACCACACACCGCCCGCGTGGCGCGCGCACGCACGCACACACACACACACACAAACACACCACACACACACACACACACACCACACACACACACACCCCACACACACACACACAACACACACAAACACGCACGCACGCGCGCACACACACATACACACACACACACAACACCACCCACACACACACACACACAACACACAACACACACAAGACATGCATGTTTTTAACATTCATAGGCCACTTTATCTCCCCTTAACCCCCTTACACAAGAACAAGCACAATGCACAACAGTCAGTGACGTCTACTTTCAACTGGTAAATGGATTTAAATGTACTCGTGCCTTGAATCTCTTGAAAAACTTTTTTTCCCAGGGAAAAAGCTTGTTCTTTGCGTCTTAAGATATTTACTGTTCTTCTTTTGTTGTTGAAAAGTATTTTTTAAAAATCATTCAATGAGGAGTGCTACGTGTGTGTCATTGCATGTGAAAAAAGGAAGTGTTATGCTGTGTGTGTGGTGCGTACGCCCAAGTTTGCATAATATAGAAGTGCATAGATCATGATTTCTCTAGGGAGGGAGGAGATAGACAGAGAGATAGACAGTAGATAGATAGATAGATAGACAGACAGACAGACAGACAGATAGATGATAGATAGACAGATAGATAGATAGTCAGGCAGACAGACAGATAGATAGATAGTTTAGATAGACAGACAGACAGATAGATAGATAGATAGATAGACAGATAGTCAGGCAGACAGATAAACAGATAGATTTGGAGAGAGAGAGAGAGCGAGAGAGAGCGAGAGAGAGAAGAGAGTGGGGGGAGAGATAAACAGACAGAGAGAGTGGGGGCAGAGAGACAGACAGACAGATTGACATAGAGAAACAGAAAGAAACACAGTGAGAGAGACGAAATAAATGACAATGACAATAGTTTATTGTGATTTAAGCTGTGAAGCCCACTCACAAGGGGACAGTGAGTGGGAAGGGGACTGGGCACAACACATATATTGAACAATTACAACTACAACAGCAACAAAATATGATTGTATCCCAAATGACCTCCATGGCAGGGATTCCACGTCATGGTA
>CM054140.1:57618325-57623325 GCA_028751875.1 Rapana venosa | reverse complement strand
CAGAGATGCCTGTAATACAACACCCACAGTTTGACCACGAGAGGATACACGTCTGTGAAGCAAACCTTCCTTGTCTCTCCCCCCCCATCCTTCCATTTTCTTCCCCTCTCTCTCCCTCTCTCTCTTGCTCTCTCTCTCTGTCTGTCTGTCTCTCTCGCTCTCCTCTCTCTCTCTCTCTCTCTCTCTCTCTCTCTCTCTCTCTCTCTCCTCTCTCTCTCTCTCTCTCTCTCTCTCTCTTCTCTCTCTCTCTCTTCATCTCTCTCTCTTTCTCTCTCTCTTCTCGAGTGCTTATTCAGGAGGGGTAGTTTTTCTTGACTTTTGTTCTTTTCTTTCTTTTCTTGTTTTTCCCCCCTGGTTTTTCTCTTTTTTTTTGTGTGAGAGCAAAGTGTAAAGAAGCCCTGTGCTTATCCATTTATCTCTCTCTCTCTCTCTCTCTCTCTCTCCTCTTTCTGTCTCTTCTCCCCCCTCTCTCTTCCTCCGCCCCAGCCTTCCCACTTCCCCCCTCCCCTTCCTGGAGCCAATCTTACCAGTCAGATGTCTCTCTCTCTTGTATCTCTGTCTCTGTCTCGTTGTCTCTGTTTCTCTGTCTCCGTCTGTCTCTTTGTTATCTCTCTCTGTGTCTGTGTCTCTCTCTCTTGTCTCTGTCTCTCTATCTCTCTGTCTGTCTCTCTGCCTCTGTCTGTCTCTCTCTTCTGAGTCTGTCTGTCTCCTCTCTCCTCTCTCCCTCTCTCCTCTCTCTCTCTCTCTTCTCTCTCTCTTCTCTCTTCTCCTCTCCTCTCTCTCTCTCTCTCTCTCTCTCCTCTCTCTCTCTCTCTCTCTCTCCCTCTCCCTCCCTCCCTGTCTCCTCCCTCCCTCTTTTAGCACATCGATCTTGTGCTGTTAATTCTGTACCTTGGCTCGTTAATCAAATCTCTTCTTGAGCTCGGCACCTGTCTTAGGCCAGCATTACTTTCTTTTAAAAAAAGAACTGAATAAACATTGACGTTCTTGAATTTGGAGATGCCTTGGAAGAAGAAGAAGTTTTGAATTGAAACTGAGTATCACTTTTCAGTCACGGCATATTTATCTGCGTGACATTTGGGTTGTTACTGAGGAGAGCTCGTCGCCACAAGAGCAGCGCCACCTTGTTATAGAATGTATTTTCCTGTGTATGTGTGTGAGTGTATTTGTGTTCCTATCCGAGAAGCTTTTTACTATACAATTTTGCCTGGAATGACTTTCCTGTTGCCGTGGGTTCTTTTACACGCGCTGAATGCGTGCTGCACACGAAGCCTGATTTACATCGTCTCATTTGAAAGACTAGCACCCAGACCACCGCTCATGCTGTGGTGGAAGCGGGGAAAGGTCTGGTAAACACAGGGATCCAACCCGAACGTCTCACTTTCTACAAAAACACCAATCCGCCACAATACGAACACTTTCTTATCTCCAAAAACACACACACTAAACTCACCAAAAATAGTAGTAGTAGTAGTAGTAGTAGTAGTAGTAGTAGTAGTAGTAGTAGTAATGGTAGTAGTAGTAGTAGTAGTAGTAGTAGTAATGGTAGTAGTAGTAGTAGTAGTAGTAGTAGTAGTAGAGGTGGTGGTGGTGGTAGTAGTAGTAGTAGTAGTAGTAGTAGTAGTAGTAGTAGTGGATATTGCCGTCAGTTGTGGTGTTGGTGGTGGTTTTGAAGGAAAGATGGCGGTATCGAGACTGACTCTAACCAAGTGATTTATTAAAAAAACAAAACAAATTCTTTTATATTGAGGATAATGGAATAAGCACTTATGCGCTTTTTTTAAAAAACATCCAGTCCCCGTGTGTACGCGGTTTTGTAACTCTGTCATCTGTTCGCACCGGCACACAGTGGCCTACTCTTACGAAAAGCGGAACAGGATTTAACGTGTGCGCAAGATGTTCTGCGTGCGTTTGCACACGGGGCCTCGGTTTATAGTCTCATCCGAAGGATTTCTAAACGTGTCAACACTCTTGCCTTGCTTTATGTTTCCAACGCTTCGTGAGGCGAACAGGTGAACAAGAAAAAGCCTGCTTTTTGTTTCGTTTGCTGCTGAAAGCAGACATAAATAATCACACATCTGCACACCTGCATGCCCCACACATTACCGTAGACATTCACACACACACACACACACACACAACACACACACACACACACACACACACACACACACACACACACACACACACACACACACACACACACACACACAGCACACACATACATGCACGTGCACACACACACACACACGCACACACACAGACACACACACACACTCACACACACACAGGCACACACACACACACAGGCACACACATACATGCACGTGCACACACATACACAGGCATACACAGGGGACGGGATAGCCCAGTGGTAAGAACATTGCGCTCGCAATCTGACGACCTGGGTTCGATTCCCGCTCAATACAAGGGGATATTTTCCCCTGGAGTTAACATCAGTGTAGACTCCATTCTCCCCAAAAGTCCTTCGGATCAGACTATAAACCGAGGCCCCGTGTGCGAACGCACGCAAAACATCTTGCGCACACGTTAAATCCTGTTCCGCTTTTCGTAAGAGTACACCATTGTGTACCGGTGGGAACAGATGACAGAACTTACAAAACCGCATACGCACGGGGACTGGATGTAAAAAAGCACATGTGCTTATTCCATTATCCTCGATATAAAAGAATAAAAAATAGAATAAAATAAAACTAAACACACACACGCACACATGTGCGTGATTGCATGTATTCACATATGCAGGCCCTTTCTACTCTCCTCCAACCTCTTTACACTGAGGTGTGCACAGTTGCACTATTCTGTGGCATACGCTTTCAAATGGTAATGGATTCACATGCAATCATACCTTGATTTGGTTTTAAAAGAAATCTTTAGAAAAAAGAAAAAAAGACTTAATCTTTGGGTTTCAAGTTATTTTTAGTTTCTTCTTTTCTTGAAAAAAAAAAGAAAAGAAAATTATTCGAGGAGTAGTGCTACTGGTATCATACATGTGCATGATATAAAATGTATACATTTTGTGTGTGTGTGAGTGTATGGTGTCTGTGTGAGTGTATGGTGTCTGTGTGAGTGTATGGTGTCTGTGTAAGTATATGGTGTCTGTGTGAGTGTATGGTGTCTGTGTGAGTATGATTATTGTGTCTGTGTGAGTGTATGGTGTATGTGTGAGTATGATTATGGTGTCTGCGAGTGCATGGTTGTCCACAGTGTCTATGTGCATACATCATAAAATTTAGGTAGGGAGAGAGAGAGAGAGAGAGAGAGAGAGAGAGAGAGACAGACAGACAGAACAGACAGACAGACAGACAGACAGACAGACAGCGATACAAAGAGAGAGAGACACACGCAGAGACACAGACAGAAACAGCAATACACAGAGAAAGACAGAGACAAAACAGCAAAACACAGAGAGAGACACAGACAGACAGACAGACAGACAGACAGAGAGATTTGAGTAGAACAACAGTAACGTGAAAGAGAAGAGCAGAAGGAAGGAAAAGACAGATAGGAAGATAGAGTGTAGTGAAGGCACACAACAACACAATTAATGAGCAAGGCGCTAAAAAGAGCAGTGCAATGCCAAGACCGAAGATAAACAAATTATTGGAGATCACATCACATGCAAAATAAAACCCACTCCGAACTGCCCATCAACCCTCCACACGGAGAGGGACACAGATATCTGCAATACCATCACTTTGTCACAAAAGACGATGCCTCTTTGAAAAGAACGCTTCTTTCACACTTCTTCCCAGTCCTTTCTCTCCCTTTTTCTCTCCTTTTCCTCCATCCTTCGATTTCTCTCTCCTACTAACCCCCCCCCTCCCACCCCACCCCCGCCCCGCCCCCTGCCTGCTGTCAGCTTTCCACTCACCCCCCCCCCCCACCCCCACCCTCTCCCTCCTCCTCCCTTTTCCTTCCTGGATCCAGTCCTACCCTCTTAGACTTCCCTCCGTCTCTTTCAGCAAATCGATCTTGTGGATTGGTGGTTTAGTGGTCATGCACCTGCCTAGAACGTGAAGCTAGAAGTGTGCGTTCGATCCCCCCCCCCCCCCCGTTTGTACTCTCTCTCTCTCTCTCTCCTCTCTCTCTCTCTCTCTCTCTCTCTCTCTCTCCTCTCTCTCTCTCTCTCATCTCTCTCCTCTCTCTCTCTCCCTCTCTCTCTCTTTTCTCCCCCATCTCCACAAGTCCTGGAGATGTGGTCTGGGTACTAGTCTTGCGGATCGATAAGACGATAAACCAAGGTCCCGTGTCATGACGCGCATCCACTGCGTGTAAATAATGGGTGGCGCTGCTCTTGTGGCGACGACGAGCTCTCTCCCGGGGGTGAGAGCAGCCCGAATGTCACTCAGAGAAACCTGAAATCTGCCGTGATATAGAGTGGTATTCAACACAATACAATACAATACAGTACAGTACAGTACAGTACAGTACAGTACAACACAAAGAGAATCAACGGCAGCAAGAGAGTTGTCCCTGGCAAAACTCTTAAACAAATTTTGTTGAAAAGCTGCTCTGATAGGGCAAAAAAACCCACAACCCCAACCACGCACATGCGGACAGAACAATTAAAAAATTGGTGGCGCTGTACTTGTGGTGATGTGGTCTCCTTCCCTTAAGAGACCAGCCCAAATTTCACGCAGAAAATTCTGCCGTGACTGATAGTTCTATACAATGCAGGTCTGTTCGTTGGCTTGCTACATAAATCTGTTCTTTAAGCTAATAATATCTGTCTTGGCCAAATTTGAAGAGCTGAAATGTTTTTGTTTTTAAAAAAAATAGTTTTCAATCGCATCAGGTGTTGTTGTTGCTGTTGCTGCTGCTGCTGCTGCTGTTAGAGAATGAAAAGAACAAAATTGTAATGAATCTCTCTCTCTCTCTCTCTCTCTCTCTCTCTCTCTCTCTCCTCTCTCTCTCTCTCTCTCTCTCTCTCTCTCTCTCCCTCTCTCTCTCTCTCTCTCTCTCTCTCTCTCTCTCTC
>CM054140.1:57608325-57615825 GCA_028751875.1 Rapana venosa | reverse complement strand
CTGGGTGCTAGTCTTTCGGATAAACCGAGGTCCCGTGCGTTACACATAATTATTTAGCGCACGTTAAAGAACCCGCGGCAACAAGAGAGTTGTCCCTGGAAAAGTTTTGTTAGAAAAAAAGCCATTCTGATAGGGAATCAATACAGTTGCAGACAGGAAAAGGGAGAAAAAAGAAATGGGTGGTGCTGCTCTTGTGGCAGGGGAGAGCAGCCCGAATTTCACGCAGAGAAATCTGCCGTGACTTAAAAGTGGTATAAAATAATAAAACAAAATTGAAAAAATCTCCCATCCACCACCTTCATCCTGTCTCTCTCACTTCTGAATCACACCCTCTTTCCATCTGGAATTACTGATCAGTCGTTTATGTATTAATTAATTAATTAATTTGTTTGTTTGTTTATTTCATTTTATTCTTTTATTTCGAGGATAATGGGATAAGCACTCATGTGCTTTTTAAAAATTATTTTTTACATCCATGCTTGCATGCGTGTGTGTGAATGCATATATGTGCGAGTGTGTGTTTATTTTTTTTTTAAATTCTTTTATTTCGAGGATGATGGAATAAGCACTCATGTGCTTTTTTTTTTTTACATCCAGTCCCCATGTGTATGCAGTTTTCTAAATTTTCTCATCCGTTCCCACCGGCACACAATGGCCTACTCTTCCGAAAATCAGAACAGGATTTAGCGTGTGCGCAAGATGTTCTGCGAGTGTTCGTACACGGGGCCTTGGTTTATAGTCTCATCCGAAGGACTTTTTTTTGGGGAGGGGGGGGGGGGGGGGGGGGGAAGGTTCATTACTGATATGATTCTGTTATGGGCTCTATTGGGGCATTTTGTTGTTGCCAAGTCTTGTGTGAAGGTAGTTAACGTTGATTAGATTACCAGAAGGTAAGGTTTTTTTTTAGCTTGTTTGGTTGGTTTGTTTATTTGGAAAGGGAGGGGTGGGGGGGTGGGGGGGGGGTGCTGATTGTGTGTGTATGTGCGTGTGTGAGCGTTTGCTTGTATTTTTATGTTTATGTATTTATTTTATATCGAGGATAATGGAATAAGCACTCATGTACTTTTTTTACATCCAGTCCCCGTGTGTATGCGGTTTATTAAATTCTGTCATCTGTTCCCACCGGCACACAATGGCATACTCTTACGAAAAGCGGAACAGGATTTAACGTGTGCGCAAGATGCTCTGTGTTCGTTCGCACATGGGGCCTCGGTTTATAGTCTCATCTGAAGGACTGTTGGGGAGAGTGGAGTCTGCACTGATGTTAACTCAGTGTGTGTGCGCGCGTGCAGGCGTGTGTGTGTGTGTGTGCGCGCGTGCAGGCGTGTGTGTGTGGGCGCGCACGTGCACGTGTGTGTGTGTGTGTATGTATGTGTATACGTGTGCGTGCGTGTATCTGTGTGCGTGCGCATATCTGTGTGTGTGTGTGTGTGTGTGTGTGTGCGCGCGCGCGCTCGTGTGCAAGCGTGCGTGTGTGTTTTACACGAAGCAGAGAACGTTGTTTTTTTATGTATATGCATGCCTTAAAAAAAGATAGTGGTATGGTGAGAAAACTGGCAGGTGCAATAGTGTGATTTGATGAAGATGCCAAGAGTCCTTCCGTAATTTCATGCTATACATAATTATTAGTTTATCAAGGATGTGAGGAGAAGCAGGCAGTCAGGTGTGAAGTGAATTAGTTACTGCTCGCGCGCCGCCCACGCGTGTAGAAACACGCATGCAAGCACACACACACACAAACACATACACGCACACACGCACGCATGCATGCACACACACATACAAACTTTCTCACGCACAAAAACACACAAACACACATTCTCTCTCTCTCTCTCCCTTTCTCTCTCCTCTCTCTCTCTCTCTCTCTCTCCTCTCTCTCTCTCTCTCTCTCTCTCTTCACACACACACATACACACTCACTCACACACACTCACTCACGTGCATGTGTTCTTCCAAAAGAATGTGAAATAAACTTTCGTTACTGTTGGTTGATTGATTGATGTGTTGCACTTGCTTTTAAGTCACACACTATTCCCCGATATTACTTCTTTTTTAAAGGACTGGTACACGTGAGGCATCTGCTATCATTCCCAGTTTCGTTGTGTACACACTTTAAGATGATACGATTCCACACTCTACATCTGATTTTCCTTAACATGTCCATGTATTGTGGGCCAAAAAGCACATGAAATATTATGAGTTGTATACAGACTTTAACACCCCCTCCCCCAATCCCCACATCAATATGTTGCATGAGATATTTCCATGAATTTAAACTCTTTCTCTCCCGAATCTATACACGAAAATTAAGAAAAATGTTTTAAAGATACATTACTATCTTCCGATATGTTTGAGAGAGAGAGAGAGAGAGAGAGAGAGAGAGAGAGAGAGAGAGAGAGAGAGAGAGAGAGAGAGAGAGAGAGAGAAATAAACACGATCTCGCAGATTTAAGACTGGCCTACTCCTCCCCAAAACTTGATATTTTACGACTTCGGAAGAGAGAAAGAAAAAGAACGATTCTATCACTACCGCCACAAGGATACATACAGTGTGGGCCTTGCTACCGGGCCAGACAGTTCAGCCAGCTAGCTAAGTGGCGCGAGCGTTGGATAGGCAGACAGGGAGGGAATGGAGGGAGGATTCTATTTTGCCAGACGGTTGTGTCTGGCATGAAATCCAGGGCCTTAACTTGAAAGGTATCTTCTGTCACTGCGCGACGTGAAGACCGTTTGTCAGGCTTCTCCAGAAATGGGAATTTAAGGAAATGGTTCTTATCGTGTACGATTGTCTACATACGTACACAGTGTCAAAGTCCTTCGGATGAGACTATAAACCGAGGCCCCGTGTTCGAACGCATGCAGGAACATCTTGCGCACACGTTAAATCCTGTTCCGCTTTTCGGAAGAGTAGGCCATTGTGTGCCGGTGGAAACAGATGACAAAATTGATAAAACTGCATATATACGGGGACTGGATGTAAAAAAAGCACATGAGTGCTTATTCCATTATCCTCGATATAAAAGAATAAAAAAAATTTTTAAGTAGGTCAAGGTGTGTGCCTACGTAAAAAACGTCTACCCACGAAAAAAGCGATAATGATAATAATAATAATAATAATAATAATAATAATAATAATGTATGGAATTTATATAGCGCTGAATCTTGTAAAGCAACAAATCAAAGCGCTCAGATTTATTTTTTTTAATGCGTGTGTATGCGGTTTTTTGAATTTTGTCATCTCTTCCCACCGGCACAGAATGGCCTACTCTTTCGAAAAGCGGAACAGGATTTAACGTGTGCGCAAGATGTTCTGCATGCGTTCGCACACGGGACCTTGGTTTATTGTCCATCCGAAGGATTAGACAGATGGTCAGTGTGTCAGCGTACACATTGTTTCTACTGTGTGTAACGTTAGTCTACATGAAGAACACTTTGTGGGTAGTTTTTTTCCCCGTTTTTTAGGGAAGCAATGCAATTGTTTCTCTTTGGCGTTTTTGGGAATTTTTTCAAAACGGGTTTTTTTTTTTTTTGGGGTTGTCTAAAAATTTTGGAAGATCCCCCCCCGGGAACGTACAAGGAGGGGAATGGAAGAGGGAGAAAAACGATGGGGAAAACAAATCAGGAGTGGGCAGCCTTGAATGGAACAACCCGACTGTCTAGAACCGGAGGGGAAAGGAGAAACGCTGGTTGCAAATTTTTCAGTGGTGCCCCCAAAGGTTACCAACGTGGGATTTTTGGGGGGACATGTCTTGGGGTATTGGATAGAGGGGCACTTTTTAAAAGCCTTTCTTCTGTACAAACTCTATTTTGCAGTTTTTTCGGCAGAAAAGGAAAGCCTCTGTCAATACTTTTTGTATGATACAAAAATTATGGGCCCAAAAGTTCATATAAGTGGTTTTTGAACCTGCCAAACGGGGAAAGGGGTAACGGGTGAATTATAAGGGTTTGGTTTCCCAGCAGTGATCTGACGTGACGCTAGAACCCCAAATTACTGAACAGCTAGACTGGGGGTTTGGGGGGGTGAATGCGCTTGTCCATTTCCCTGAGGGTTTCTGTGGGGTTTCCCGAGGCGGGAAACACTGCTTGAGGGGCATTTTTCTGTCGCTGGGGGTTTTGGGGGGGAACTTTTTTGTGGGGGTTTTTAAAGGGAGATCAAATTCTGAAGAAAAGGGGTTTTTTTTTTGGTACTAGCAAGTATAAAATCAACGAATGCCCAAAGCCCTTGGGATGAGCCCTAAAAACCGGGGGCCCCGTGTCGAACGAAATGCAGAACATCTTGCGCACACCTTTTAAAATTTTTCCTTTTCCCGGGCTTTTCGTAAGAGTGGGCCCATTGTGTCCGGGGGGAACAAAATGACAAAATTTAAAAAAACCGCATACAAGGGGGACGGATGAAAAAAAAGAAACTTGAGTCCCTTTTTTCCTTTAAACCCCTCGATATAAAAGAATAATAAAAATAAAAAAGGGAAATTTTCCCTAAACCGTTTTGAAAAGGGGAACATTTCTCGGGGTTCCCCAAAGAAAAGAAAAAAAGGAAAGGGTTTTTCTTTTGTGAACACTTTTAAAATATACACACCACAGAAAGTGCGCGCACATGGGGGCCCACGTAGCCCCGGCCGCATGCGCGCAAAGGCATGTAAAACACCTGTTTAAAGGGTTACATAACAGAAAACATTTCTGCTAAAAACTTGTCATAGCCCTTCTTTTGGGGCTTAGAAAAGTTAAATTTTTTGATTTTTGTCTCTCTGTTTTTCATGCTTGGGTTTTTCATTAAAACTTTAAAAGAGTGAAACTTTTTGAGAAAAGGGACTTTTAACATGGTTGACGTCACCACCCTTCACCCTTACCCAAACGTTTAGTCTTGTAAAACCGGGGGGGCACCACTGAAGACTTCTGCGTCAGCAGGGCTATAAACAACAGGATTGGATTTAATTGTCGGTCTGTGTATGTACGTCCGTGTCAGTCTGTTTTTCAGCGCACGTATGCCTAAAATACCCCACACACACCACACACACCCCAACACACACACACAACACACAACACACACACACACACACAACAAAACACACACACACACACACACACACACACACACACACACACACACACACACACACACACACACACACACACATACACCCCACACACACACAAACACACACAACACACACACACACACATAACACACAACACACACACAACACACCCCAAACACACACACCACACAACACACAACACACACACACACAACACACACACACCACACACACACACACAACAACACACACAACACACACACACACACACACACACACACACACACACAACCACACACACACACACACACACGCACACGAAGACAAAGCTCCTGCCCACAAAAGTGTACAACTTTCTCTAGCATCCTGACAGATAGATGCCCCTCAGTGGTACAGCGATAGAACACACACACACCCCCACACACACACACACACACACCACACACACACACACCACACACACACACACACACAAACACACACACACACACATCCTTCACTCTTCTGTGGTCCTCCTACTCTTTCCTTCATGCCAGCCAGCCAGACATCTCTGTGGACAGAAGGGATTAGGCCGTCCGTCCATCATCTGTCTGCACTGGGAAACAGGGATGCTTTCGGCTTACTGTATTTATATATATGTGTGTGTGTAATGCACTTGCATCTCTGGTAGGTAGCCTTGCTGGCAGAGAGTGGACGTGACAGTATCGAGAAAAGCATGGGCTTTGGCGTCTGCTTTCAGTTTTGAATGGGTGCAGGTGGGGTGTACTCTGTGAGGACGGGTTGGGTTGTGGTTTTTTTTACGTTGTTGTATGTATGTAAGGATGGATGGATGGATGTGTGTGTATGTATGTATTCAAATTCAATTTCAAATTCAAAAACTGTGTGTATGTATGGGATGGATGGATTTGGGTGGATGTGGGTTCTAATTTTATGTATGTTTGGATGGATGGATGGATATGTGTGTAAAGTTAAAGTATGTTGTATGTATGTGGTGTATGAAAGTACGTATGGATGTATGTATGTATGTACGTATGGATGTAAAGTATGTATGGATGGATGGATGATGGATGGATGGATGGATGTATGTATGGATGTATGAATGTATATATGGATGTATGTATGTATGGATGGATGGATGGATTATGTAAAGTATGTATATGGATGGATGTATGTATGGATGGATGGATGGATGGATGGATGTGTGTGTATGTGAGTGTATGTATGTATGTATGTATTTTTTAGTTATTTTATTTTCATTTTATTCTTTTATACCGAGGATAATGGAATAAGCTCTTACGTGCTTTTTTATTACATCCAGTCCCCGTGTGTATGCGGTTTTGTAAATTGTCATCTGTTTCCACCGGCACACATTGGCCTACTCTTACGAAAAACGGAACAGGATTTAACGTGTGCGCAAGATGTTCTGCGTGCGTTCGCACACGGGGCCTCGGTTTAGAGTCTCCTCCGAAGGACTTGCACATGTATGTATGTATGTATGTATGTATGTATGTATGTATGTATGTATGTATGTATGTATGTATGTATGTGTGTGTGTATGCATGTATGTATGTGTGTATGTATGTATGGGTTTTATGTATGTATGTATGGATGGTGGTGATGTATTATGTGTGTATGTATGTGTGTATGTATGTATGTGTGTATGTGTAAAGTATGTATGTATGTATTTTATTTATGTATGTGTGTATGCATGTATGTATTATATGTGTATGTATGTTGTTCGGTTGTATACATGTATGTATGATGGTTGTGTGTGTAAAGCATGTTCAAAGTATGTATGTAGTGTATGTATGTATGTATGTATGTTTTATTTATGTATGTTTTGTAGCATGTATGTAAAATATATGTGTCTATGTATGTGTGTTCGTGTGTGTATACATGTATGTATGTATGTATGTATGTATGTATGTATGTATGTATGTATGTATGTATGTATGTGCAAAGTTAAGATGTGTGCGCCTCTGAAGACAAGTTCTTCACTTTCTTTACAGAGTATACTTCTAAATTCCTGAAGCAATGTTTTAACTGTATATATACAGCAACAAACATGCGGTTGCACACGGGGAGATCTATGCACATTATGCACATAGATTGACACACACAGATAGGCAAACACATACATACAAACTTGAGCAGGCATGCTCATGGAGAGGGAGGGAGGGATAGACGGACGGCGGAGCGGACGGAGAGAGAGAGGGAGAGAGAGAGAGAGAGAAGAGAGAGAGAAGAGAGAGAGAGAGAGAGAGAGGAGAGAGAGAGAGAGAGAGAGAGAGAGAGAGAGAGAGAAGGGGGGTGGTTGTGATGCACTGGCACGTGCACAAACCCACACACAAAAGGCCTGCAGATTTTAATTCCAATCATTTCCCTCCGAGGCATAGTGTTAAACTGTGTCAGCTTTTTTCATCAGCAGTTCATTTTATGAATTTTCCATCCCATGACCAACAGTT
>CM054140.1:57595825-57598325 GCA_028751875.1 Rapana venosa | reverse complement strand
AAAAGGAAAGGGTCTTCGTCCATTCTTCGTCCAGCCCAGAACAAGGCCGTTTCCATTTCTGCACAGACCGGTCTTCAGTATCCCTAAGGAAATTGCTCTACGAAAAGGAAAGACATTCGTTGGCACAAAAAGGGGAGAGAGCAACAAGTAGTGTGGGTGTGGAGAAGAGAAAAGGAGAGAGGGAGGGGGGGGGTGAGGAAGGGAGAGAGGGGGAGAGAGAGAGGGAGAGAGAGAGGAGAGAGAGAGAGGGAAAGAGGAGAGGAGAGAGAGAGAGAGAGAGAGAGAGAGAGAAGGAAGGGGGGGGGGGGGGGCAGAGAGAAAGAGACTTCAGAAGTCTGAAGTTTCTCTCTCCCCTCTCTTTCTCTGAGAGACAGAGGTGGGGAGGGGGGGGGGGGAGAAAGAGAGAGAGAGAAGAGGGAGAGAGAGGGAGTGGGGAAAGAGAGAGGGAGTGGGGGGAAAGAGAGAATGAGGGAGATGGAGGAATAGAGAGAGGGAGGGAGAGAAAGAAAGAAAGAAAGACAGACAGACAGAAAAACAGACGGAAAAGGAAACTAGGGTGGTGGTGGTGTGGAGGTGCCAGCTTGACTTAAATGGTGACGGACAGACGGATGGAGAGAGAGAGAAGGAGAGAGAGATAGAGAAGAGAGCGAGAGAGAGAGAAGAGAAGAGAGAGAGAGAGAGAGAGAGAGAGAGAGAGAGAGAAGAGAATGACAATGACAAGTTCTTTTATTTCGAGAATAATGAATAAGCACCCATGTGCTTTTATTTACATCCAGTCCTCGCCCTTAGGGATACATTATATAATGGTAAAATAAAATAAACCCAATACCAAAATACACTCACAGAGAGAGAACTCGAACTCGAACTCGAATGATTTATTCACAAAAAGGCCATTGGCCCATAATTAAATATGAAGGGGGGTTGCCGAACTACTTAGTATTTTGGTGAAACGACACAATGTTACTGTATAACAAAAAGTCAGCTACAAAAATAAGACTTAGGATAACAATATCTCTTCACAGAGGAGAGAGAGAGAAAGAGAGAGTGAGAGAGAGAGAGAGAGAGAGAGAGGAGAGAGAGAGAGAGAGAGAGAGAGAGAGAGAGAGAGAGAGAGAGAGGCAGAGAATTTCAATTTCAATTCAATTTTCAATTCATTCTTTTATATCGAGGATAATGGAAAGCACCTATATGCTTTTTTTACATCCAGTCCTCGTGTGTATGCGGATTTGTGAATTCTGTCATCTGTTCCCACCGGCACACAATGGACTACTCTTACGAAAAGCGGAACAGGATTTAACATGTGCGCAAGATGGTCTGCGTGCGTTCGCACACGGGACCTCGGTTTATAGTATCTTCCGAAGGACTTTTAAGGGAGAGTGAAGTCTGCACTGATGTGAACTCCAGAAGAAAATATCCCCCCTTGAACGGGGGGTATCGAACCCGGGTTGCCAGATTGCGAGAGCAATGTTCTGACCACTAGGCTATCCCGTCCCTCCCCCAGAGAGAGAGAGAGGAGAGAGAGAGAGAGATGAGAGAGAGAGAGAGACAGACAGACAGACAGACAGACAGACAGACAGACAGAGTGTGTGTCTGTTGTGGGGTAGTGACCACGTCCTTCCTGTACTACCCTTCTACCTCATCGATTGTTCGGGACTGATGTCTGTCGCTGGAAAGGGAAACTAAGGTGGGGAGGGGGGGGGGGTGGGTGAGGGGTGTCAGAGGTGCCATCCAGCTTGATTTGAATGGCGGAAACTGTGAAAGAGAGGTGTGGGGGTGGGGGTGGGGGGTGGTTTTATAGTCTCCGTGGCTCCATCTCATTTCTTACAATGAGCTCAAGGGATTGCGCCTTGAATGTTTGAAGGAAATGTTGTTTTTTTAAGTATCGATTCTTCTTTTGAAGGTTTTTTGTTTTCTTGTTTTGTTGTTGTTGCTCCTGCTCTCTGTCTCTCTGTCTGTCCTTCTGCCTGTCATCTCTCTCTCTCTCTCTCTCTCTCTCTCTCTCTCTCTCTCTCTTCTCTCTCTCTCTCTCTCTCTCTCTCTCTCTCCTCGCTCTCTCTCGCGCTCTCTCTCTCTCTCTGTGCTAGGGAGTGGATGTCTGGGTTTCTGTGTGTGTTTTCTTTAAAAAAAAGATTCTTGTTTGGAAAAGTCGATATAGTTTTTTCTTGCTGTAAGGTTAAGGGATTGTCTTGAAGTTTAATCACGATAATTGATAGTTTTTATTATTATTAATTTTGTTTGAAGATGTTTTGATGTCCAGATCTCGCTAGGTTTTGGGAGTTCAGTGGGTTGTTTTTTAAAAAAGCATTCGTGTTCAGAATTGTCAAAATATGTTTTCTTCTGTTCATCCCCTGCGTTCTTGTAGAAAAGGTCCTCTGTATTCATTACTCATGACCCCCTCCCTCCCCCAGGCCACAGTTTCTTTCCTGGGTCCACCGAAAGTGAACGGAAAATTGATTTCTTCTCGCAGATTGTGAAGTGGCAGCAGGACTAGAAAATTGTA
>CM054140.1:57583325-57585825 GCA_028751875.1 Rapana venosa | reverse complement strand
AGGTTTAACGTGTGGGCAAGATGTTATGCGCTGTGAGATTGTGAGTACACACTGGACGAGAAGTTAGTGGGTGGGACTGTTTTGAGGTACCTCCCCATATAGGCAACCATACTCCAACTTCAGAGGATTTTTTTTCTTCTTTAAAGGAGAGTGCATATTGTTATGCTAAGAGCTTTGAAACAGCTGAAGACAATTCAATAATTTCAAAGCCTACGGTTTGGCACTTAGCTTACATCAATAACTGGAAAAGCTTTTGGCTAAAGCCAAAATCGATTCTTTCTATCTCTCTATCTATCTAGTCATGTCAAGTCAACACTTTAATCATCCCATGAAGGGCAATTACAATGAATCTATCTATCTATCTATCTATCTATCTATCTATCTATCTATCTATCTATCTATCTATCTATCTATCTATCTATCTATCTATCTATCTATCTATCTATCCGTCTGTCTGTCTGTCTATCTATCTATCTATCTATCTATCTATCTATCTATCTGTCTGTCTATCTATCTATCTATCTATCTATCTATCTATCTATTCTAATATCTATCTTCTGTCTGTCTATCTGTCTGTCTGTTTGTATATCTGTCTGTCTATCTATCTGTCTATCAATCTATCTATATCTGTCTATCTATCTATCTATCTATCTATCTATCTATCTATCTATCTATCTATCTATCTATCTATATCTTTTCAACTGAAGAAATGGTCTTGATGTACATATCAGGATTAACACACACTAACTTTCAGGACAAACGTGTCTGGTGACAATCCCCATGAAAGACACAGTGTTTTCACAATGAACACAACGAAAAATGGAAATGCTGGGGCAGCAAGCAACACAAGCAATGACAGAAAGAAACAATTATTCGGACAGACCTGAACAATAAATCAAACAAACGACGGAATGTGAATGCTGTTACATTCTCTTTAGCTATTTTCCCACCCCATCTTCTTCTTCTTTAGTTATTTATTTATTTATTTATTCTTTTATATCGAGGATAATGGAATAAGCACTCATGTGCTTTTTTTACGTCCAGTCCCCGTGTGTATGCGGTTTTGTAAATTTTGTCATCTGTTCCCACCGGCACACAATGGCCTACTCTTTCGAAAAGCGGAACAGGATTTAACGTATGCGCAAGATGTTCTGCGTGCGTTCGCACATGGGGCCTCGGTTTATAGTCTCATCCGAAGGTTAGGGATCATTAGTCATCGTGTGAACGGTGATGTTGCGCTTGATCGCAATATAAGTTACTAGCTTGTTGTTGCTATGCTCATTGTGTTCTTCATGCTATAGTAATTGTTACGACCAGACTTGAGAACAGAGCTGGAGCATATGGGATGGAGGTGAGCTCGGAGAAAAGTAAAGTACTTGTGAACAGCACGAGCAACGCCACTGCTAAAATTTACATGAACGGCCAACAACTGGAGGAGGTAGATGCTTTTAAATACCTTGGCGCTACACTCACAAAGGACGGGCGATCGACGACAGAAATCAAAATCAGAATAGCCATGGCAACATCTTCCATGACAAAACTCACCACCATATGGAAAAGTAAAGAGATCAGTTTCCCAATCAAACTAAAGCTCTACAAAGCCCTAATTCAGACGATCCTGCTGTACGGAAGTGAAACCTGGACATAATTGACTGCTGAAACAGCAAAGCGAATCCAGTCATTCGAAACAAAATGCCATAGAAAACTACTGGGCATATCCTGGAGAGAACGAAAGACCAATGAATTTGTCAAGAGTCAAATAACACGGCTGGCAGGTCCACAGGAACCCCCTCTCACCATCGTCAAGAAGAAAAAGCTGACATGGTTCGGCCACGTCACCCGCCACAACACTCTGCCAAAAACAGTACTGCAGGGAACACTCGAAGGTGGCAGAAGAAGGGGAAGACAGAACAAGTAATGGATGGACAACATCAGAGAATGGACCAGGATGAATGACTCGGCACTACTGCGCAGAGCCGAGGACCGAGATGGATTGAGGAGGCTTACCACGGCATCGTCTTTCGTGTCTCCCCCACGACCACCAAGGTCACGGGTCTGATGATGATGATGATGAATTGTTCCATGCGTAGCGAATGAAAATAAACCCCATTAAAACCAAATAGGTGTTTTAAAGGTGGATCAATGGTCTAAGGGGTAATGCACCTGCCTAGAAAGCGAAAAGTGCTGGTTCGAAGTGTGTGGAGGTTTGATCCTCGTTTGGGCCAGAAACTTCCCCCCCCCCCTCATCTTGAGTGGTGGTCTGGGTGCTCGTCTTTCGGTACATCGAGGTCCCGTGTGTTATACATAATTATTTAGCGCACGTAAAAGAACCCACGGCAACAAGGGAGTTGTCCTTGGCAAAGTTCTGTTGATAAAAGTCACTCTGATAGAGAAACAGAAAATACAGTTGCAGACAGGGAAAGAACAAAAATGGGTGGCGCTGCTCTTGTGGCGACGCGCTCTCTCTCTCTCTCTCTCTCTCTCTCTCTCTCTCTCTCTC
>CM054140.1:57550825-57573325 GCA_028751875.1 Rapana venosa | reverse complement strand
GACCCATCAAGATTGATTGTGAATTCAATGTTGATTGTGAATTTATCCCTATATTTAGAGACGATTCTGTTGGTTTTTTTGGATGGTAACTGTGGTAGCTCTAAGTTGATAACAAAAGTCGTTTGATGTTATTTGCAAGTTGATTTCAGAGCTCATTTTGTAATGTTTTTGAAAAGTAAGATGTGACCCATCAGGATTTGTTACGAAATCTTCATACATGGGATGATTGTGGGTTTTTTTAATTTTATGGCAACTACAGAGTCTCTCTTGATAACACTTTTGACTTTATTTGTGAGTAATAATTCAGGGTCAGTAAAAGATTATTACTGTAGCCTTAAATGTGAATTTACTTGGGGGGTAGTAGATACAATGTTCACTGCGGAAATATACAATCTCCATCCGAAGTTAAAATCGACTTTAAATCACTGGCAACAAGCCACATAACGGGTGCCAAAAAACAACAACAAATCAATGCAAGGGTAGATCACATCCTTTTCAAAGCCTGAGAGGGTTACTATAGGTAGGCCTAGTTAAATCAATGCAAGGGTAGATCACATGCTTTTCAAAGCCTGAGAGGGGTAGTATAGGGTAGGCCTAGTTAATTCAATACAAGGGTAGATCCCATCCTTTTCAAAGCCTGAGAGGGGTAGTATAGGGTAGGCCTAGTTAAATCAATGCGGGTAGGCCTAGTTAAATCAATGCAAGGGTAGATCACATTCTTTTCAAAGCCTGAGAGGGTTAGTATAGGGTAGGCCTAGTTAAATCAATGCAAGGGTAGATTACATCCTTTTCAAAGCCTGAGAGGGGTAGTAGTATAGGGTAGGCCTAGTTAAATCAATGCAAGGGTAGATCCCATCCTTTTCAAAGCCTGAGAGGGGTAGTATAGGGTAGGCCTAGTTAAATCAATGCAAGGGTAGATCACATCCTTTTCAAAGCCTGAGAGGGGTAGTAGTATAGGGTAGGCCTAGTTAAATCAATGCAGGGGTAGATCACATCCTTTTTCAAAGCGTGAGAGAGGGGTAGTAGTTTAGGGTAGGCCTCGTTAAATCAATGCAAGGGTAGATCACATCCTTTTCAAAGCGGGAGAGAGGGGTAGTAGTATAGGGTAGGCCTCGTTAAATCAATGCAAGGGTAGATTACATCCTTTTCAAAGCCTGAGAGGGGTAGTAGTATAGGGTAGGCCTAGTTAAATCAATGCAAGGGTAGATCCCATCCTTTTCAAAGCCTGAGAGGGGTAGTATAGGGTAGGCCTAGTTAAATCAATGCAAGGGTAGATCACATCCTTTTTCAAAGCCTGAGAGGGGTAGTAGTATAGGGTAGGCCTAGTTAAATCAATGCAGGGGTAGATCACATCCTTTTTCAAAGCGTGAGAGAGGGGTAGTAGTATAGGGTAGGCCTAGTTAAATCAATGCAAGGGTAGATTACATCCTTATCAAAGCCTGAGAGGGGTAGTAGTATAGGGTAGGCCTAGTTAAATCAATGCAAGGGTAGATTACATCCTTTTCAAAGCCTGAGAGGGGTAGTAGTATAGGGTAGGCCTAGTTAATTCAATGCAAGGGTAGATTACATCCTTTTCAAAGCCTGAGAGGGGGGTTAGTATAGGGTAGGCCTAGTTAAATCAATGCAGCTAGGGCTGGGAGGGGGGAGGGAGATGATTTATCGGGGTCAGGCGCACATTTCTTATTAACTTTGAGATATGCTTCCTGCGCCTTCTCCATCATCCTAGGCACACTGGGTAGGGAGGGGGAGGGGGGGGGGGGACAGCCGATTCCTCACTACTGTACTGTCTCTGGAGCAGTGAGTGTGCGGGAGAAGGAAGGGGAAGGGGGGGGGGGGTCTGATTTCTGGACCATATAATTATGCTTACTGTTTGGGGGGGGGGGGGGGGGGGGATGGGTTACGTTGGTGTTGGTTGGTTTTGTACAGTTATCAAACTTAGTTTAAGTTGTCGAACTTTCGTGGTGGTTTAATGATTTGAATACAAGTGCGTGCGGGTGTGTGTGTGTGTGTGTGTGTGTGTGTGTGTGCGTTGCGCGTGCTTGCGTGCGCATGCGTACGTTCATACAGCGTGCGTGCGTGTGCGCGCGCGCACACATTCCCACACACACACACATATGTGAGTGCACCACAATATAACACACATGCACACACTTTCTCTCTCTCTCTCTGTCTCTGTCTCTGTCTCTCTGTCTGTCTTTCTCTGTCTCTGTCTGTCTGTCTCTCTCTCACACATACACGCACACACTTTTCACCACCACCCCTACCACAAAACACACACACACCCACCCCCACACACACACACACACACACACACACACACACACACACACACACACACACACACCACCCACCACCACCACCACCACCCCAACACGAACACACACACACCACCACCACCACCACCACTACCACCACCACCGCCTTCATCCCTACACACACACACACAAATACACACACACACACACACACACACACACACACACACACACACACACACACACACACACACACCACACACACACACACACTATAGACCAAGTATTCAAGCATTCATCACCCCCCATTCAGAGAGACAACACTGTACAGCACTCACTTCTCCATTCCATCAATTAAAACAACAACATCAACAACAACAACACAGCTAGCTACCTACCTACATCCCCTCGCTTCATTAACGCGACAAACGGCTTTTGTTTTACAGCTTCATAAACACCCCCCCCCACCCCCCCCCCCACACACACACACCAAAACACACATATACATAACACAGCAATTCAAAATTGAACAAGCTGTTCTGTTCTACCGCACAGTCATTTAACAGGTATTCCCAAGCCCAACACATACACACGCGCACGGACGCTCGCTCGGGCGCTCGCGCTCGCGCGCGCACACGTACACACCCGCATGCACGTGCACACTCACACATATACACACATAGCATACCATTAACACAACACACACGCGCGCAATTAAAACACACACACACACATACACCTGTCTAAAATCACTTTTTTGTGGATAGACGTTAAAACGAACACACACACACACACACACACACAACACACACATACACACACCTGTCTAAAATCAGTTTTTAGTAGATAGACGTTAAAACGAACAACACACACACACACACACACACCACACACACACACACACACACACACACACACACACAACAACGTACAGACGATTTTCTTTTTTTGACACTTTCCATCAATACACACACAGACACAGACACAGACACACACACACACACACACACAACACACACACACACACACACACACACACACACACACACACACACACACACACTCACTCACTCACTCACTCACTCACTCACCACCACACACCACACACACACACACATACACACACACACACACACACGCACGCACACACACACACTCACGCACACACACACACACACACACTCTCTCTCTCTCTCACACACACGCACACGTACACACACACACACACACACACACACACACACACACACACACACACACACACACACACACACACACACACACACATTCAAAATGAAACCAGCAGGCCTACAGCACGCACTGTCCATTAAGTCCAAGCATAAAACCCGAATGGCAAAAACCGGGAAAAACAATATACAGTCAAGGTTGTACACAGATGGTATTATTGATAATACAGAAGCAGTAAACAGATGAACAGACAGTCACTCATACATAGACACCCACAGAGACATACACACACACACGCACACACTACACACACAAACTCACACACAGAAAGAGTAGACCATTGTGTGCCGGTGGAAACAGATGAAAAATTTACAAAACCGCATACACACGGGGACTAGACGTAAAAAAGCACATGAGTGCTTATTCCATTATCCTCGATATAAAAAATGAATAAAAAATTAAATGAAATACACACACGAACGCACACACACACACACACACACAACAAGCACACACATACACACACACACACACACACACACACACACACACACACACACACACACACACACACACACACACACACAAGCACACACTTTACACACAAGCACACACTTTACACACAAGCACACACAAGCACACACATTACACACACACAAGCACACACGTTACACACACAACACACACACACACACACACACACACACACACACACACACACACACCCCACACTCACACACACACACACAAACACACACACAAACACACACAAACACACACAAAAACACACAGACAAACACACACACGCACGCACACACGCACGCACACACTCACACAGCAGTCCTGACAGATCATGCCATACAGCGAAGTTGATCGTTAGCATGTGGCAGACAAAGAGACAGACGTACTGCACACACACACACACACACACACACACACACACACACCACACACACACACACACACACACACACACACCCCACACACACACACACACAAAACACACACACAACCACACACACTCACACACACACAACCACACACACTCACACACACACACTACACACACACCACACACAATACACACAAAATAACCACACACACACCACACACACATAACCACACACACACATAACCACACACATACACACACACCCACACACACAAACACCACATACACACACACACACACACACTTTCTCTCTCTCTCCCCTCTCTCTTCTCTCCTCCCTCTCTCTCTCTCTCTCTCTGTGTCTCACACAAACACAACACAACCCCGCCTCTCCCGCGCGCGCGCACACACACACACACACAACACACACACACACACACACACACACACACACACCCCACACACACACACTACACACACACACACCAAAACACCCGTAACACAACAAAACAACACCCCCCCCCCCCCCCCACACACACACACAACAAAAATACCACACCAAAACCACCACCACACCCACCCATCCCCACACCATACCATTCCACACCACACACACCCACACCTACCCCCTACCACACCACACACCTCTCCCTATCCCCCCCCCCCCCCCCCCCCCCCCACACACACACACACACACCACACCCCCAACCACACCACAACAAACACAACACAAACACAACCATAATACCATCCATACTGCCGAAAGGGGGGAAAACACACACACACACACAACACACACACACACACACACTCACACACACACACACTCACACTCACACACACACACACACACACACAACACAACACACACACACACACACACACACACACACACACACACACACACACACAGAGGCCCTGGGGTTTCACGTGCCCACAAGACAAATCGATCGGTGTGTGACAAGGAAGGAAAAGCAGCAAGGGGGTGGGGGTGATGGTGGTGGCGTGTGGTGCTAGTGAGTCTATCACCCTTCCCCTCCCTCTTTGACATCGCCCCCCACCCTCCCTCACCCCCTCCCTCACCCCCTCACCCTCCCTCTGCCCCATCACAGCTGGCCTCCACTTTGTCCTCCCTCCCACCACCTCACCCCCCCCCCCCCCCCCTTTGCATCAGAACTCCTTGTTTGCCTGATTGCTCGCTCGCTTGCTTGCCTGTGACTGCTTGGTTTGTCAACTGTTTCAAACTGTCGGCATCTGTATTCTTCTGCTGTGCGGTGCCGGTTATAAATATAGCGCGCGAAGAAGAAGAAACGGTTTGGTGGTGAGTGAGAGCAAGGAGCGGATAACATGACAGCCAACTGAAGTCATGCTCTTAGTACTGAAGAAGAAACGGGAGAAAGAGGAGAGATAGAGAGAGACAGAGAACAAATGAACAAATTTTATTGAGAGAGAGAGGGGAGATTTTCAGTCTTCCAGTTTCTTTTGGGAATTTCGTTCATCCTGAGAGCGTAGTAGGAAGAGGATGTGATCTTTGTGAGAGAGTGTGTGTGATTTTGTGATTGTGGTTCGGTTTGGGGGTGAGGTTGGTTTTTTTGTTGTTGAAAATTTGTGGTTTACATGTTTTTGGGGGGAGAATATGGCTTTTAAAAAAAATTATTCTTTTATATCGAGGATAATGGAATAAGCACTTATGTGTGGGTTCAGGATAGTGAGTAAGGTAGGTGAGGGGAAAAAAAGAAAATTTGTGGATGTAATGATTTGTTTTTTGACTGTGTAAAATATAGTTTTCGTGTGTTATGTTAGAAGTATGAGCGTCGTGTTTGTGGAGGATGTGTGTGTGTAGAGGAATGTGTGTATGGGGCGGGGAGGGGGTGTGTGTATGGGGGGTGTTTGTGTGTGTGTGTGTGTTAAGCAACCATGTCTGTTTGTGTACGCGCGCAGGTGTGTGTATGTGTGTGCTTACATGCATGCATGCATGTGTGTATGTGCACATGTGTGCTTTTTGTGAGTAATGCAATGTGTGTATACACATTCATGTATAACTAGGTATATGTATATTTATTGTGTGTGTTTGTGTGCGTGCACATCTGTGTGTGTTTGACTAAACTATGGTTTACAAACATTGATGTGCGGACAGCCTAAGCTAGCTCAGTTCTGCGCCACAGGTAATCTCAGTCAGTGAGGATTTGATATAATATAAGCATTAATCATGTTAGGAAAACCCACAGGCAACCCGGGGTGCTCTCAATGTCCAGGCAGAGTAGCATCACTTGTGGGTGCCCTTGTTAATGCTATGAGTGCGTGTGATGAAACAGTCCATCAGTGAGTCACTGATGTGTGTGTGTGTTGTGTGTGTGTGTGTGTGTGTGTGTGTGTGTGTGTGTGTGTGTGTGTGTGTGTGTGTGTGTGCTTGTGTGTGTGTGCTTGTGTGTGTGAGTGTGTGTAAGGAAATGATCCATGGTTCAGTATCACCCCTCCCTGTGCATTATCTGACAGGGAGAATTACTTCGTTTTGGGTGATTTCTTTGTTTGCAGTTAGCACGGATCAGAGAAAGAAAGAAAGAAAGAGAGAGAGAGAGAGAGAGAGAGAGAGAGAGAGAAGAGAGAGAGAGAGAGAGAATGTGTGTATGTTTGTGAGTGTGTGAGTGAGTGAGTGTGAGAGAGAGAGAGTGTATGTGTGTATGTGTTGTGGAGTGTGTAAGAGAGTGTGTGTGCGTGCGTGTGTGTGTGTGTGTATGTTTTAATTTTATTCTTTTATATCGAGGATAATGGAATAAGCACTTTTGTGCTTTTTTTTACATCCAGTCCCCGTGTGTATGCGGATTTGTGAATTCTGTCATGTTCCCACGGCACACAATGGCCTACTCTTACGAAAAGCGAAACAGGATTTAACGTGTGCGCAAGATGTTTTGTGTGCGTTCGCACACGGGACCTCGGTTTATAGTCTCATCCGAAGGACTTTCGGGGAGAGTGGAGTCTGCACTGATATTAACTCCAGAGGAAAATATCCCTTTAAACGGGAATCGAACCCGGGTCGTCAGATTGCGAGCGCAATGTTCTGACCACTAGGCTATCCCGTCAACCTGTGTGTGTGTGTGTGTGTGTGTGTGTTGTGTGTGTGTGTGTGTGTGTGTGTGTGTGTGTGTGTGTGTGTGTGTGTTGTGTGTGAGAGAGAGAGAGAGAGAGAGAGAGAGAGAGAGAGAGAGTAGAGAGAGAGAGAGAGAGAGTAGCGTGCGTGAGTGCAATATTCCATCTCCCTCTGTATATATTTCAGGGGAATGTGTTCGTCTGAGTGAATTTGTTGTGTGCCACTTTACACGGATTAATGTGTGTGTGTGTTTGTGTGCGTGTTTGTGTGTGGTGCGTGGTGTGTGTGTGTGTGTGTGTGTGTGTGTGTGTGTGTGTGTGGTGTGTGTGTGTGTGGCGTGTTTGTTGTGTGTGTTTAAGGGTGGAGACTGCCAGTTTATTAGATTGATGAAGTGATTGATAGAAAGGAGCTTGTAGTGCAGGAGAAGAAAATATTGGAGGGGGGAGGGAGAGAGAGAGAGAGGGGGGGGGGGGAAGAGAGGGAGGGAGAGAGATAAGAGCCAGAGAGGGGGAGAGATAGTGGGACCGAGAGAAGGTGGGGGGGGGGGGGGGGGGAGAGAGTGAGACAGAGAGAAGAGGAGAGGGAGAGAGATTTAATTCAATTTCATTTAATATTCTTTTATTTCGAGGATAATGTGCCTTTTCCTTTATATCTAGCCCCCTGTGTGTGCGATTTTGTAAAGTTTGTTATCCGTTCCCATCACACAGAGAGAGAGAGAGAGAGAGAGAGAGAGAGAGAGAGAGAGAGAGAGAGAGAGAGAGAGAATGAGAAAGAGAAGGGGAAGGGGGGGGGGGGCAGTAAAGAGTAAATTACCTTAAAAGGAAAACTGTCTTAAGCATCACTAACAATAGCAAGACAAACATTCCCACATCCTCTATGCTTTATCACTCTGATTTTCTTCCTCGTCTAAGCGATACCACTCATACTCTGTGGTCAGATATTTCATATTATATACAAACATAAAGACACCGGGAAGGAGAAGGAGGAAGGGAGGGAGAGCGAGAGAGAGAGAGACTGATTGAGAGAGAGGGGAGAGGAGAAAGAGAGGGGGTGAGGAGAAGAGAGAGAGCGAGCACGAAGGAGGACAAGAGAGAGGAGAGAGAGAGAGAGAGAGAGAGAGAGAGAGAGAGAGAGAGAGAGAGAGAGAGAGAGAGCAGACAGCATGACAGACACAGATGGACCTTGATAGGCAACATCTTATTGATTGTGTCTGCTGCCATTGTCTACTTCTATCCCCCCCCCCCCTCTCTCTCTCTCTCCCACCCTCCCTCCCTGCGATCATTTTGAGGCACCATTACTGTCACCATATGCCCTGCGCCCAGACAAACTAATCATGTTGTTGTTTGGGCATTGTGGGCAAGGCTAGTACGGTAGATAGACCGTAAGAAAGGCCGTTTTGTTCGTTGCCCGTCTGAGGATTAGTCGATGGTGTAGCATTTAGAAATATCACAGAGAAAAGTCTTGAAATAACCCAAGCCCGAAGATGTATAATTGAAAGATTTCAAACTTTAGTTTGAAAATGGAAATAAGCATAGTAGAATGTGCAGTTCTCTAAACGGAAAATTGGGTAGTGCCATGTATAACCAATATATAACAACACCAAAAAATGTCATCTGAGCGCTTTGATTTGTTGCTTTACAAGATTCAGCGCTATATAAATTCCATACATAATATTAGCAACCAAAAAAGTATACTGGCCTGCTAGCAGATATGGGTCTTTGAATACAGCTTGGTTTGATATTTTGGGACAGGAACACCGCTCTTCCAAAAAGGCCTGCAATGAAACTATTTGTGTAGATTAAACAAAAATCTCTTGTTTTTGAATGTTATGTCTTTTTTTTAAAAACATCAACAACAGAAAGCGTATCACAACAGATTGTTAGAATTTGTCACTTTTTGAAATTGTTCACTTTGGTGGTGGTCAACACTAATTCGACTCTGTTACTGAAGTGAACCAAATGTATGTGGAGTAAAAAAAAGAAATTCGCTTACGTGGGATGTTCTACAGAAAGAGATCTATCATTTAAAAAAAATACTTTTAGTACAAAATATGCCTTCAGCGCCTGGGCTTTATCACAGTTCTTGATTAAAACCATTGACACTGGGGGCAACAGCGAAGTGAGAGGCTGTATGACCAGTGGCTTTCTTTCCCACTCATGGAATTCCACTTTACAGCTTAGTCTTTAGTGATCGACAATCACTCTCTGACCAGGAGGCTTGACGCGCACAGTCCTTATGTGCTGCAGCCCTGGGGGCTAGTTGGCCTTTGGAGAACATCTCCAACGCTGACTGTCCTTATGCCCACTTGGCCGAGAGAGTGGGGATGTACTGTGGGCAAGGCATCTCCACTATAATCACATTTCTGCCCCTTTTCCGAAACAGCAGCTGCCTCCTTGGCTGTTTTGGAGGTCATCTTCGAACACGACAGACAAACATAATATATATATATGTAAAGCTTATTTCATAACCATGATAAGTTGCACACATATTTTACTGTATACTTATTGGTAATAGCAAACCAGATTGTTGTAGAATATAGAACAGATTTGTTGCAGATGCCCAATGGGGCTTAGCAGATGTATGGGTGCTCAAGAATTTGTGCAGTAAAATTTGAGAAATTCTAGATAAGATAGTACTTAGAATGGTAAATTACCACAAATGAAGCCGTCTTTAAACATCAGTTTTGAATACGTGTACGTTTGTTTTGTTATAGAGTTCTTTTGAATTTTTGATTCAGAAGAAATGATGTAAGCTACATTACGATTGCCTCATCAACGATACTACTCGAATAGTTCATTCACTTAATCAACCAACACTCATTAACAAGATCGCCTCATTCATTACTTCCACGAAAAACAAAAAAAAGACGAGCGTTAAAAAAACCCCACACCAAAGTCTTGTATAAACTATACATCAGTAACGTGGTCGTGACCGTAAATTACATTCCGCGTAACACAACCAAAAGATCGACTAAAAAAATAAAGGAATCAATGGCTGTGGCACCATAGGGAACCCCCGGCTTGATGAATAGTCGAGGTGGTGTGGCCAGGTCACTGGTTGCTCTGGAGGCAGAGGTACAGAGGGCGATAAATCACACCAGGCTGTGTGGACTTAAGAGTCCTACATCATCAGCACCAGCATTCACCAACACCATAGTTACACTCGCAAAGCGGTAACATCTGTTCCGTTTTTGGTAGCGGACCATTTTTCCCCGACGTTCCGTGTTGTTCGGTCTTTTGAGCTTTGTCGCTATTCTTCTTGATCAGATGGGAGTCTTGTACTCTTACCATCATCCTGCACGAAGAAATGTTTGCACATTATATACTCAGGCTCATTAACCAACTCTATGAATTATACGCGTACGAGCGCTTATGTAACCCTTATCTCATAATGCACGTACTAAGCGCTTATGTAACGATACTCGTATACACGTACTAAGCACTTATTAACCTTATACTTATACTATAACGGGTTTACCCTTGTATACTTATGACGTCTAGTATTATGTACGCTTAACTATTAACTCTAGCTTATTAACTCTGAAACCTTAGAACTTACACTTAAACTCTGATACTCAATACTCGATTCATACACGTAACCTTGACATCATAATCACGTACAAGCACTTATGTAACTCTTGATACTCATAATACACATACTAGTGCTTATGTAACTCTTGATACTTTATATACTATACGCTAATAGTACTTGTTAATACTTCTAATACTACGTACAAGCACTTAGTAACCCTTGATATTCATAACTAGTACAGGCTTTATGTACTATATATCATATATACTAACTTATAACTGTTATGTTAGCATTATGTAATTATATATTATGTATAGCTTATGTATGTAATATAATATATAGTACGTAGTAACCCATGATAGTATATTACGTATGTATGAATTATAGTATAGTATATATTATGTACCCTTGATACTTATATTCGCACACAAGCTCTTAACTTATATTACATACGTACAAAACATGATATACAATCGTATTATCGTGTAATTACACGCACTTACAAACCTCGTTAGTAGACTTTTTCTGTACTGCATACATTCTACAACATGAACTGGCCACACCACCTCGACTATTCAATCGATTCTGCGGCAGTTTCTGAAACTAGATTCAGAAAGACACTTCTGTTTTAATACCGAGAGCTTTATATATGTATTGTGTGGCCTGTGCTCTGTGTGGAAAGTGGTGGACACAAACAGCAGATGCATTTCCGATGCATAGAATGAAGGCCTGTCACATTCGTGATCAGGCATAGTTGAAATCAATCAACACTAACACACAAACACACACACACACACACACACACACACACACACACACACACACACACACACACACACACACACACACACACATATCTCCCTGTCTCTGTTGTCAGTCTGTCTGTCTTTCTGTCAGTTTCTCTCTCTCTCTCTCTTCTCTCTCTCTCTCTCTCTCCTCTCTCTCTCTCTCTCTCTCTCTCTCTCTCTCTCTCTTCTCTCTCTCTCTCTCTCTCTGTCTCCCTCTCTCTCTCTTATCTATCATCTATCTATATCTATCTCTCTCTCTTTATCTATCATCTCTCTCTCTCTCTCTCTCTCCTCTCTCTCTCTGCCTCCTCTCTCTCTCTCTCTCTCTCTCTCTCTCTTCTTACAAATCTTATGAGAATTTTTTTTTTCATCTTCCATGTTTCATCCTTAAAAGTTTTTGCCCTCAAAGTGTATTGTAGCCTAGAGGCCGATGTACATTAAACCATGTCAGAGTTCAGAGAGTTCTCTCTCTCTCTCTCTCTTCTCTTCTTCTCTCTCTCTCTCTCTCTCTCTCTCTCTCTTCTCTCTCTCTGTCTCTCTCTCTCCTTCGTCAGTATCTTCTGTCTTTCCCTGTCTGTCTCTGTCTGTCTCTCTTTCTCTCTCTCTCTCTCTCTCTCTCTCTCTCTCTCCTCTCTTCTTTCTTCTCTCTCTCTGTCTCTCTCTCTCTCCTGTCTGTCTCTCTGTTTCTCTCTCTCTTCTCTGCTTTCTTCTCTGTCTTCTCTCTTCGTCCTTGTCTCTCTCTCTTTTCTCTCTCCTCCTGTCTTCTTTGTCTCTGTCTCTCTCTCCTGTCTGTTCTCTCTGTCTCTGTCTGTCTCTCTCTGTTTTTCTCTCTCTCTGCTCTGTCTTCTCTCTCTCCCGTCTTTCTCTCTGTCTCTGTCGCTCTCTCTCTCTTGTTCTCTCTCTCTCCTGTCTGTTCTCCTGTCTGTTTCTCTCTCTCTCTCTGTCTGTCTCTTCTGTTTCTCTCTCTCTCTCCTGTCTGTCTCTATGTCTCATATATCTCTCACCCCCCAGTGCACGCACACACTGGTGATGTATGGACAGAAACAGGAAGAACGCATATGTGGATGTATTTCATCAATTGTAAATCTATATATTTATTCTGCATATCACCACCACCATCACCGCCATCATCATCATCACCCTCCTCCTCCTCCTCCTCCTCATCGTCACCCAATCATCGTCACCACCAACTCGTCGTCGTCATCTCACCATCCTCATCATCATCGTATCCACTCATCATTCATCATCCTCATCATCACTCATCTCATCATCACACCATCCTCATCACCACCATCCTCCTCCCCATCATCTCATTCCATCACATCATCATCACCGTCGTCATCATCATCACACATCATAATCTTCCATCATCATCATCAACATCATAGTGGGGAAAGGAGGATAATTTCAGGGGGAAAACAGAAAATAAAACAAACCAAACAGAAAAACCATGAAAACAGTGAAGAAAAAAAAACAACCGAGAACTACAAGAACAAAAGTAGCAAAGCTTGGCTAATTGCTCTAGGTGGACAGGTGGTCTAGAAAGCGAACAGTCCGGGTCGGAAGTGTGCGGTGGTTCGAATCCCGTTCAGGCCCCGAAACTCGCCCCCCCCCCCCCCCCCCCCGATCCATTAGACCATGAGTGGTGGCATGTCTGGGCGCTAGTCATTCGGATTAGACCGATAAACCGAGGTCCCGTGTGTTACTCAAAATTATTCAGCGCACGTAAAAGAACCCACGGCAACAAGAGAGTTGTCCCTGGCAAAAATTATTCTTAGAAAAAAGCCACTCTGATAGGGAAACAAATACAGACCCCCACCCCCAACCCCCCTAAAAAAAATAAGGTGGCGCTGCTCTTGTGGCGACGCGCTCTTCCGGGGGTGTGGGGGGGAGGGGGGGGGAGAGCAGCCCGAATTTCATGCAGAGAAATCTCGTGACTTAAAGTGGTATAAATAAATAAATAAATAAATAAATAGATAAATAAATAAGCCGTCAAGTCACAGTCCCTACGCATTAGTCTCACACACACACACACACCAAAACACACACACACACACACACACACACACACACACTCACACACACACCACACACACACACACACACACACACACACACACACAACACACACACACACACACAACACACACACACACACACACACACACACACACACACACACAGAGAGTTTTCAGCATGTCCCCAGTGTCACTGTCACCACCACCACCACCACCACACACGATAGTTCCTGCCTGTTTCGATCGTCATCATCACAACAACATCATCATCAGCGTCGTTGTCTGTTTGGCTGTGGCTTCTTCACAGAGGGGGTGTAAAGCCAGACTACAGGTCAGTGTGTCCGTGTAATCTGTCTGTGTGTGTAGGCCTGATAATCTATAGACAGACGAGTGGTCGGGGGTTATCTATCTGATCATCTCGACCCCAAACGATACCGTACTGGCAATCTGTTGAGCCATCTGTCAGCCTGTCATCAGCTGATCACTGTACTTGTGTCGCAGGTGCTTGGTGTGCTGTGTCTGTTCTTGAATCCATGTCCTTGTTTCACACACACACACACACACACACACACACACACACACACACACACACACACACACACACACGCACACACACCACATATACATATATTATATATATATATATATATATATATATATATATATATATATATATATATATATATATATCATATATATATATATGCTGCGCATTTCCCATGGCGCAAATTTCTCTCTCTCTCCCCTCCCCCCTTTCTCTTCTCTCCTCATCTCATCTCTCCACCTCTCTCTCTCTCCCCTCTCTCTCTCTCTCTCTCTCCTCTCTGTGAGTGAGTATGTGTGTGTTTGTGAGAGAAGAGAGTGTGTGTGTGAGAGAGAGAGAGAGAGAGAGAGAAGAGAGAGAGGTGTGTGTGGTGGGGTGTGTGTGTGTTTTTGGGGTGTGTGCGTGTTTTAGAGACAAATTGACAGTGACAATGACAAATTCTTTTTTTCGAGGATAATGAATAAGCACCATGTAAATTTTTTACAGCCAATCCCCGCCCTTAGGGATAGTAAGGAGATTGAGAAAGAGAGAAAAGTGTGTGTGTGGGGTGTGTGTGTGTGTGTGTGTGTGTGTGTGTGTGTGTGTTTGGGGTGGAATTGAACCTAAGACTGTTCGAGTTTTTTGTCCACCTACGGGAGTGAGTGAGTGTGTGTGTGTGTGTTTTATTTTATTTTTTTTAATTCTTGTATATCGAGGATAATGTAATAAGCATTTATTTGCTTTTATTAATTCTAGTCCCCGTGTGTATGCGGTTTTGTCAAATCTTTTATCTGTTCCCACCGGCACACAATGGCCTACTCTTACGAAAAGCGGAACAGGATTTTAACGTGTGCGCAAGATGTTCTGCGTGCCTTCGCACACGGGGCCTCGGTTTATAGTCTCATCCGAAGACCTTTTGGAGAGAGTGGAGCCTGCACTGATGTTAACTCCAGTGTGTGTGTGTGTTTAGTGTGTGTGTTTGGTTTGTGTGTGAGTGAGTGTGTGTTTTGGGGTGAGTGAGTGTGTGTGTGTGAGTGAGTGTGTGTGTGTGTGTGATATTAGTATGGGGAAAACGACTGTAGTGTGGTCTAGAGGTGTAACGTGCTTACCTAGAAAGCGAGAAGTTTGTGGTTCGATCCCCATTTTGAGCCCCGAATTTTGTCCGTTGATTAATTTTTAGTGGTGGGGTGTGGGCGTTTGTCTTTTGGATGAGACGATAAACTGAGGTTCCAGTGTGCAAGACGTATTCAGCTCTCGTAAAAGAACCCACTGTAACGAGAGAGAGAAGAGAGAGAGAGGAGAGAGAGAGAGAGAGAGAGAGAGAGAGAGAGAGAGAGAAGGGTGGGGGGGAGAATTGTTCCTGCAAAATGCTGTAACAAAAAGCCAATTTTTCTTTATTTTGATGGTTTATTTACATTTTTAGTTAATTAATATACTTGCACTCAGATTCAAGCATTAATGCACATCAGAGTATAATATTACTTGAACTAGTACTAAGTTGCCTTCTAAGCGTTACGATTGATTGGAGTTAATACGTGTAAAAGATTAGAGTGGTTTTTTTCTCCAAAGTCCACCCACTGTACTCATCCCTCAATTACCATCACTCAGTTCTTTAGCAGTTATCATGGTTTTTTTTTTGTAGTCACAACACACACACACACACACACACAACCACACACTACCACACCCACATCACATCCATACACACACACAATACAACACAACATACATACACTACACTACACTACATACATCACACTACACAACAACAACATTACATACACTACTACTCTCATACTACACTACACACACACATCACACAACACACACACACACACACACACACACACACACACACACACACACACAACACACACCCCTCCCCACACACACACACCCTCCCCCCCCCCCCCCCCCCCCACACACACACACACTTACCCACCCCACCCCCACACACTTTTTTTTCTATTACTTCACTTTTAACAACATTTGTGAACTTTTCCAGTTGATTACATCTGCTAGGCACTGCCCCCCAAGCAATACCACTTTGACAGATGAGACATTTCGTCCGATCAAACACTCGATGAAACCAGCCTCTGATCTCTATACTGCTCGCAGATCATCTCGGATATTGCACTAGCCAACTCTTCTCACACTGTGTAAGCATTTAGATCATGGAATCGTCAAAGGTATAATTATAAAGTTATGATGAAGTGCGGTTTACACACATTTTTTGCTCATTTTCTTATAAATATTCTGTTGTTTTATCTTTTTTTGGGGGGACGGTCAGTGGTCAGAGTACTCGCTTTCCTCCAGCTAAGGTTAAGCAGCATCGAGCGTGGTTACCACTTGCATGGGTGGTGACCGTTTGCGCGCCTTGGCTTAAGTATAGTCCCCCAGTTCACCCAGTTGTCAATGGGTACCTGCCTCTTTAAGGTCAGGGAAGGTAAAGCAGCGAGGGAGAGGAGATGGGCGCCCGCCCTCAATATGCTGGCCTCTGAGAAGTTGAGGTCTCTGACGCCTCGCTCCCCTACGACCACAAGGTTATGGTGATGATACATCAATTTTATTTTCTCCAATGGTAATTATCTTTCAAGTCCGAAGAAGACCTCGTTTCTGCAAATTCATCGATGAGCTCTAAGGCAAAAAAGCATACAGATTGAGTGCACACCAAAATGCACATGCATGCATTCATACAGTCCTAACTTTAGTATTTCCTAATGTTTCGGCAAGCGTGATGTATGCAAAGCTTGTGTCAATGCACCTCACATACCGGTTGCTTTATTTTTTTTTTAAACCATAATCAGCAACTTTATCTAGTGGCCCTAATCCCATTGTTATGCAACCCCCACCGCCATAACTCTCAAACACTCTTACCCAGAACTGTAAATCTAGATAGTGAAAAAGAACCAAAAAAACATATGTTCAACCCCCCCAAAAGTCAGGTTCTGTATGACGTCACAGGTAAACCACGTGTTTATGTCCCCCTATCCATTAGGGAAAATAAACTGACCATAGCTTAGATTAGGATGCAGATTTCATGTATGTATGTACGCTTTTTTTTTTTTTTTTTTGGGGGGGGGGGGGGTTAAGGAAAAACGATTCATGAAAACAAAATTTCCTTTTCTTCTGCTTCTTCTTTTTTCGTTCAACGCTCAAACAGTGACTATCGTTGTCTGTCATATGAGCGAAAAATAATATGCTGCGCTGCCGTTAAGCGCCTGACAAGTCAGGCCCAGCGCATCCAGACGGGAGAGAACTGCTATCTTTTGCTTTTTTATTCAGCTAGGTATATGATTATTCTTTATGTTATTTGTTGGTTATTTATCTGTTTTAAAGGGTTGTGATCCAACTTTTGTAAGTAGTACTGGTTCCTCACTGCTCCCAGTGCACAAAGTATTTGTTGCTGGTTTACCACAAGGGCTGGGGACTTAAGGCTACACACCGGTATTAATTTGGGGTCATGTAGTTTCTTCTATAGAGTGCGAGTGGGAAAAAAGTTGTTGGTGATTTTCACAGATTTTGTTTAAGCATGAAAAAATGGACTGTGCACTTGTTTTGGGGATTGAGGACATAGAGCAATACCAGGTAGTCAAGAGAAAGTTGGAAATAACCATCAAATGAGGATTGCCTGTATTCCTACAGCGTTGACCCCGCGCATGTATATTGCGGTAAGGAAGCTAGCAGACGACAAAGGACTGAGGGGGTACAGGGTTTGCTGAAAAATAAAAAAAATTCAAACGTACCAAATTTGTTCAAAATCACATGAGTTTTGAGTGAGAGGCTAGTCTTTCACAAAAGTGGCTTTTATTTGTGTGGATGCCTTAGTACGTGCGGTATGAATATAAGAGTCACATAGCAAAACAGAAGGAAAAGAGTGATTTTTTTAATACCGGTGTGCAGCCAAAGCAAGCTACAACTCAATGTTCTTCCCCTTGCTGCGCCCTTATCCACTTGCGTTCTTTTGTAACTCAGCTCACCTTCACCTATCCCGTAGTCCCAGGACCGTGCAGGCAATAATGAAGATTTTGCAACCAGCTTCCTCCACTCCACGCTGTCCTCTGCTTTCCGTAGCGAATCGTTCCACTCAAGGCCAGTCCACTCTCTGATGCTGTCTTCCCATCGTTGTATCTGTCCGTCTCCCTCCTTGTACTGTTCCCTGTAGTAGGACAGTCTTGGCCAGTCCAGGTGTTCGTGTGACGTGCCCCTTACCACTTTAGTTTGAGTGTCTTCACTGAAGTCAGGAGATCTTCATATGGGGGGGAGTATGAAGAGTGAGTGTGAGAGACAGACAGACAGACAGAGAACAAAACAATACAGGTCTCAGCAAATGTGTGTGTGAGAGAGAGAGGGGGGGAAGACAGGAAATGTGCGTGCGCGTGCGCGCACACGCGAGGGCACACGCGCGTGTCTGTGTGCGTAAAAGAGAAGTTATGTATCAGTGAGTGGGAGTTTGCTAATGCCTTACGTGCGTTACACCCATACTGGTAAACACATACACGCGTGTGTATGATTGTGTACGTGTACGTGTGTCTCCAATCATTTAAATATTAAGTGCACAGGATTACGTAGAATGATAGTGCGTGTAGATCTTCAACCATTGGCAAACACAACGGTGCAAAAATGGGTTCGGGTTACTGTATACAACAACAACAACAACAACAGCAAAAGAAAACAGAAAAAAACACATTTAAAAAACTGGTGTCACAGCTATCAATGTCAAGGTTTGTTTGTGTATCAAAGCCACTGCCGGCTTTATCTTCAGCCTTTGTGGAGCAAGCGCACTTCAAAATGTTGAAAAGTCAGCGCGTGCGCATAATAGTTTGTGTGTGTATGTGTGTGTGTGAGTGAATGAGAAAGAGTGTGTGTGTACGTGTGTGTGTGTGTGTGTGTGTGTGTGTGGTGAGTGTTGAGGTGGGTGTGTAGTGAGTGTGTGAGAGAGAGACAGACAGACAGACAGACAGTGTGTATGTGTGTGTTTGTGTGTGTGTGTGAGATAGAGAGTAATGATTTATGTTTTTATTTGTGCTGCGATATTTCTATTATCAATGTGTGCGTGCGTGTGTATGTGTGTGTGAGTGAGAGAGAGAGTAATGATCCATGGTTTTTTTTTATATTCCTACTGCGATATTATCTATTATCAATGAAAGCCTTAGCCCAACATTAAACAAATTTGCTGTGTTCGCGTCCTCCTCTTACTCCCCTTCCCAAACACACAACACACACACACACACACACACACACACCAAAACACACACACACACAGGACATAATCCCACAAACCTGCTTACGCAGCATGTTCGTCATACCTTATATTCAAAGTTAATATATACACAACACGGGGCAAGGAACCCTTACTCTGCAAGATTTCAAACAAAATAATGCGAATGCACTGCAAGCGAAGCCTTTGTTTCCAGTGCCAAGTCAACAAAGACAGCGAAAGTGAAAGTTGCCGGTGTGTATCGGTTGTTTTTTTCTTTGCCGCCAGCACAGTTTATTTGTTTGTCCTACACTAACCTTTTCACGCAGACAGACAGACAGACAGACAGACAGGCAGAATAAAAAATATAAAAACCAACCAAAAAACCCTGCTACTTCCGTGAGAGCGAGTGTGTGTGTGTGTGTGTGTGTGTGTGTGTGTACGTGTGTGTGTGTGTGTACGTGTGTGTGTTCGTGTGTGTGTGTGTACGCGTGTGTGCCAAGTTTCAAGATAATGCCGCGCGCTGGGAACGGGAATACCTGTAGACAGGTGAGAGAAGAGAGAGAGAGAGAGAGAGAGAGAGAGAGAGAGAGAGAGAGAGAGAGAGAGAGAGATAGGACAGACGCCCCCTTTGAGGAAAAAGATTTGCATGAGGTGTGTATATGTGTGTGAGTGTTAGTGTGTGTTAGTGTGCGTGTGTGCAACTGGAGTCAACGTGACGCTGTTGCAGTGTGCAGACAGTGTCACAAAATGACGAGATCCCTTACTTAACTTCACTCGCCAGCCCCCTAAGCCTAGACCTGCTTGGTTTCCTTCTCACTGTTAGGCCTAACCCACGTTCGAACTCTTGTCGTGGGCTCCTCCACTTCGCGCTTTCTGGTCTGGAACTGATGTGGAACTGTGTAAACACGTTTAGCTTGGAGTATGTAACCCGTGCGCGCGTGTGTTTGGGTTCTTTGGTTCTTCGGGGGGAAGGAGGTGATGATTATTCCTGCATCATCGCTGCTGCTTTGGTAGGACAGTTTGTGTTGTTTATCTTGTGATGCAAGAAAGGAGAGGAAGAGGGACGACTTTGTAAACGCTTGACTGACAAAGTGTACTACTACCTCTCCCCCGTCCTGTACGCTTTGATTATTCTAACCCTGGTGGTGTTAATCTACTGGTTATTTACCTGGTTGACTGGAGTCAAGTGTAGGTAGGTAGGTAGGTAGGTAGGTACCAGTGGTTGGGGGTTATCTAAGCTCCAGAGAGCGGAGCACGAGGAGGACTTGATGATGCCAAGTTTGTTAGCGGTGTTGCCCGGACCGTGAAAAACGGTGTGGGGAGGATAAGGACGGGTTGGTTCTGAGGTGATGAACGTGACTTCACACATACACACTTCCTGGAAGAGTTTGTTCGTTCTGTAACTGCGCGTCAGTGGACAGACAACCTGGTCCAAACCTTGAAAGGTGCAATCAGTGTTGGTTGTATCAGTAAGTCGTTTTGGAAGGTGGGGGAGGAGTCGACTTTTGAATCTTCGAATGAGAAATTACCACAGTTTATAGGTTACTTGCTGAGTCAATTTGTCCTACGTGTGTGAATTGGCTGTGTCTGTAATTATTTTCTGTAGTGCGCGTTAAATGTGGCAACGTTTCAAGAACTTTGACCGTGGAGATAACTACAGTGTCTGATTGTGTCGTTTCTGTTTTTCTTCCTATAATTTTCTCAGAGTCATCGTGTGCTCAAAATCTCTACTCTGGCGTTTGAAAGAAGAGACTGATGTATTTCCAAACCAAAACGTTACCTGTAAGGAAAACAAGTTTACTATTTTGCCAAGTGTTTACCATCCCGGATTTCCTAGTTTCCAAGTGTACTCAAAAGGTATGTCTCCCTGCCGCGCTTGAAAGAAAACAGAAGTGATTGAAATCAACCTTTTGCCACTTACACAACTCAAACCTCTGCTTGTCTGGGAGACTGTGCATCATCATCAGAAGCTAACTTCTTAGCATCGGTTTGTGTGTCAGCTTGAATCCTCATTGCGGAACTGAGCCCCCGTGAACATGACAAAGCCCAACCCTATGAGCTTCACACTGTGAAAGCGAATACCAAAAACCGATCCTTCTTCCACATTAGCCTCTAACTCCAAAAGTTAACCCTTTCGGAACGCAACGAGTCTCCGACCCTTAAAACCTTACTGAGATTTTGCGACGCTCGTCATGATTAGGATGCTAAGCCGTTTTTGACAGATCCTCCAATAGTTAGTTCAAGCGCGACCAAGGAGAGGGGACACCAAACCACAAAAAAAAAGGCCAGAATCTTGATTCAGAGTGCAAGAGGCAAGCGGGTCCCTGTCCCCCCCTCATGTTAACGACGCCAGTCATGGCGGTGAGCGAGCCCCCCAACCACGAAGGTGTTAGCTACTACCTGGACTTCAGCCTCGCCTCGGACTCCCCGTACTCCCCTATCCCGGAGACGTCCTCGCCCGAGTCCGCCAGCCCTTCCCCAGGGCCGGTGTCCCCGGGGAAAAAGCGGGTCCGCATCAGCGACTCCACCAGCGTGCGCGTCATCGAGGAGCGCGGCGGCGACTTCAGGAAGATGAAGGGCAGGCGCGGCAACAACGGGTTTAAACCCAAAGCTCTGCGCTTTTCCAACGAGCCCAGCTTCTGTGACAGGTCCGAGGAGGAAGCGCTGCTGTTGTTGGGAGCTGGGGAGTACGAAGAGGAGGAGGAGGAGGGGGAGGAGGGGGAGTATCCTGAGGAGGAGGAGTACCGGAGGGAGTGTGGCAGGAGTCCTGTGGAGTATGTGGAGTACAAGGAGCTGCTGTGTTCGGAGGATCGGGTGTTTTACTCTCAAGACCAGCTCCTGAGGACTGAGAGGTAAATCCCTTGGTAACGTGTGTGTTTTGTGTGTTTGTGTTGTGTTGTGTAAGTGTGTGTGTGTGGGGGGGGGGGGGTGAGTGGTGTGTGTGTGTGTGTTGTATGTGTGTGTGTGTTGTATGTAAGTGTGTGTGTGAGTGTGTGTGTGTGAGAGAGAGAGAG
>CM054140.1:57533325-57538325 GCA_028751875.1 Rapana venosa | reverse complement strand
GAAAGAAGCTTTTGTGGCTTGTTACGGGCCCGTGCTCGACCGGTCACTCCTCGCTTTTTCTTCACTTGTCTTTTTATTAGTTGTTTGTCTGTTGATCTGTGGGTCTGTGTGTGTGTCTGTGTCTGTGTGTGTCTGTGTGTGTTCTGTCTGTGTATCTGTCTAGAGCTATCTGTCTCTTTCTCTGTCTCTGCCTGTCTGTCTCTGTCTGTGTATTTGTCTGACTGTGTATCTGTCCCGAGCTATCAGTCTCTTTTTCTGTCTCTGTCTGTCTCTCTCTGTGTCTGTCTCTCTCTGTATCCGTCTGTTTTCTGTGTTCAATCTCTCTCTCTCTCTCATCTCTCTCTCTCTCTCTCTCTCTCTCTCTCTTCTCTCTCTCTCTCTCTCTCTCTCTCCTCCCTCTCCCTCCCTCTTTCCCTCTGTCTCTCCTTTCTCCCTCCCCTCCCCCTCCTCCCCACTCCCCCCTCCCCCCTGTCCCTCTCACTCCCTCTCATACTGTGTGCATGCAGCATGTACATCCTGTCTCTCATACTTGGAGAGAGAAAAAAAAATCATCTATCCACTACATCAACAAGATCAAACAAAACCTCTGTGCAACAAAGCAGAAAAACGTGGCGGCTTGCTTTCGACCTGACTAGGCTAAGGTCAAAGCGCAAAGGGATAGCGATGATGATAATAATGATAATGATAATAATAATAATAATTACTATCGATAGCTTGTAGTTCGCAAGACATCGATCGTGGGAATCGATACAGTCAGTGCAGGACAGGACAGGACAGGACAGGACAGGACACACCACCACTCAAGTTAAGGAGGGGAGACTAGAGGTACGACTGTCATAGTCTTGGAGCAGAGACAGAACATGGTTCAATCAATCAGTCAATCAATCAATCAATCAGTCATGTCCAATCAATCAATTAGCTCCTTGACCATGGAAGGGGTGTGGGGGTGTGGAGGGGAGTAGAGGGAAGGGGGAGGAGGACGAGGGTTTGGATAGTTGTTGGTTGTTTTTTCAGGCTGGTCTGTTTCCCAGCCTTTCCTAGCAACACAGTTATATCCAAGGTCGGTGCAAATCTTTGCTGCTGGTTCAGCCAGTGTTGTTCATGGATTGTGATTTGGATTGTGGTTAGCTGGTTGGTGCTAACAGGCTTCTCAAAGTCGCTTGGTATGGTGGTCTGCGTGGTTCCATTATGGTGAGCTTTAAGAGCTCCTGATCTGGCTGACCCGGGTTCGAATCTCGTCCAAGAGGATTTTTTTTCCCCTCTGGAGTCAACATCAGTGCCGACTCCACTCTCCCCCCCGCGAAAAGTCCTTCGGATGAGACTAAAAACCGAGGTCCCGTGTGTGAACGTACGCAGAACATCTTGCGCGCACGTTAAAAACCCGTCCCGCTTTTTGTAAGAGTAGGCCATTGTGTGTCGGTGGGAATGGATGAGAAAATTGACAAAACTGCATACACACGGGGACTGGATGTTAAAAAAAACCCGCACATGAGTGCTTATTCTCCGTTATCCTCGAACTAAAAGAATAAAAATGAAAAAGTCTTTGCAGTCTCTGGATGTTTTATGTGCTGTCTGCGGGTTATCTATTGACTGAGATGCCGTGCTTTGGGGGAGGTAGTCTTGCTGAAATTTAGTGGCTTTTCATTTTTCTTTTTTTAAATTCCTCTCTCGTCTTTGTCGGAGGGAGAAGTTTTATGAGGAGTCAATGACCTTTTGTGTTGTGGTGTGTTGTGTGGGGGGGGGGGTAGCTGTGTGTGTGGTGTATGGTGTGGTGTGGTGTGGTGTTGAGTGGTATGTGTGTGTGTTTTCGTTCTATTTAACGTCTTTTCACTATGAGTTATGATAGATTGTATGTGTGTATGTGCGTGTGTGTGTGTGTGTGTGTGTTGTGTGTGTGTGTGTGTGTGTCTGTGTGTGTGTGTGTGTTTCTTTCTTCGATTTAACGTCTTTTCACAATAAGTTATGATAGACGTGTGTGTGTGTGTATGTGTGTGTGTGTGTGGTAGAGAGAGAGTGTGTGTGTGTCTGTGTGTGTGTGTGTGTTTTCGTTCTATTTAACGTCTTTTCACTATGAGTTATGATAGACGTGTGTGTGTGTGTGAGTGTGTGTGTGTTCTATTTAATGTCTTTCACTATGAGTTATGATAGATTGTGTGTGTGTTTTTCATTCTTCGATTTAACGTCTTTTCACAATAAGTTATGATAGACGTGTGTGTGTGTGTGTGTGTGTGTGTGTGTGTGTGTGTGTGTGTGTGTGTGTGTGTGTGTGTGTGTGTGTGTGTGTGTGTGTGTGTGTGTGTGATTTTCAGGGATAAGTGCTATGGCACTTGTCTTTAAGGATAGGGAGTGAGGAAGGAGGGAACAGGGAGAGTGGAGAAATGGATGTGAGGTTTTGGGGGTTTTTTTGCAGTCATCGTTGCAACCTTTTGATGATATCCATGGTGGAAATTTCTTCAGGCAATAGATTATAAAAGAAAATGATATGAAGAGTAAATAAAAAGATGAATGAAAATTAAATTATATAGAAAATACTATTTCTCTCAGTAAACAAAATTTGCTTCAGTTCAATCTTTCTTGGGCAGGTTTTTAAAAAAAAATATATATATATATTTTTTTTTACTATATCATTATCCTTCTCATCCCTTCTTTGTCCCTTAGTCTGTCTTCATAATCCTCTGCTTGTGTATCTGCCTTCATGTGCACCTGTCTCTCTTGTTTGTGAAGAAAATCACCCGAGAACTCTCCTTGTCTTATTGTCCCATAAAAAACTATGACACTGCCAATCAAATGGTTTGCAGCTGCAAAAGACTCCATAAACTAATAGTCAGACCCACAGAGATGAAGGTGACTGTATTCAACACGGGAACCATTACTCAGAGCAGGATCAAAACGTATGAGGATGCAGGTGGTGACGATGCTAACGACTGTGCTAAGACACTGGCAGTTTAGTGACTCTTTTTTGTACTTGTGGTCAGTTCTTTTTTGCTTATTTTTGGCTATTTGGGTTTGTTTTGTTTGGGTGTTTTTTTTGCCGTGTTTTTGATACTGGTATGTACGTATTGGTCACTGCCCCTTTTGTTTGGAAAATTTTCATTTTAAAGAAAAGACTTCTTCCAGTGATTGAGTCAGGAAAAGCAAATAAATGCTCTAATTTAAGGAGTGTTTGTAGTGCTTTTTAGAGGAAATCAGAGTGTAGTGGCCCTTCATGGGACGATTAAAGTGGTTTTGACTTGACTTGGCTTGTGGAGAATCGTCAACCAGAGGCTTTTTTTTCTTTCATTTTCTTCAGCGATTTAGTTTTCGTAAAAAGTACTAGAAAACGTACAATCAAACAAACGACATCCCAAAAAGAGACATTTACTCTTCTTGACCAGCCAGTTTTATCTATCTGTCTGGCGGTCAGTCATCTTTATCCAAGCTTACTGACCTGCATTCTTCAGTAGTACAAGTGATTCCTTGAGCTCTCAACGTGCTCTCTATAAGTAAAAGGTTAAGGTGTCCCCAAACCTAAAAGGTCGTAGGGAAGGGCGGCATCAGAGACCTTAACTTTTCCAGGGGCCCAGCATATTAAGGGCGGCGCCCATCTCCTCTCCCCTCGCTGCTTTACCTTCCCTGACCCTAAAGAGGGCAGCTACCACTCATTTACAGCTGGGTGAACTGCGGCACTGTACTGAAGCCAAGGTGTGCAAATGGTCAACCCATCCAAGTGGTGACCCTGCTCGATGCTGCTTAACCTCGGCTGGGGGAAAGCGAGGGGCTACTTTACTGACTTCTGTAAGTGCTCAAGAATATGTTATCCTCTGGCACGTGCAGAATGTTCATGTCTAAGGCTGCACACCGGTATTAATTTGGGGGTTATGTAGTATCTTGTATAGAGTGCGAGAGGGAAAAAAATGTTGGTGATTTTCACAGATGTTTTTAAGCATGAAAACATGGACCGTGCACTTGTTTTGGGGGGATTGAGGACAAAGAGCAATACCAGGTAGTCGCGAGAAAGTTGGAAATAACCATCAAATGAGGATTGCTACAGCGTTGACCCCGCGCATGCATATTGCGGTAAGGAAGCTAGCAGACGACAAAGGACTGAGGGGGTACAGTGTTTGCTGAAAAATTAAAAAATTTCAAACCTACCAAATTTTGTTCAAAATCACATGAGTTTTGAGTCAGAGGCTAGTTTTTCACAAAAAGTTGGGTTTTTTTATTTCTGTGGATGCCTTAGTACGTGCGGTATGAATATAAGAGTCACATAGAAAAACAGAAGGAAAAGAGTGATTTTTTAATACTGGTGTGAGACCTAATGGTACTTGCAGGAGATGGGCGGCTGACTCAGGGGAAATTGGTAGCTGCAGCTTTCATGTTTCCCTGAATGACTATCACGTGCATAGGAGAGATCTGATAATGAGAAGAGTGAGACAGCGAACCCTGTGCGATTTCCATCCAGCACAGTGTAGCTTGAGTTTTGGGCTGTTGTTCTTCATTATCGGTAAGACAACTTGCACTCGTGTTTTCCTTCGGATGAGACTATAAACCGAGGCCCCGTGTTAGAACGCATCAGAACATCTTGCGCGCACACGTAAGATCCTGTTCCGCTTTTCGGAAGAGTAGGCCATTGTGTGCCGGTGGAAACGGATGACAGAATTTGCAAAACCGCATACACATAGGGACTGGATGTAAAAAAAAGCACATGAGTGCTTATTCCATTATCCTCGATATAAAAGAATAAATAAATAAATTTAATAATTTATTATTGACTTATGTGAAGGCTAGGTAATACATACAAACATAGCTTGATTGTGCTTTTTGTTTAAGTGATAAATGTCATAGATTAACTGTGAACAACTCGTAATGCTGTTCTTAGTGGTAGCCGTTTATTACGTAATAAACGAAACTGTGTATTTGTTGAAGTTTGAATAGTATGAGCTGTGAATTCTCTGAAGAAAATTAACTTCATTAGCGTTTAAAGTAAGTATGGGGTTTGTTAGTTGTTGTTTTTTTAAAAA
>CM054140.1:57528325-57530825 GCA_028751875.1 Rapana venosa | reverse complement strand
CTAGGATTCTTAAACGTGTAACACACACACACACACACAAAAGGCGATCACAAATTAATATCCAGAACAGTGACCAGACAAACATCCCCTCCCCCAACCTCAGCCGACCTGTGTGGTTCTTCTTCTTCTCCCTGCAGTAAACAGGCCCTATAAAAGGTAAGGAAGGCAAAGGAGTCCCATAACCTATAAGGTCGTAGGGGAGCGAGGAGTCAGAGACCTCACTTCTCTAGGGGCCAGCATAGTGAGGGCGGCGCCCATCTCCTCTCCCTCGCTGCTTTACCTTCCCCGACCCTAAAGAGGGCAGGTAGCCATTTACAGCTGGGTGAACTGGGGGAACTGTACTGAAGCCAAGGCGCGCAAACGGTCACCCATCCAAGTGGTAACCACGCTCGACGCTGCTTAACTTGGCTGGGGGAAAGCGAGTGCTCCTACAGGCCCTATGTGGAAAGTAAACATTTTTTTTTAAAGGATAGGGGGGGGGGGGGGGGGGGGAGGGGGGTATAGGCCTTGAGGTTTCATAGACAACAGCCTATCGATTGTGTCTGCTGCCACCAACAGAGGGTTTTTTTCCCCCCCTCTCTCAGCCCCCTGCGGTGTCCCTAAGTGGTGGAAGTTTTCTCTTCGTCCTTAACTGGTACCGTACATGCCGTTCAACTGCGCTGCGAGAGCCCGGTTCCTTTTTTTAAGTAACTAGAAATTGGTTGGGTTTTTTTTTTTAAGCTGCTCTGCACCTTGTCTTTATGCCAACACAGATGTTAACACGAGCCCCCCCCCCCCCCCCCCACCCCCCCACACCCCCAAAAAAAACAACAACAACAACAAAAAACAAAAAACAAACCACAAAACAACCAAAACAACAAACAAACAAAAAACAACAACAAAACGGCAATAAAACGATATCAATCAATTTTTGATAAAATCTTGGTTTAAACATGGTTATTCAATATTCACACAACATCAGCAAACATAAATATAGCAGGGGTAAGGCCATCAAGCTACAGTAGATTTTGAACCCCCACCCCACAAATTTTTCGAAGTCGGAATGCGGCTACCTTGTGTCGTGCTTGACCATTTTGTGACAACAATTACTTAAAGGCACCGCAGGTTCCCCTCCCCCCCCCCTTCTCTCTCTCTCTCTCTCTCTCTCTCTCTCTCTCTCTCTCTCTCTCTCTTCTCTCTCTCTCTCTCTCTCTCTCTCTCTCTCTCTCTCTCTCTCTCTCTCTCTCTCTCTCGCTGTGTTTCTGTCTGTCTCTGTCTCTTTGTCTGTCTGTCTCTCTCTGTCTGTCAGTCTGTCTCTCTTTGTCTGTCTGACTGACTGTCTGTCTCTCTCTCTGTCTGTCTGTCTGTCAGTCTCTTTGTCTGTCTGTCTCTGTCTCTTTGTCTGTCTCTGTCTCTTTGTCTGGCTGGCTGGCTGTCTGTCTGTCTGTCTGTCTGTCTGTCTCTCTCTCTGTCTCCTCTCTCTCTCTCTCTCTCTCTCTCTCTCTCTCTCTCTCTCTCTCTCTCTCTCTGTCTATGGCCTCTGCCACACAAACGATACAAAGTGTCACCCCCAGGCTTCTCCCAAACAAGTTATGGCATCCATCCTTCCTTCCTTCCATCCTTCCTTCCTTCCTTCCTTCCTTCCCCTATCGATTGCTATGTTGGCGCCTCTGGCACTGAAAACCAAACCAAAAAAAGTGCCTAGCCTACTGCGTAGTCAGGATAACAACAAAATAATGCTTTTAGTGACCTGAGTCTGTTTAATGTCTGTCCATTCCTAGTCAAGGGGACAGGATAATAGCTCAGTGGTCAGAGCACTCGCTTTTCCCCCAGCTAAGGTTAAGCAGCGTCGAGCGTGGTTACCACTTGGGATGGGTGACCGTTTGCGCGCCTTGGCTTCAGTGCAGTTCCTCCCAGTTCACCCAGCTGTAAATGGGTACCTGCCCTCTTTTAGGGTCAGGGAAGGTAAAGCAGCGAGGGAGAGGAGATGAGCGCCCCCGCCCTCAATATGCTGGCCCCTGGAGAAGCTGAGGTCTCTGATGCCTCGCTCCCCCTACGACCACATACATAGGTTATGGGGACACCTTTACCCCCTTTTCTTATTCCTAGTCTTTCTAGACTGCAGTAAAAGCAAGATCGGTGGTCTAGAGGTAACGCGCCTGACTTGAAAGCGAAAAGTCGTGGGTTCAGTCCCCAGATTGTGCCCGAGCTTTTCTCCTTGAGTGATGGTCTGGGTGCTATCCTTTTGCAAGAAACGAGAAACCGAGGTTCTGTGCGCAGCACGTGTTAAGTGCATGTAAAGGAACCCACGGCAGCAGCAAGGGTGGTGTTCTGGTGAAATTCTGTAGGAAAACGTCACTCTGATACAGAAACGACTCTCTGTCTGTCTGTCTGTCTGTCTCTCTCTCTGTCTCTGTCTCTCTCTCTCTGTCTCTCTCTCTCTCTCTCTCTCTCTCTCTCTCTCTCCTCTCTCTCTCTCTCTCTCTCTCTCTCTCTCTCTCAAAAACGAACATCATGATTT
>CM054140.1:57508325-57518325 GCA_028751875.1 Rapana venosa | reverse complement strand
ATCTAAGAGGTGTCTTCATTTCGGAAAAATTCAGATGCGTAGACTGAAGGGGGTTGAGAAATAGTGCGATGCAACAAGTGTTCAGATTTTTTGGAATTAGGTGCTGATGGTTGGGTGTATATACACACACACGCACACACACAGACACACACATTCACACACAGAGACATACACATACAGACACACACAATCACACACACAGAGACATACACAAACACAGACACACACACACAGACATACAGACACACACATTCACACACCCAGACATACAGACACACACATTCACACAGATACATACACACACAGACACACACACACACACACACACACACACACACACACACTGGCATGATTTATTGTCCAGTTCGCAACCAATCCATGTAGACAAGAGGGGGGAGGGGGGGGGAACGGAGAGCAGAAAAAATACTGCTGTACATTATGAAGGAACTTACAGAGAAAAAGTAGTGCTATACAAAACTCATAACTATCTTTGATAGCACAGAGAGAGGGAGAGAGAGAGAGAGAGAGAGAGAGAGAGAGAGAGAGAGAGAGAGAGAGAGAGAGAGAGAGGGAGGGAGGGAGGGAGACACACAGACAAACACACACACACACACACACAAACACACACACACAAAACACACACACACACACACACACACACACACACACACACACAACACAACACACACACACACACACACACACACACACACAGCGAGAGAGACAGAGACAGACAGATCCTAAACACTCAACTACGTGAAAAGGGGTCATAAACATCTGTAATGGTGACAGGACAAACACATTCTCCCCACCCCCACCCCCCGAATCTCTTCCACCTCCCCCACCCCACCCCAACCCTCACCCCACCCCCCACTTCACAATATTAGATAGGGGGAGGGGGGAATGAAGGAAAGAGGAAGGAGAGGGCTTAATACTGGGCATTTACAACAGTCTATCGATCATGTCTACTTAACCACACAGGACTTTTGTTTTTATATTCTTTTATATCGAGGATAATGGAATAAACACTTATGTGCTTTTTTTTTTAAACATCCAGTCCCCGTGTGTATGCGGTTTTGTCAATTCTGTCCTCTGTTCCCACCGACACACAATGGCCTACTCTTACGAAAAGGAGAACAGGATTTAACGTGTGCGCAAGATGTCCTGCGTGCGTTCGCACACGGGGCCTCGGTTTATAGTCTCATCCGAAAGACTTTTGGGGAGAGTGGAGGAGTCTGCACTGACGTTAACTCCAGGGGAAAATATCCCCCTTGAACGGGAATCGAAACCAGGTCGTCAGATTGCGAGCGCAATGTTCTAACCACTACTAGGCTATCCCGTCCTCGCTTCTCTGTCTGTGTCCGGTTTTTCCCTGCCATCTTTACAGCATCACACCTGTCACCCCCTCCTCTCATGTACTTCTTTCCGGAAAACTATGGCATCATTTTTTTTTCTCCTCCCACAGTCTTGTCTGTCTGTTGTGTGTTGTGGTGGTGGGGGAGGGGGGGGGGGGTAGGGGGGGAGGGTTAAAGCAAGCCCCCCCCCCAACCCCCCCCCCCCCCCCCCCCCCCACGAAGTGGAGAAAAAACGAGAAAGAAGGAAGTGTCTGGGTTATAGCAGATCGTATAATAATTATCAGGATCAGGAAATGGTTGCGGTTAATCCAGATTTCGTGTCCGTTTCTACTTGGTGGGGTTAGGGTTGTTTGTTTTTGTTCCTGGTTTTGGTGTGTTGTGTGGGGCTTTGGTGGGGTGGGGGGCGGTTTTGGTTGGGTTTTTTTCCTTTTGTTTTGTTCTTTTCTTTTGTTTTGGGTTTTGGGGGGGATTTTTGGATTCGGTGGTTGTTTTTTGATTTTGTCGTTCCTCGCCTTGAGCTCTGAGGTTCATCACCAATGGTGATTTTTTTAATATTTTATTTTATTACGCAACCGGGTTGGGCTGATAATGTGGTCGGTGTGGGCTGTAAAGTAACAGGATTGGATTGGATTGGATTGGAATCGGTTTTTTGCCGGCCAGTAAGGTAGCCGCATTCCGACTTCAGGCATCATGTCTAAAATACAGCAGTGTGCATTTTATTTGCGTTGGTTTTGCTTTTTAAATTTTGTCATCCGTTCTTACCGGCAGGCCATGGCCTACTCTTTCGAAAGGCGGAACAGGTTTTCACGTGTGCGCAAGAAGTTCTGCGTGCGTTCGCACACGGGGCCTCGGTTTATAGTCTCATCCGAAAGACTTTTGGGGAGAGTGGAGGAGTCTGCACTGACGTTAACTCCAGGGGAAAATATCCCCCTTGAACGGGAATCGAAACCAGGTCGTCAGATTGCGAGCGCAATGTTCTAACCACTACTAGGCTATCCCGTCCTCGCTTCTCTGTCTGTGTCCGGTTTTTTCTGCCATCTTTACAGTTCACACCTGTCACCCCCTCCTCTCATGTTCTTCTTCCTGGAAAACTATGGCATCATTTTTTCCCTTCCCACTGTCTTGTCTGTCTGGTTTTTGTTGTGGGAGGTGTGGTGGGGGGGGGGGGGGGGGGTAGGGGGGTAGGGAGGGTAAAGCAAGCCCCCCTCTACGAAGTGGAGAAAAAACGAGAAAGAAGGAAGTGTCTGGGTTATAGCAGATCGTATAATAATTATCAGGATCAGGAAATGGTTTCGGTTAATCCAGGTTTCGTGGCCGTTCTACTTGGTGGGGTTAGGGGTTGTTTTTGTTTTTGTTCCGGGGTTTTTTTTGTTGGTGATGTAGGGTTTTTTTTTAGTGGGTTTTTTTTTTTTGTTTTTTGGTTTGTTTTTTGGTGGTTTTTTTTTTTGTTTTGGTGGGGGGGGGTTGGTTGGGTTTTTTTATTCCTTTTGTTCTGTTCTTTTCTTTTGTTGTTGGGGTTTGGGGGGTTCTTTTGGGTTGGGTTTTGGTTTTTTTGTTGTCGTTCCTCGACTTGAGCTCTGAGGTTCATCACCAATGGTGATTTTTTTTTTGATTTTTTTTATTACGCAACCGGATTGGGCTGATAATATGGTCTTTGTGGTCGGCGTGGGCTATAAAGTAACAGGATTGGATTGGATTGGAACCGGTTTTTTGCCGACCAGTAAGGTAGCCGCATTCCGACTTCAGACATCATGTCTAAAATACAGCAGCGTGCATATTATTTGCGTTGGTTTTGCTTTTTAGATTTTGTCATCCGTTCCTACCGGCAGGTCATGGCCTACTCTTTCGAAAGGCGGAACAGGTTTTCACGTGTGCGAAAGAAGTTCTGCGTGCGTTCGCACACGGGACATCTCCTCCGAAGGACTTTCGGGGAAGTGGAGTCGGTACTGGTGTTAACTTTAGAGGGAAAATCTTGAACAGGCGCTCTGTGGTGGCTCGAACCCGGGCCGTCAGATCACGAGTTCAACGCTCTAACCACTAGGCTATCCTCCACCCCCGTTCCACTAGTTTTGAATTTGGTCTTCACGGAACGTGAAAAGAAAGCTTATACTGTTTGCTTCGGCTTCAAAAAAAAGAAAAAGAATTAGTTCAGGTCACAAAATTACAAAGGGCGGTTAGACAGAATACTCCCGTAATTTGGTAATCAAACGTGTCCACATACAAATGAAAATCGTAACGTTTTCTTTACAGGGGGTCATTTACCGTTGGCTGCAAAAAACATTCATATAAACACATAAGAAAGTAAAAAAAATAAAAAATTTTTTTTTAACCAAACTTTATCAACATAAAAGAAAAAAACCCAAGAAGAGCAAGGACATTAAAGAAAGAGAAGACAACAGACAAGAAGACAGCACCAGAGAAGACAGACGAGACAGAGAGAGACAGAAAGACAGAGACAAGAGAGCACAGACAAGACCACAGAGACAGACAGAAAAGGACCACGAGAGACAGACAGACACACAGAGAGAAAAAAAACACAGAGAAAGACAGACGACAAAAAAGAGAAGACGACGAGAAGAGAGACAGACAGACATAAAGGACACCAGAGAAGACAAGACACAGAGAGAGAAGACAGACGACACACAAGACACAGGAGGACAGACGAGACACAGAGAAGGGGAACAGACAGACAAAACAGGAGAAAAAGACAGACACACAAACACAGAGACAGACAGATACCAGAGCGGGAGATTTTCTAAAGCCCCCTGTTTACTTTCCCTAAAAATCAAAAAATATAAAATTCATCTATGCAAAAATCAACGTTACAGCCACGCCCTTAAATTTTCGAAGGAGGGGAGGGGGGAAAAGACATCCTGTTTTTTAAAGGGGTGAAAACGATCCTTTTAAAAAAACCACGGGGGTGTCGCTTTTGCTTTTTCCCTGGTTTAACAGCGATAATTTGCTATGAGCCCGCAGCAATGACTCCATTACAAGAGCTGATTACGTTAAAAGTGGAGCTTAAGCTGACGACGTAGAGACGGAAGAATAAATAAATGTTTTGCTTTTGGTTTCAATTGATTCAGATTGGAAGGTACTTTTGTGTTCAGGAGGGAAAAATCATTAAGTTTGCGTAGTATTTATATGCCTGCTGGGGAATTTTAAAAAGCTTTGTGGGAGGGGGAAGTTCTAAGCAAGTAGTATAGTAGTATAACCAAAAGTATGGTTTTTTTTTTCCATCCATCCCCTGTGTATGCGGTCATGGGGTTCGGGTTCAATCAGTTGAAAAGAAGATCAGGTTTGGTTGAACTCGGGGTTACATAAAATATATTTTTCTTTTTTTTGGGGTGTTGTTTCTTTTTTTTTGGGGGGTAGGAGGGTCTCCTTTTTTTTTTGGGGGGGGGGGGGGGGGGGGGGGGGGTGGAGGGGGTGGGGGGTTCGTTTCCAGCTAGAGCCTAGGTTTTCACAAAGGGTGAGATTTTTGGGGTATATGACCGATTCTCTCTCTCTGTCACAAACGGGAAGCTATTTTATTAACTACTTAAACCCCTGGTTTTTTAAAAGGGTTTATTTATCCCCCCCCCCCCCCTCTTTCTCCCCCCTCCCCAAAAAAGAGAACAGCTGGAAAAATTTAACATAAAACAAATCAGCATAGAACAAAAAAGTCCCAACAACAAAAAACAAACCTTTAATGTAACTGGCTGCCTTGAATGATAGATGAAGAAAGCGCTTTGGTTTTTTTTTGGTGTCAAAGTCAAAGTCAAATTTAAACTTTTATTTCGATGTTCATTTAAAAAGCATGCATTTGCTTTTTTTCATCAAGCCACTATCTAAAGAAAAAAAAAAAAAAAGCGAAAAAAAAAAAAGATAATGTATACAGACATAGAATAAAAAACCTAATCTATGGAAACTAATAAAAATAAAAAAAACAACAAACCCAAAAAAAACAATGTGGAATTAAAAAAAAAAACAAAAACCCACAAAAATATTTGACAATACAATTCAAATAATTTAAAAATCCTTTAAAAAAATATCCGCGTAACACAAAAAAAAAACAACAAAGAAAAAAAACCCAAAACCAAACAAAACCAAAAGACAAAACAAATAAAAAATAAAAAGCCCCCAAACCCAAATGCTTCCCTCCCCCCCCCCCCCCCTCACACACATATAAACACAACCCCAACCCTACAAACAACTGAATAAAAAAAAAAAGATGAATCAACAAACAAACCCCAAAAGGAAAAAAAACAATCAACAAACACAAATTACATACACAACAACAACAGCGACAATAAATAACTAGGCAATTGTGTGCAAATATACGCTATATAAATTCCATTAATAATTATTTTATTTTTAAGTCAGCATTTTTAGAGCAATGCAACATCAAATACAAATTAAGGGGGCCCAAGGGTCCCTAAATAACCAACCAAAGATGGTTTAAAAAAAAAAAAAAAAACACTGAATAGAATGATAGCACATTTAACATTCTGAAAATAATTGACACTGTTCCCAAAGTGACTCCTTCGCGAACGAAGGCCTGTGTGTAGGTGTGTGTGTGTGTGTGTGTGTGTGTGTGTGTGTGTGTGTGTGTGTGTGTAAGTTTGTGTGTGTGTAAGTGTGTGTGTGTGTAAGTGTGTGTGTAAGTGTGTGTGTGTGAGTGTGTGGTGTGTCAAGTCAAGTCAAGTCAAGTCAAATTTTCATTTCCAGATGGTACATTGAATAATGGTACATTTGCTTTTTTTCATCAAGCCATCTATCTAAGAAACAAAAATTTCTTTAAAATAATAATAATAATAATAATGAAGTACTACATTATTACTACCTTTACCGATAAAGTGTGTGTGTATATTTGTGTAAGTAGATGTGTGTGTGTATTCCTCTACACAAGGTGCGCGCACGCACACACACACACACACACACCTACACACCACACACACACACACACACACACACACACACACACACACACACACACACACACACACACACACACCCCTACACACACACACACACAACACACACACACACACACACACACACACACACACACACACACTACACACACACACACACACACACGCTCACGCTCACATCTACCGGCTGCCGTTAACTGCCTTCGGGACTGCAGATTTCGCCATTCGTTTGAAGCCAGTGAAATCTCATTTGCCGTCAACACAGGCTGAAAATCAGTTCCGCTTCAACCTTTGAACAGATGCTACCGGGATAGAAGAAGGGGGCTTGGATGGCTGCAAGCCAAGTAAGTTTTTAAAAAGAATTATAAAGGAGAAGAAGATGATGAAGAAGAAGAAAATGCAGCTTATAACGGCAACTTGCCAAAAGTGTATGAAAGAAAGCGGAGAGCCCGTTAAAAGATGCACTAAGACTGACTGACTCACTGACTGACTGACTGACTGATTGACACTGACTGACTGACTGACTGACTGACAAGGTAAAGCATTCCCTTTTCCTGGTTGTCTTCCCTGTGGACTCTGGTAAAGGTAAAAGTGTTCCCATAACCTATGTGGCCGTAGGGGAGTTAGGCATCAGAGACCTCAGCTTCTCACGGGGCCAGCATATTGAGGGCGGGGGCGCCCATCTCCTTTCGCTGCTTTACCTTCCCTGACCCTAAAGAGGCAGGTACCCATTTACAGCTGGGTGAACTGGGGGAACTGTACTGAAGCCAAGGCGCGCAAGCGGTCACCCATCCCAAGTGGTAACCACGCTCGATGCTGCTTAACCTCAGCAGGGGGGAAAGCGAGTGCTCTGACCACTGAGCTATCCCGATTCTGGTACTGGGACCAAAGAGACTGATACTTTTCCCCCAGTCTTCTTGTTTGCACTGAAACGCAATGGATCTGCATGTGGATGTGATTGAGTACAAATGAGCGACGAGGTTACACACTTAAGTTAACAAAGAAGTTAGTGTGCTGGCTTTTCTTTGTTATCATTTATCATACACAGAAGATCCTAAGAAACTTGCTTTAGTGTCCCTGTAACTTTTCTCAGCATTCTGATTTGATAGAATCGCCAAGTATATATACCCTCTGTCACCAGCCATAGTGTCAAAGCTTTGAATGATTTTGACTTCCAATATCAATGACTGATCTCTAGGTATTATCGCGGGGGGTAGCGGTGCTTAAACATTTATAGCCTTAATGTTGTGTGTCCATTTTTTTTCTGCGTTGTATTTTATTTGTTTATTTATTATTTTATATCGAGGATAACGGAATAAGCACTCATGTGCTTTTTTACATCCAATCCCCGTGTGTATGCGGTTTTGTCAATTTTGTCATCTGTTTCCACCGGCACACAATGGCCTACTCTTTCGAAAAGCGGAACAGGATTTAACGTGTGGCCAAAGAGTGCCAGTAGCTTTTTGAATTCTAAGCTGATCACTTTGGGGCGTAATCAGACTTGTGATAGCAAAAAATTTGTATCCAAAAATACATCGACTTCTTACAGAAGTAATTGAATTCAAAAATGTATTTTAAAGAACTCACGTTCAAGCTATTCATTTGAACTGGCTCAGATTGGAAAACCACGTCTGAAGATTAACAGAAGTAAGTGTATCCGAACGAACTTTGCCTTGAAAAGTTCTGTTACGTTCTACACAGTAGCTGCTGAATTGAGATTGTCTTTAAAAAAAACCAAAAACCCACATTTCAAACGTTGGAATCCACTTATGTAAAACATATACACACACAAACACACACACACACACGCGCACACACACACACACACACACACACACACACACACACACACACACACACACACACACACACACACACACACACACACACACACACACACACGGGATAGCCTAGTGGTTAGAACATTGCGCTCGCAATCTGACCACCCGGGTGCGATTCCCGTTCAAGGGGATATTTTCCCCTGGAGTTAACATCAGTGCAGACTCCACTCCCCCTCAAAAGTCCTTCGGATGAGACTATAAATCGAGGCCCCGTGTGCGAACCCACGCAAAACATCTTGCGCACACGTTAAATCCTGTTCTGCTTTTCGTAAGAGTAGGCCATTGTGTGCCGATGGGAACAGATGACAGAATTCACAAATCCGCATACACACGGGAACTGGATGTAAAAAAAGCACTTAAGTGCTTATTCCATTATCCTCGATATAAAAAGGTAAAGGTAAAGGAGTCCCATAACCTATAAGGTCGTAGGGGAGCGAGGCGTCAGAGACCTCACTTCTCTAGGGCCAGCATATTGAGGGCGGGGGCGCCCATCTCCTCTCCCTCGCTGCTTTACCTTCCCTGACCCTAAAGAGGGCAGGTACCCATTTACAGCTGGGGGAACTGTACTGAAGCCAAGGCGCGCAAACGGTCACCCAATCCTCGATATAAAAGAATTTTTAAAAATATTTTTTTTAAACCACATATCTTAAGTTGATCCTTTGCCTGCTGTGTTGCTACAGACACATTGACAGTGTGTCAGTGTCAAGCAAGAGACAAATCGGTCTGGTAGTTTGGGGATTTTGTTGTTGTAGCGAACACTTAACTATCGCGCAGTAGTAGCTCGTAATCCTTCAGAATCCCGTCAGTCACTTGTAACTACCTTACCATAGCGCTTTAATCTGTCCATACCCCTGTCTCCAAGTGCCGACACTGTCAAACAACTCCCACTCTCTATCAAGGCCAAGAAAATCTGTTCGCCATCTGTTATCTGTCTGTGTCCCAATCTCTTTTTCTGTGGGGTTTTTTTCTTTCTCTCCCTCCTGGTGTGACTGAAAAGAAGGCTTTAGGAGAAGTGATGTTGGCGATAATAATAATAATAATAATAATGTATGGAATTTATATAGCGCTGAATCTTGTAAAGCAACAAATCAAAGCGCTCAGATTTGAATTCGGGCTGCTCTCCCCGGGGAGAGCGGGAGAACGCGTCGCCACTTAGCGCTGCGCCACCCTTTCACCCTTTTTTTTTTTTAATAGATATTATGTCCGCTTTGGGTGTGTGTGTGTGTGTGTGTGTGTGTGTGTCTGTGTGTGTGTGTGTCTGTGTCTCTGTGTGTGTGTCTGTGTGTGTTTGAGTGAGTGTGTGTGTATGTGTGGGGGAGGGGGGGGGGGGGAGGAAGAGACGGGATAGCTCAGTGGTTAGAACATTGCGCTGGCAATCTGACGACCCGGGTTCGATTCCCGTTCAAGGGGATATTTTCCCCTGGAGTTAACATCAGTGCAGACTCCACTCTCCCTCAAAAGTCCTTCGGATGAGACTATAAACCGAGGCCCCGTGTGCGAACGCACGCAGAACATCTTGCGCACGCGTGAAATCCTGTTCCGCTTTTCGTAAGAGTAGGCCATTGTGCGCCGGTGGGAACAGATGATAGAATTTACAAAACCGCATACACACGGGGACTGGATTAAAAAAAAGCACATAAGGGCTTATTCCATTATCCTCGATATAAAAGAATAAAATACAAAAATAAAACACACACACACGCACGCACGCACGCGCGCACACACACACACACACACACACACACACACACACACACACACACACACACACACACACACACACACACACCTACATCCCGCTTGATTTCTAAAGCTATGACTCAGATCATGTTTCCAGTCCAGTGGGTTATTTCATTCATTGCATGTAGTGGTTGTCCTCTCTCTCTCTCTC
>CM054140.1:57500825-57505825 GCA_028751875.1 Rapana venosa | reverse complement strand
TCGCTTCCTCTTCACTCTCTTACTTTTGAGCTGAAAACGGTGGGAAAGCTGAGAAAGCGAAGTTGTAGTTGCAGTTGCAGTGTGTGTGTATGTGTGAGTGTGTAGCTTTGCTGTTGTTGTAGTAGTAGTAGTAGTTTGTTGTTGCATCAGCAAGCGAGTGAAAATTTATTATTGTCTGACCTTTTTTTGGTTTTTTTAACACTTCGGGTTTTTGTGTGTGCTTCATCTGTGATGTTATAGATGAAGCTGGAAGCTGACAAAGGTTGGGTGGTTTGGGGTTTGGTTGGTTTTTTTTGGAAACCACACTTCTAGTCATATCCACAAAATTAACACTGTATTGCTGGGAAGCCAGACTTCTAGTCATATCCACAAACTTAACACTGTATTGCCAGTAGCTGGCAGACACAGAGTGTATATCATGGGTGATTCATGATCCCATACAGGCCAGCATATGTGTCACCATGACTTTGATGGGGTGCAACAACGCCTGTGATGTCGTCAGTAGAGCGTGAAACCAGTTGACATAGCCGGGGAAAACTGTACGCTTGTTCTGATCATATATTATATACCTGGTTCTTACACCGCGTGGAGTTGGTTTGCTCTCACCTGAAAGCTTGGAGCTGGGGGGTGGGGTGTGTGTGTGTGTTGGTAAGACCTTTCGTGGACGTAATCACTTGTGAGGGATTCGTCTCGTCAGGTCATTTAGGCAGTTTGTCTTTGGATCTTGTAAAGCGAGGAAGGTTTTATGAGAGTGTGATGACGATTTTCGTGTTCTTGGCTGTCGGTCTTTTGAGTCCATGACTTGGGTTGTTTTTTTTTATTGATTTCGGGGCGGTCTTCTCATTTACAAGTGTGTGACTTTTTGAGAAGCCGGCTTTGGATATATAGAGAGAGTGAAGTGCGTGAAGTTTGATTATTTTGATCAGTCTTTTATTTTGAAGTGTGGGGGAATGGCGCTGTGTTCGACACTTGTTTGAGTGTTCAGAAATTCCTTGTTGGTGCACCCTAGCGCTTTTCTTGAAAGTGTTAAAATAATGCAGCTGTGATTTTGTAGTGTGTGGTGTGTGGGGTAGTGTGTGTGTGTGTGTGTGTGTGTGTGTGTGTGTGTGTGTGTGTGTGTGTGTGTTTTGTGTGTGTGTGTGTTGTGTGTGTGTTGATGTGTTTTAAGTTTGACTGTAATTTGGTGAGAGATTTGGATCAGTGCTGAAGTCGAGGAATGTTTTTTCCACTAATCGTTTTACTTTCTTTTCATTGATTTTAATCATTATGACTGGGGGGTTGTCTGTATTCCGTTAGCTCATCTGTCGTCAGCTTGCCATTGTCCGGGTATTATCACATTCCAGGTGGGCTGCAACGTCTTTTTTCTGAAAATGGAGTTTAGACAACAGACCAGCGTTTACAGTGGACTACTTCTAGCTCCATGAACTCGCTTGATCGAGCCACCAGCCAGCCTTGTGTAGTATTTGTGCATTAAAAAAATACCCTCAACTCCAGACAACATCTTCATCCTGGAGCTGGGAGTGTTAGCATGGTAGCTTTGCCTGTTTCCGTCACCTTAATACCTGTGTTTATACAGAGGCTAAAAAGGATGTTGTTTCATTTTGACAACAAGGCATGACCACCTAAACCTGCAAACATCGATTTTCTCTGGGTTTTAGGAGTTTCTGAAAGAAGACAGTAACTTAAATGCCAAGCTCCACTGTAAGGCAGAATTTCACTGTTAAAACAAAAAAACAGACTTTAAAGGGAAGTTTTAGTCAACCGCAGCCCTGTTAAGCACAGCGTGATTCCAATTTTAAGCAGACAGTTCCACTGTTAAGCAGACAGTTCCACTCTTAAGCAGACAGCTCCACTGTTAAGGCAGACAGTTCCACTGTTAAGAAGACAGTTTCACTGTTAAGGCAGACATTTCCACTGTTAAGAAGACAGTTTTACTGTTAAGACAGACAGCTCCACTGTTAAGGCAGACAGTTTCACTGTTAAGGCAGACAGTTCCACTTTTAAGCAGACAGTTATTTTTCCACTTTTAAGCAGACAGTTTCCACTGTTAAGGCAGACAGTTTCCCCTGTTAAGCAGACAGTTCCACTGTTAAGGCAGACAGTTCCACTGTTAAGAATACTTTTCAACAGTTCACAGTAAGCATTTTCCACTTTAAGAAGACAGTTCACTGTTAAGGCAGCAGTTTCCACTGTTAAGAAGACAGTTCCACTGTTAAGGCAGACAGTTCCACTGTTAAGCAGACAGTTCCACTGTTAAAGGGAGACAGTTCACACTGTTAAGAGACATTCTCCACTGTTAAAGCAGGGCAGTTCCATGTTAAGGGAAAACAGTTTGTCCCCTGTTAAAACAGTTCCACTGTTAAGGCAGGGCAACTCCACTGTTAAGGGAGATTCCACTGTTAAAGCAGACAGTTTCCACTGTTAAGCAGTTTCCATTTTAAGAAAACAGTTCCACTGTTTAAAGGCAGACAGTTCCACTGTTAAGGCAGAAGTACCACTGTAAAAGACATTTCACTGTTAAGGCAGGCATTTCCCATGTTAAAAGACAGTTTCACGTTAGGCAGCATTTAAAGAAGACAGTTCCACTGTTAAGGCAGACAGTTCCACTGTTAAGAAGACAGCTCCACTGTTAAAGCAGACAGTTCAACTGTTAAGAAGACAGCTCCACTGTTAAAGCGGACAGTTCCACTGTTAAGAAGACAGCTCCACTGTCAAACAGTTCCACTGTTAAACAGTTCCACTGTTAATCAGGACAACTCCACTGTTAAGGCAGACAGTTCCACTGTTAAAGCAGACAGTTCCACTGTTAAACAGGACAGTTCCATTGTTAAGAAGACGGTATCACTATTAAGGCAGACAGTTTCACTGTTAAGGCAGAAAGTTCCACCGTTAAAGAAGACAACTCCACTGTTAAGGCAGACAGTTCCACCGTTAAAGCACACAGCTCCACCGTTAAAAAAGCTGTTCCCCCATGACGGCCATGAGCAGCTCCCCGAACCCGGAAGACAGTCGCCACCTCGGCTTCGGCCTCTCGGACTGTCCTCCTCCTTACTCCCGGATGGTGGAGACGCCCTCGCCCCAACCCAGCTCCCGGCCCCCGAAACCGGCCTCCTCGGGGAAAAAGCGGGTTCGCATCAGCGACTCCACCAGCGTGCGGGTCATCGAGAAGCGCGGCGACCTCGGCTGGCTCAAGGTCAAGGACGGGCGGGGTCACGGCCGCTTCAAGGCCAGGGCCCTGCGGTTTTCCAAGCTGTTCGACAAGGCAGAGAAAGAAGCGTTGTTAGCCGCTGACGCCGCCGCGGACGCTGCTGCTGCCTGGGAGGAGTGTGATGAGGGTTTGTCGGGGGAGGAGGAGGGTTACGGGTACGGGTGGGAGTGTGGCGAGGGTCGGGTGGAGTGGGTGGACTATGATGTGGACGTGGCTTCCTGCGCGAGGGACCGGGTGGATTTCTGTCCGGATCAGCTGTTCAGGAGTGCGAGGTAATGTTTGGTGAGTGTGGTGGAGGTGGTGGTGTGTTGTTTGTGTGTTGTGGGTTTGTGTTGTTGTGTTTGTTTGTGTGTGTTGTGTGTGTGTGTGTTGTGTGTGTTTTGTGTGTTGTGGGGTGGTGTGTGTGTGTCTTTCTTTGCCTTTTTGGTTTTTGAGTGTGACTTCCAGAGAGGTAATGTTTGTGATGTATGTGTCCCGTCTTTTTGCTTGTAATGTGACTTCCAGAAAGGTAATTTTAGTGATGTGTTCCTTTCTTCTGCTTTAAGAGGTAATGTTTGTGATGTGTGTGCCTTTCCTGCCTTCGTTTTTCTTGTTTGAATGTCACTTCCAGAGAGGTAATTTTTGTGATCTGTTCCTTCCTTCTGTGTTTGAATGTCACTTCCAGAGAGGTAATTTCGTGATATGTCCCGTCTTTCTGCTTGTAAAATCACTTCCAGAGAGGTCATTTTTGTGATGTGTCCCTTCCTTCTGCTTGTAATGTCACTTCCAGAGAGGTCATTTTTGTGATGTGTCCCTTCCTTCTGCTTGTAATGTCACTTCCAGAGAGGTCATTTTTGTGATGTGTCCCTTCCTTCTGCTTGTAATGTCACTTCCAGAGAGGTCATTTTTGTGATGTGTTCCTTCCTTCTGCTTGTAATGTCACTTCCAGAAAGGTAATTTTCGGGATGTATGTGTCCCGTCTTTCTGCTTGTAATGTCACTTCCAGAGAGGTAATTTTCGTGATGTGTCCCTTTCTTCTGTTTTTGAATGTCACTTCCAGAGAGGTAATTTTCGTGATGTGGTGTGTCCCTTCCTTTTGCCTTTAAAATGTCCCTTCAACTGCCAGTTTCACTTTTGTCTTCTTTTCTTTTTTCTATGTGTTGTCTTCTTGTTTTGACGGCATTTCTGCTCTTGTCTTTTACTGTCGTCGTCTTTTTTTTCTCTCTCTCTGTTGCCTTCCTTCCTTCCTTCCTTCTGCCTTCTTCCTTCCTTCCTTCTTCTTTCCTTTCTTTCTTCTTTCTTTTTCTTTCTTTCTTTCTTCTCTTCCTTCCTTCCTTCCTTCCTCTCTTCTATCTATAATTGTCACCACAACTGCCGTCTGTGTAGCTGATGCTTCATCTTTTCTGTTTGTCTTCCTTCTTCTTTCAATGTCACTTCTAACTGTCGGATAGTTTCCTTTTTGTTTCTTTGTTTTTATGTTGGTTTGGGTTCTTTTATGTCTCATCTTTTCTCTGCTTGGCCATCTTTCATTCCTCTTTCATTCCCACTTCAGCCTGCTGTCCATCTGTCCGCTTGTATAATTATTATTTCAGCGCTTTCCTTGAGAAAGAAAACATGCGTTGGATTCATGCTAACATAGACATGGCGATAGTGACGTTTAAACTCGAACCGGAGCTGTTTTTGTCTTGCTGTGGATGTGACAAATGGATAAAAGACTGGGTGGGGCGAGCACACACATATACACACACACGCGTGCACGCACGCACGCACGCGCGCGCGCACTACCCCCATCCACACACACACACACACTCTC